>VWZF01005393.1:16164-329199 GCA_013396755.1 Sclerurus mexicanus | reverse complement strand
TTTTTCAAGGGTACAATCCACTGCAGCTGTGATTGTGCATAGTTTTTATGGAATTATTTTCCAGGACAACAGCCCATTAGTAAATAGTGGTTTTGTGTAATGGTGATGACAACTGTGTCAACAACCTGTCCCACTATCTTTAATCATAGAATGGTTTGGGTTGAAAGGGACCTTGAAGACCATCCAGTCTGAAGATGCTTTTCCACGTTATCAGGCAGGGTGTGGGTTTTATTTGCTTTCCCAAACGTTCCAGGAGATGTAGTGACTGAGACACTGCGAAAAGAAGTCATTAGTTCAGTGTGTGCTTTTCTTTTCCCTAAAAAAAGTGCTGTAAAGGTTTGTCTGCGTGGAGTTTCTCTTTTGGCACCTTGAAGAATGTGTCAAGAAGCCCTGTAATAAATAATCCTGTGCAAATGGAGCTAAAAAGGGCTGTGTTTCTTGCAGGTGTGCCCAGCAAGGATGGCGACAGAGTCCCCTCGCCGCCCGAGTCGATGTACTGGAGGGGTGGTGGTTCGCCCCCAGGCTGCCACGTAAGAACCTTCTAGAAGAACAGCCCTTACTGAAACGCTCTTTGATTTTTTTCTTGTAGAAGAACCTTGCTTGTGCTTTGTGTTTTTTCCCAGCCAGCTGGGAGGGCTTGTGTTGCCACTGTGGTTTTGTTGTGCTGTTTTCCAAACGTTGATGAACAGTTGCGTTCCTGTCTCTGAGGTGCAGCTCAAACTCTCTCCCTGCCTGGGATGTGTTGCAGCTGTACACCAAAGCCAAGTTGCACATTACAAAAGCTAACGTATTGCATAGTTTTGATGCTCTGTGCACCATTTTGCTGTACAAAGGCTGTAGGGCAATGGTGCAAACTTCCTGAGGCCAGAGGGATGGGCTACACATGTTCCTTTCTTGCTGTTCTTTTTAGTAGCACCTTGTCCATGGAGCAGGTATGTTAGGATATATAGCACTTGTCATTAAAGTCCTTCAGTAAATAGAATTGTGGATTCTTATTTTGCTTAAGAGAACAAAATCAAGAAGAAAGAAAGAAGCTCCATCTCTTTGGTCAGAGCTCCCAAAAGGCTATTTTTGTCCTTGGGCATCCTCATTTTCATTGTGTTCACATGGAAATACTTTCATGGCAAAAGAGCCTTTTGTCTGTAAGACAGTCTGCAAGATTTATGGTCTTGTCTCTCTCTTATGTTGCAGAATTCCTCAACAAATGCATGTTTGTAATGACCTTTTCTTGAAAATAGGCTTTAAAAATATAATCATAGCAAAGCAGTGTAAGAAGATGATTATGATGATTACCTTTTTTTTTCCTTTGTTTAAATATGGTGCCCTGTTCTTGAGGCACCTGTTTTCACCTCACAGGTGTCAGTGGTTTTGAGTCTGTGTGTGCTGAGCAGGTCTTGTTAAGTTTCTACATCCTTATTAGAGGAAGTTTGGGGGTTGTTTTTGTTGCTTATGTTGTTTTTAAGCACTTTAAAGAGCTCTTCCAGGAAGTTTTTCAACTTCAGGAGAGATTTAGAGTACATACACTGTGTAAAACATTGCCCAGGTACCAAATGTGTTTCAACATGTAGCTGGGGGAGGAAAAAGAGGTGCATTCCATGAGCTGAACCATGAAGACAGGATGACTCCTGCTGGTAGGCATTCCCAGAACTCCAGACAACGTGTTTAATACTCTTCCTGTAGCCAAACATTATAATAAAGGGCTCTGAAGGTGTGCAAGGGCAGCTGGGGTGACCTACATAAACCAGAGCAGAATCAGCACTGGAAACCACAGCTCATTTGTAAGGCCTCAGCCTGAAGCAGTGGGACAAACTGGGATGCAGGAATCCTTGGATTGCTGGGCAAAGTCTGGTTTGGCCATGAACTGGACTAAGCTTTCTAAAAATTAGGACTTGGGTTTAGATTTATCTTTGTTTTCAGAGAGGAAAACTAATCCATTTGGCTTCGAGTATCTTCTGTACTACTGTGTGCAGTACTTAGTTCTTCAGAGCACTTCATTCTTCAGGGCTGAACGCTTCCATTTCTGTTAAAACAATCTTGCAGAGCTTCAGGAAGCACCTTTGGACATCCAGAGCCTGATTTCCTAGTTTACAGGTTTTCTTTGGTGCCATTAGAAACGTTGAGTTAGCACAGGAAAAGCTATGACAGTGCAGAAGTTAATTTGGGGGCTGCCTAAGCTGTTGCCTAAAGAGTTGTTGGGGTTTGTTTAAAGTGGTCTCAGACTGTGTGAAGGTAGTTCTTGCTGCCGGAGTGTTTCAGTGTTACTCATTGCATCAACCACAGACTTTCTGCATAGTTTCAACACCATCTGTCTGATACACTCAGCCCACATCGTGTTACTCAGCAGTTCCACAAGAGACTCACCACTTGTGCAGGGCCAGGCTAATAAAAGAATTAGTTCAAATCTGCCAAAACAGTTGTATCTTGCACTATATACTAGCCTAAATTATGGTTGCTAGTGAACTTCCAGGAAGGAATAAACTTCCCAAGCTACAAAATCTTGTCTGAAAATACCTCTCCTTACTATTCTTGGGTAGGATGTTGTTCCCCATGTGCTTCCACTTACTCCGTCACTCTACATAGTGCACAGGAGGGCTGAAAGTTTCCTTGTCCCACAAGGAGAGCTCCAGCCCTTGACTGAATCCTTGTTTTCATGTTCTGACAGCCAAATCAGGTGGAAAAATCCTGAGGGATAATTCCCAAATGCCTGTGCTGCTTGAGTCACCCACTGTGATGTAGAGAACATGCTTATTCCTTCATTGTTAGGTTTTATACTTTCTCCCCAAGCAGTTAATACATAAGCAGGTGTCACTTAGCCTTTTTACAGACTTTTATTACCTTTTTTTAGTACTTTCACTACTTACAGGCCATCATTTCTACTAGTGGTGTTTGGCAGTCTATTAAAGTAACTGCATTGCCTACCTGATATTTTCCTTTGTGCTGAAGATTGTCCATGTTTCCTCTGGTTGTGTGTGTCTTATTTAATATATTCTCAACTGTTTCTGAGCTTCAGTGGTAATTGAAATTCTGCTTCTGTTTTCCAGGGAGCAGTCATACATGGAGAGTGTTGTTACATTCCTCCAAGATGTTGTGCCACAGGTATGTGCAGAGCTTTAAACCTGTGTTCTTTCAGTGCACAGAGCAGTGGAAATGTGGGTCAGGTGGACCAAAAGAAGGTAAAAAAACCCAAACAAACTAGAAAGACAAATGTTTTGGCTTTCTGAGTGTGGATCTTGAGACTCGGTTTCTGAGCACAGACTGCAGAGCAGCTGAGGATTGGTCCTGCAGATTTCCTCTGATGAGTAAGAAGAAGGGAAAATCACAGCTGAAGAACTGCAGTATAAATAGCAGGAGGAAGATTGCAGCTTTTCTCTCAGATAATTTTAGCAATAGAGGAGCTGGGGAGGGACTGTCCATAGTATTGCCCTGCCTCTTACAAATATGTATGTTCTGGGTGGTGGTTGTAAACCTGTGTACAACCCCTGGCTGGATTGGTGCCGAACAACGTGGCAGACACCCTTTGTCACCTTGAGAAGGTTTCTTTTACCTCCCTTACTCCTCCTTTTATATCTTGTTTCCTTAACTTGCCCCAGCATGTCCTGGCTGCTGTGGGACTCTGGAGCTCTGCCTGACCCCTTGTCCTCCAGCCTGCTGAGTTGTGCCAAGCAGGGATCCTCACGCTGCTTTGGGAAGTTATTTATACATGAATTTATCTATTGATGAAATAATATATTGATATTTATGTATAGTAAGTATGGAACTGGAATGGTCCCTCCCATGTTGCCCAGGGGCCTCTCAGTAGCAGGGGGGCAGTAATTCTGTTTTCCTGCTTGGGAAAACTGTATTCCATGGTGGAGCAGCTAATTGTAGCCTCAGGAAACAGTCCTGATTGTGATTTGAAGGATTATCTTGGTTAGTTCGTGTCTTGGTTTCCTCGTGAAGCTCCTCTTAGGAATTCCCAATGCACTTCCTCCCTAATAATGTAAAGAAATGCCCTGACTAATAGCAGTTTGTGAAATGCATTTTGGACTCAGGCTTAAATTCAACGTAGTGCAGCTTTCATTGAAGAGGTTGCTGCATTCCACACCCACCCCCTTCCCCCTCTGTAGTTAAAGGATACAGGCTGTGTTTTATTTTACAAATCAGTTTGCCTTGCAAGCATGGAATGTGATTTGTTTTGGAAAGTAAACCCCACACTTATTTTTTAGATTTGTATTTTCAGTTCAAGTTATTGCTTTTCTGGCATGTATAAAGTGATTATACAGGCTCTTTTCATATTTAATCCAAGATAGTGCTCAGTATTTTGTTATAATTGACTTGGAAGTGATGGCATTTCTCCTGGAGCTCACGTTCTTGCTCCCACAGCTCCTCCTGAGAACTGTAAAACCTCCACTTTGGAAACACTGCAAGTCTCCCTCACAGTTTCTTTTTGTATCCCATCTTTTTATGGGAGTCTGTAGAAGACAGAACTGAAACATGGATCTGTTCTACTGGAGTTACACTTTATTCTCTCTTAAATAGCTGTATTAGAGTTGTCACAAATGTAGCTGAAAAGTGCCAGTAAAATAAACTGTGTAGTAAAGGCCTCTTTCTTTCCTCAGTCTTGCTTACAAAGCTTTTCACTGAATTAAAGAGAAGTTTAATGATAAAACACCTCATGTGAGACCCTCTTTTAGAAACAGTCTACAACTGCTGAAGTTAAAAACTCTGGGAGCTGCTCTGTTTTACCTTGGCTAACTTGCTGCAAGTCATGTGGCATTTCCAACCTGCCCCAGAAGATTGACTGTCACATATATTTTGTCATTGTTCCATTAGTAAGTGATGTTTAATGTGGTTGTGTTGCTCCTGGAACATTCAACCTCCCAGGAACACTGGTGACCAGGAGATACATGCATCATGTTTTTATTTTTAAACTTACAGAGGGAGGAAAAGGGATGTTAAACTTTGTTATTTCAACCCTTTTGCTTTTTGTCCAGGCCTACAGTGGGACCCCACCAGAAGAAAAGGAGAAGATTGTTTGGGTCAGATTTGAAAATGCAGATTTAAATGGTATGGCTTCATTTTCCCTCACTATGAGTTCTGTGTCTACGTACAATAATCTCAGTCAGTTTTATCCTGACTCCAAATTAAGTATTTAATTTCCCTGAATTCTAAAGTGAATAACTGCACTTTTGCTCAGTGCCTACCAAACAGAGTAAATAGCTCTGGTGATTCATCTGAAGGCAAACTCTTGCCCAGGGGGAAATGCAACTGCTGGATTTCAGTCTGGGAGCTGTTCTTGTGCTCCCTCTTCCTTTGCTCCCTGCAGCCCTGTGGTTCTGTCTCAGTACAGTCACAGCAGCTGCAGCCAGAGCTGGGAGGGGGAATCCTCAGCCTTTCAGAGGGAAAAATGTTTATTTTGTTGATCCTGTGGAAATTTTTCTCTATTTGAGAAGTTTTCCATGTTTTATTAATTGCTGGAGGAAGAAACAACCCATATTGCCATTCAGAAACTTCTTCTCCACTGTTTTCAATTTTAAAGCTTTCTAACTTCTCTGTGACTCTTTAATGTTTGCATTAAAGAATATATTCCAGTATTGTTCCAGCATGAAAATTTCAACCACTTTGGTTGCTTTTCCTTCTGACAACAGAGAGGTGCAGTGAGGAAACACCAGGCAGTGTTACTGAGAGCAGCTGAGCTTGGTGCTGACCTGCAACTAATGGCTTTGATATTTAACCCCAATGTAGATACATCCAGGAATATGGAATTCCATGAAATACACAGCACTGGGAATGAACCCCCCTTACTGCTGATGATTGGCTACAGTGATGGAATGCAAGTCTGGAGCATCCCTGTGAGTACAGAGTCCACCCCTCTGCTCTGCCGGGGGCTTTTTTGGTCATGTTGGGTTGGTACTTTGATATTTTACCTCCAGTTTTTCCTGTTGAAGTGGAAAGAGCCACCATTTCCCATCAGTGTCGTGTGGTTTGTGTGTAGTGTGCTTATCTGAAGGTAATACTGAGCACAGATCAAACACTTGAATTCGTGTCCCTTCAGCTCTGAGGGCTTTTTACACATTATTTATGTTCAAGTACACTTTCAGACTCAAACTGGGAGCAGTGTTTGATATTATGGAATAGTCTGTAGCCCAGAAAGGACAGATTTTTGGTTTTTAACAGAAAGCAATAAGGGTGGAAAAATGCAAACAGGATTTGTTTGTGCCAGCCATGCAAGTATGACAGAATTCATAGTACTTTCCAATCACGTTTGTCATGTACATGATTTGCAGTTTTAATTTTATGGAGGCCTCTGTGTGCACATGGCTTTGATTTCATGCTGTCATAGCCACGCCCTGCAGTCTGGGCTGCACAGTGCTTTATGGGCACATGGCCCTCATTTGGGGAATTCACCCCAAATTTCACAAAATGGCAGGATAAGGTTTAATACAGCAGGTCATAAAGTTCTTAACTTAAAAAGGCAAAATTGCTCATAGCACCTTGCCCTCCAGAATAAAGGAGAGAGGACGGAGTTCCTTCCCTCTGTAAAATACAACGGGTTTTTAAGAAAAGTGTACGTTCCTACAGCTTTCTGGTTGCCTATGTAGGGCATGTGTTTACATACCAGTGTTTTGTAGGAAATAATGCTAACTTCTACCCCAAAAGTTCAGTTGAGTTTCAGGAAGTGTGGGAGTGTTTTTCCCCTCTTGATTGCGTCTGGTTGGCCAGAGATGAGGAACTAAAATCGCTGCTGAGCATTTGCATTTTGCATTTGATGGAAGGTTGACTAGAAATGGAGTAAGACCTAGTACACTTCCCTGAATTGCAGCATTTGGAGGCTGCGACCAAAACTTTAACCAAAATATAGGGAATTTGAGCTGCTCGTGTTGTCCCAAGGAAAGTACTTGCGATGGGTTTATTTTCCAAAGGAGCACAGCATACCTTCGGAGCGGGTTTGTATTTTCTCTTTTTAGGGCTGAAATGTGTATGAGATGCTGAAGCTGGCTTGGATGCTTTTGTGAAATCTGGCTTCAACCTGGTGAAGGAGAGGGGTTTGAGATTAGATATGGGGGAGAAGCTCTTCCCTGGCAGGGTGGGCAGGAGCTGGGATGGCATTCCCAGAGAAGCTGTGGCTGCCCCATCCCTGCAAGCGTCCAAAGCCGGTTCGGAGCACCCTGGGCTCATGGAAGGTGTCCCTGCCCACGCCGTGGCGTGGCATAGATGACCTTTAAGGTCCTTTCCCACCCAACCCGCTCTGGGATTCCGTGGAAAACCAAGGGATGGGGTTTCATCTGCCGTGTCATTACACAGCGCCCCACACGGTGTCGCTGCCACACCGAGCTACGAGCGCTACCTCCCCAATTAATTAATTAAGGCACCCTCAGTGGCACATCGGCTTGTGAAACACCCCTTTTTATCCAGCTGGAATGTTCTTAGCCAAATGCACCCCGGGATTTGCGTTGCGTGTGCTGCCGGCTCTGTGCCAATCCAGCTGTGCCGTGTGTGTGCCATGCCTGGGTGACCCAGCGCATCCCTGCCACGCAGCTCGCTGTGCCCAGCCCAGGGACTGTCTCTGCCAGGGCTGTGGGTGCCCTGGGAAATGCCATGTGGGATGGGGAGGAAGGCTGGAGAGCTGCAGTTCCTTGGGATGGGGAGGGTGACGTCGGGGTGACCTGCTGTGCGTTGGCCGTGTGCAGCTGAACGGCAGAAACACGGAATAAACGTGGAATAAACACGGAATAGTGGCATGGAGGTGGAGGGCACAAGGCCAGGTCTGCTGCTCTGGCCTGGCCTGGAGTCCTTGGTGGCTCTGTCAGCCAGGCAAGACAAGGGTTTTCACATTTCCTCACAGGGGAGAAGGGTTTTCTTCAGGTTTCTTTTTATTCCCCCTCCTGTGTCTCAACGAGCATCAATTTAGGCTGTGAAATACTTGATTTTACCTTAATTTTCAGTAGGACCGTACAGCCGCGTTGTCTTCTTTTTGTTTTCCACCCACTATAATTCACTTCATAATTCCTGGATTTTGCTATTTAAATGTAATGTTTTAGGACAAAATACCAAAGCTGAAATTGCAGGACGGTTTTCTCTGAGTGTTGTTCAGTTTTTGCAGGAGCATTTGTAATGAGCAGGGGAGAAGTGCAGTGAAATGGAGAAAAAGCCAAATGTGGAAATATTTTGCCATCCCTCCTAAGGATTTCAGCTGTGGAGATATTTGCTCTTCAGTTGTATATTCTGTAAGTCCTGAGGCCACATCCAGGGAGGTACAACTTGGACCTGTGCAATTTGTGTTAGTGCAGATTTGATCTTGGAGTGGTTCCTTTGCCAGCAAGATGGTCTTGGAGATTGTCACAGAGTGGTAGTGTTTAAAATCAATTTTAAATAACTTTTCAGAGTGGGATTTGCATATCCAGCATAATGAGAGGGAACATAACCTGGTGGGTTTTTTCCACGTTGTTGTCTCTCCTTTGCATTTTTTTCTTATTTAGTCTGAGCACAACAAAATCTGGCATTTATGTGATTGACTTAATATTTAAGAGCTTATTTGGCAACACTGTTTTGTGTCCTTTGGTATTAGACAAACCTTTCTATTTGGCCTTGCTGAGTGTTTAGCTTGTAATTAAGCAATGTTATTCCAGCTAAGGGGAAGAAAAAAAAAACCCAAACCAAACAACCCTGCATTCTCCACTTTAAAAAAGCTTTTAATCTGAAAAAGCAACAATTTGACATTTACGTGAAAATCTCCTCAGGAAGGCTATTATCTGTAGCATTGTGCTTTTTATTCCTACGATTGCAGCTCTATTCAGCTCTTAATAACGTGTTGCAGGCGGCGGGCTTGGTGTGTGAGTGCTTATGAAGTGTTTATGACAGGTCCTAAGCCCACACTCCCCGTAATGGTGTTACATTGACTTCCCAACGCCTCGGCAGCCTTTCTGCGGGAGTGTGTGTCTCTCTGCAGTCTGAGTGCTTTCACATTAACATCTCCTTGGAATAAGATCTTTGACTACACAAGTGTTACTTGCAAATGGAAGATACCATTAGGGCTGCTTCAAAGGCCTGGAATGATGTTTGGAGTGCCGGGGTTGGAAGTGCAGCCTCTGGGTCTGTGTTGCATAAGAAGCGGAAGGTGTCCATCCAAAGGGCTTCGCTTTGATCTTTGTTTGGAAATGGGGGTGGGAAGGTTAAAACTGTTCTTAAAATATGCCTTGCTAAGTGGGGAGAAATCTGGGAATAGAGCAAAGCGTGGCTAGAAGTTCCTATTTGATAATGGTGCGGCGTAGTTCTGTGTTTTGCTTGGAATTTGTTTTCCCTTTGCTCCCAGTTTCGTGTTTCAAATACGACTGGAACTGGTTTCTGCCTAATGTGGTTTCCAAGTATCTGTTCTGGATGTTCCTGTTCAGGGAAATGCATGTTGGCTGCTTTTGTGGCAGATAATTCTTTTTTTTTTTATTTTTTATTGTATGCTGGAAGTTTCAAAAGTAGAAAAATCATCTTAATTTAATGGGTCATGTTAGAACTAAAAAAGAAAGATCCCGCTGGAGTTGAGTGAAGCAGGAACTACCAAAGGGAACTTCTAATAACAAGCACAGATGTACATTGAGCAAAAATACTCCAAGGCTGTGCCGTAGTGATGCTGCCCATGTGGCAGGTGACTTCCACGTGGAGACCTGTGGAAGGCAGAGGGCTCTTTGGGCACAGATGGCATCACACAGTGCCACTTGTGCACTGCCAGCCCCTGAATGAAGTTCTGGGGTGCTGCTGTCAGCCCTGCCCTGGTTGGTGCTGCCCAGGCTGCAGTTGTGCAGCAGCTGGGTGCGTGTGGGAAGTCACACAGACCACTTCCACTGTGTTCCCACAGCTGTGTCTGCTGGGGTTTCCTCTTTGCAGCTCTTCCTCCCTGCCTTTCTTGCCCCTTTTAGGGCTGGGAAAGGACTTGCCACTTATCCATCCTAAGTTGCCATCCTTCCTCTGCCCAGATCTCCTGCTAGAGGGAACCACTGTCAAGGCTTGCATTGGCCATGTGGAAAAATAATGACCTGACCTAGTAACCCTGAAAAATACCTGAGGACTTTACAAAACATCCATGCAAATCATTGTCTGAGGCTTTGGGGTTTTTACACTGAGGATGTGTGCAAAAAATTGTCTGCTTTTACCCAGTTTTCAGTAGCATTGCCCTAACTTAAAGTACCAAGTGCAACTTCATACTCAGGCACTAGGGCAGATGTATGGCTGTAACATCCTTTGAGTATCTACATTCTTATAATCTCTGCATAATTACAGAGGTTTGGTTTGAATGAAGAAGCAGACTGAATTTCTAAACTAAAGTGATAAAATTTGTCCTCCTGCTTCCAGTCCTTCCTTACTCTCTCCGCAGTGCAATTCCTGGGAGTTGTCTTTCACCCAGTGTGATTACATCCAGCAATATTTTGTGGTAGCATCTGTCATTTGCTTATTGTCATATTAGAACATCCTGATGCATTCCCTTTTCCTTTTCTGTATTCCCCACTTTCCTCCTCTATAGTTGCACAGTAGTTCAGGCATTGAGCTCCCAACTCAATTTTCTTTCACTTTGCTGTGTTTGACTTCTTTTTTCCTTTTTTCCCCCATGTGAAAACCATTTTCTATGGTTGGAAACTATTAGTTATCCTTAGTGTGAACAAAACTTCCTTTGTTCAGTGTTTTTTATGGGTGCAAACCGGTATGTTCCAAACAATGCAGCTCTGTCATCGAGAATGAACCAGCGCGCTGCATTTCTGGGCTGTCATAATTTAAGCTCAAGATGTCTTAAGTGGAGGAGAGAGTTCTTCTTCCTCTTCCAATCTGTCATTGGAAGAGGGTGATGAAGGCTTCACTGGGGGCTGGGATATGAATCCGTGTGTTCTTTGCTTCCAGCCTTCCATGTAGGTCTGGGAGTTGTGGCTCGGTCCTGGGAAAGCTGAGATGTTCTATCAGAGCAGCTTGGAGCCGTCATTTTGGATTCGCTCTTCCACACAACAAGTACCTGCAGCTGCTTTTACAGCTTAATATTCAATTCTTGAAACCTGCCTGGAAATATTCTTGGCTTTTGGAGTGGGGAAAGAAAAACCTTTAAGAGCTCTGAGGGCTGCCACGGGGACTTGCTACTTGGCTGGACCAAATCCAAAATGGCAGCCACAGCCTGGCCTTTCACAGGTGCTTTTTGAAGAATTTAGAGCTCTGCTTTCAATTCGTGAAGTCTATTTATGTTTTGTCTGTGTGTGTGAGACTGTGGAGCTCCAGGGGCTGGGAATGGGATGTGGAGCCTTTGGCTGAGCTTTGCCAGCCTCCCGAGTGCCCCGGCCTGGCAGGGATTGGAGCAGTGGTGGGGCTGGGCCTCTGCCACACGTAGATCCTTGTCCCACTCGAGGAATTCCTGCAGGAATAAGTGTCCCCTTCTCAGGAGTGACGTAAGGGCTGAACTGGCAGGAAGGTCAGCCCATGCCATCCCTCTCCCCTGGAGATGGTGCTTTCAGACAGATGTGGTCCATGTGGCCTCAGCAATAGTCAAAGGTTTATGTTGTCCACAGATAAATGAAGGGCATCAGCACTAACCAGGGGTAACTGAGAATTTTGTAGGACTGCAAACAGCTGAAGCTTCTACTGGTGGTAGTGTTAAAAAACAGTTAATTAAAGTCAGAGGAAGTCTTGAACTCAAAGCTCTGATGCATTTTTCAGTGCCAAGCAGACCAAGGAGCGACCAAGCTGACTAATTCATGGCACTAATGCCTTCTATGAGCTCCTGTCTCAATAGAACAACTAAGGACACACAACTGAAGTCCTTAAAAACCCTGTTATTTTATGAACCTGTGGTAGGTTAGTGTGGATATTTTGTCAATTTTATTTACAAACGAGGTGCCAGTGCTTGGGTGGAATCTTATATTTTCATTATGGAATCTCCAGTGGGGGCATGTCTTAAAATTTGCTCCTTTTTGGCTCCCAGGAGCACACGAGCGAGTTGGAGAAGTTATTTGAAATGAAACCATGCCATGATTTAGAATCCTGCACAGGCAGAGAGGAAAGGACCTGTTGCCCTGCAGTGTTAAACATCACAGTGCTCTCAAAACAGGAGCTAAATACTTAAAATCTCATATTTGTCACTGTCAGATCCTGTGGTTTTGGTTACTTCATTGAACCCTTCTTTCTGTCATTTTCCCTCAATATAAAATCACAAATTATCTTTCAAATAGTGATTATTAATTATTAACAAGTAAAAGCATTCTATGCATGAGAAGAGCTGGGCTGGGATTTTCATGTTAAGTGCTTCAGTACAAATGAACTTCATTTGTATTTGGACATTTTAGGCTTTCCTTTGAAAATCTCAGCTTTAAGCTCTACCAGGTCTTGGCATCCCAGTCTAAATAAACAGACTCCTGGAGTTCAGGATATTTAAGAGCAGAACCTGAGCTGAGAAGGTTTGGCCTTCTCAGTGTATCTTGCTTTGGGGACTAAGCTTTATTTGAAGTCGACTGGAGGTAGGGCTGATGTGCTGGCAGAGGTAGAAAGGAGCAGGAGGGGTCTGGATGGGGCTGGGGTGTTTTATGGGAATCACTTCTTCCGTACCTCTGTTGTGCTGGTTCCTTTCCCCCTTGTTTTCATTCGTGGCCAGTGTTGTGCATATACGTGTGAAACAGCATTTTCGTGATTTGGGGGAAAAAAGCTTTAATTGCCAATCAAAATAGTTCCAAAACCTTACATTTTCATTCTTTCCCGTTTCCTCCTTCCCCTTTTCACAGAGCTGCTGTGATCTGATGGGTGGAGAACGTGCTGCCGCCTTAAGTTTTTTCATCTCTTTATTCCTCTGTCTCTTTAATTTTTCTCATTTTCTCCTTAGCTGTGCTCTACATTTTTCCGAGCTGTTTTTTCTGGATACGGATGTTTTTTTTATCATGATGCCTTTTTTTTTTCCACACTGCACCCTTATGATCAGTTAAGACCAATCAGCAAACCTTTGCTGAGTTGATTTCTGACCATCATTCCTGTGTCTTGTGTAGAATCTGCTCAAGCAGCTCTTCAGAGCAGAGGCCTCTGGCTGTCCCTGAGGGAGAATTAAACTTGTTTTGCAAAAGCTCAAGTGCCGTAAGGTTGTGTGTTCAGATGCTGCTGCTGAAGGGAAGAGGAGAATCTGCCTAATAAAATACGAGCAGGGTGGTCCGAGGGATTAATTCTCATATTGGTTACAGTTTTCACACTGTTGTTCCTCAGGAATAGTTGTGATGGTGTCCTTAGCAGCACTGTGCATTGACAGCAGTGTGAACTGCGAAGCTAGGAGGGTTTAGGATGTGATTTCCCCACACTGTGTAGGTTTGTTATTCCAGGCATAGCAGGGAAAGGCAGCAGTTCTCCACGTTGTGTTACTGTATGTGGAAAGGTGGGTTACCTCTGTAGCGTTTTCAAAGTAATTTCATTAAAGCCTTGTGGCTCTCTGGGGTGAGTTTTATTCTCCCACATCATCCGGAGCAGTGATAGTAAATAACAAGGCTCCAGGTTAAGACTGGAGGTGAGCTGAGAGCCTGGAGTTCTGTACTTGGGATTTGTGGGTCACGCAGTAGGAGTATTTTCACTTTCTGAACTTGTGAGCTGGAGTGCAGAAAGAAATGGAAACAGCCATAAAATGACATTTCCAAAAGTTCACTTGAATTTATGGTCTTTTGACTCCTAAGAACCTTATTCCAAATCATGTTCTCCTCTGATATTGTAAGCTGCTTGTTTGGCAAAACTTTATGCCAACCTTGGCTGTGTTCTGAGTCTCATTACATCTGTTTTAAGTTGCTGGTTATTTGGAAATGAGCTTCATAATGTTTGCCATTTTCCTGGAGTTCGACGTTCCGTATCGGATCCATTACCAGGCAGTTATGAAAACACATTCTGACTGACCATTGCAGGAAGTCTGGAAATTCATCTTAACTACTTCTGGTTTAATCTTTTCAAGATTGCCACGAGTGACATTCCTAAGTAGTTTGACCACCTATTTTTAAACATAATTTTCCCACCTGGTGGGTGTGAAATGAACCAACCCATCAGTCTCCCATCTTTTACCCCCCCCTGTGGTTGCCACCCTTGGGCACTGGTGAGCTGGCATTTTTCTCAGGAGCAAGTGAAATGTGGGATAAATGTTTGTGTTGCAGATTGCTGGAAGTCTTGTGAGTTTTAGTCAGCGGTCCACTTCGAGTGTTGCTTCTTTCCAAACATGTGTAGCCATGAGTAGTTAATTCCAAACTTCTAAGCTACGTTCTCATTTGGAGAAGTTGCCATGGGTGGTCGGAAAGGCAGAGTCTTCCTGCCCCCTCCCCTACCTACCTTTCCCACGATGTACCTGCTGTCTTGCCTGCTAAATACATGTATTTTTTAAAGGATGTGTGTTTTCTTGCACTGCATGTTCACAAAGCATGTGTCTTGCAGATCAGTGGTGAAGCTCAGGAGCTCTTCTCCATCCGCCACGGGCCGGTCCGAGCCGCGCGGATTTTACCAGCCCCGCAGATCAGTAAGTACTGACTTGGATGGTTCATAATTCAGCAGAACTTCTTTTAAGAAAGCTGCTCTTCCAGTAAAAGTAACAAACCAACAGAATTTGGGGGGGTTTGGGATGGGTTTAACTTCTGGGTTGTTCAGTTTGTGCTTGTTTTATGTCAGTTTTACTCAGTGTGACCTGGACGTGGCACTCAGTGCAAGGTGGTGTTGGGTCCAAGGTTGGTCTTGGAGCTCTTTTCCAGCCTGGTTGATTCTGTGTGAACTTTTATCATCCCTTGAGGGCCAACAGGCAGCTCCTCTCTGTCCCTGCTTAAATACTGTTTCATCAAGTCCTCAGCCAAGCTGCTTAGTTTAACAGGATTGTTCCAGAAATTGAGTTAACCCTTGGGAGAGTTTCCTGCTAAACTGAAGCAACTGTGCAACGGGCAAATCCCTTAAAATCACACTGGTCAATCCAAACACAATCTGATTGTGTTTCTGAAAGGCCTGGGAGCTCTTGGGCTCTGCTTGGAATTGGTTGCCATGATGTGTGTCAGGTATGACCATGGCTTTATGCTGGATGACAGTTTCTAGTGGTACATTATGAATCTAAAATATGTTTAAATTATTAAAAGAATAGTGAAATATAGTAATTTTGTGTGTTTCAAAGGAAGCAGATGGAGGAAGTTAAAGGTTTAATGGACACATTATATATTGTCTCAGTGATTTCCTGAGCAGAGGAATATACAAAATACGAGTATATGTGGTTCTGTAGCTACTATAGGTTAAAAGAACTTGAAGTACTCCCCAAGTATGTTGTGCCTTTTATTCCATTTACAGGAACACAGTTCCTGATGAGCTGTTCTTTTGCTGTTCCGTGTGACACCAAGTAATGGGTGTCTATGCCCCTTCCTCTCTGAGAGAGAGGGGGGGGGAAAAAAGAGAAAGAAAAGTATAAAGGGAAATCAAAATTAATTAAATTCATTGAAGAACCTGGAAGTTCTGTTTTTTCTGACAACAAAATAGTGCTTTCTGATTTTTCAGTTGAGTCACACTGCTCATGAACTCCTTCAAGCAGTTACTGTCTCTAAATTCTGTATATTTAGCATCTGACAATGGTGGTTGTTACATTAGAAAACTATTCAAATTAGCTCATATTAAATTAAGCCAAACCTTTTAAAAACATGTTTTGGTCTCTTTTTACATGGCTTGCTTTAAATAAATCTTTGATTAAAAGTACATGAATGTATCATTGACCAGTATCTGGAATCAGATAAAAGTAAAGCTGTAATAAGAGGCCTTAGATAACTAACACATGAGCTTTAATGATTCTGAGCAAAATAAAAGGAGTTTGTAAAGGAGAAGCTGATTACCATCAGTAGGCTCAAACACTCTTTTACTGTAAAGCTGTAAAAAGGGAATTATTGAAAGTGGGAGTCTCTCCGTGGATGGATTTGGCACGTTCCTGAAAACAGATTGGAGTTTGTGATAAGCAGCTCCTTCCCAGGTGTGAAAGGAAAGCTCATGGCTTTAACTTGGTGACTTTACAGTAGCAGAACTTAATAGTTTGTCAACTATTTTGTTAAAACTCCCTCACCCTTTGATGTGAGCTCCTCTGGTGCGCCGGGGGCTCTGCGCCATAGCCAGGCAGTGTTTCAGGAGGGCCATTTCGTGCAGGTCCTTGCCAAGGAGGCCTCCTCCAGTGTGCTGGGGCAGGTGCTGAGTGCTCCTCGGGGCAGGAGCAGGCTCTGGAGCCGGCCCTGCCCGCTGCCAGCTGGGATCTGGGCAGGTTTGTTTGCTCAGGAGCCGTGCCAGGCTGGAGCAGTTCAGGGGCTCCCGGAGCTGCTCTGACCTGGCAGCTCTGCTGGGCTGTTGGGGCAGGTTTTGGCTGAGCCAACAGACCAGGCAAGACCTGACCTGGCCCAGCACTGCAGAGCTTTGATGTCTCAGTGGCCATGGCAATGCTCGGTGTGCAGCCTGGCCATGAAAAATGGGCAGATTTCTGTAAACAATGCTGAAAAACATAGGTCTTACCTCTTCTCTCTGGTCAGGTCGTAGCTACCGTTGCCTTCAGCGGTAGACGTGGCTTTAATTATCCTGTACAGCTCACAATATAAATGGCCCTTTTGGGGAGTGAAGGTTTGCACTGGGACCAAATTTTGGGCTTGTGGAGCTGATGTTTAGACTGTGAGAATATCTCAGTCTGAAGAATCCTGAGCCCTGTTGTGCCACAGGCAGTGGTACCTGCTGAGCCGTCCTTGGCACAGCTGCTGAACTGGCCTGCCCACACCCCCAGTGGCTCTGTTTGGCCCCTCAGGTCTCATTATCCATCTCCTTTGTTCAGCATGGTTTCTGACTCTTTCCCACTTCCTCTAGGTGATGCTTTCCCATTTTCTGAGGTTACTGGCTGTGGGAATACATACTTGTAGAATTGAAGTGATCCTCAGTTTGAGCTCTGTATATTGTTAAATATCCTGTCTTTGATGCTGCCACATTTATCCTGTGGTTTTTTTCCTCTCCTGTGATATTTACAGAAACATTAAAAATTTAAAATCTGACTTATTTAGGTTTTCTGTAGTAGCTGTATGCTCATGTTCAAATCACTGACAAAAAACATTCAGAACTCTTCTATTAGTTTTAAAAATGTGTTGTGTTTTGAGCTCATCTTGAGGTCCGTGGCAGATAGACTTGTAAAATCAGTGCTGAGGAAATAATACATTTACTTCAGTTACCTTTGCTGTTCTTTTACCTACAGAATGAGAACATTGATGCTTTCTGAAGTAAGTCATTGCTACAGTCTCCCATTTTTCATTCCTTACCCCAGGTCATTTTGCAACCCCCTGGCCAAATACCTGCCTTGCCTTGTGCTGTCCCATTTGTTAAGGTAGAGCTGCATAGTTTAGAAATCCATCAAGAGCCCTGGAAAGCTGCAGGAGCAGCATTGTGTGTGCTAATTCCTGCTGAGAGGGACGTGGTGACAGGCTTGTGTGGGGAACTTTAGATCAGTCATTGTCTGTAAAACCTATTTCCATGTCTCAGCATTATGAAAATAAATTCCCCCAGCCAGCTGAATTAATTTATTGCCATTTTTTAGATTATGCAGCTTGCAGAGAGATGGTATTATAGCCCTGCACCTCTCAGTGAATTTGACTGTGTAGTCAAATTGACTGATAAGGGGGGAAAAAAGCAACCGGGAAAGGAAATAAAAGAAAGCAGAGCTCCTAAAACCTGCTGAAAGTGGAAATTTTGCAGCAGATTTATGGCCGTTGTGCTCTGCTCCCATCTTTGATGTCGGTGAAATACCATGTGAACCTCAGGAGCTGACTCAGGTTCCTGTGCAGGTACAGCTTCCAGCACTGGAAGGTCTGGGTTGCTCCCTGAAGGGAGGCAGATGGGAGGGCTGTGCACGTTCAGCCACGTGGGTGGCTCCGTGGTTTTGCAGCCCTAATTGCAGAGTCTGGCCCTGCAAAGCTGAACAAGCAGCCCTTGGTACCAGGGTTTGGGCTGTGGAGGTGTGTGTTTGGGTTCTGGTGTTCTCTGCCTGCTCTGTGGCTTCTTCTGGGATGATGAATGTCTATGGGCTGTAGAAATTACAGAATGGAATTGTCCAGCGCAGCAAGTAGGACTTCCAGAGATGCTGTAGGGAAGAAGTTTGGAGCACGACATTGTAAAATACCAATTTCTTTGAAGGTTTGGACTGACCTGTTGGCCACCATTGCAGTTCTGGCCACTTCATGTCAGTGCTTTAGACCAGCACACTTTAAGCTTTCACCCAGTTAGACTGATAGGTCTTTTAAGTTGCTTTTTTCCAAACAGGATTCAATCAAAATAAAATATCCCTATCCGTCTTCAGCTAATGGGGGACTCTGGAAACGTTGATCTCTAGGAAGTGTTTCAAGGTCATTTTTTAAAATGTTTTTTTTTGATAGAGAAGCTATGCAGCTGTCAGAGACTCAAACTGTGATGCAGGAAAAAGAGAAGAAACTCAGTTTTCTGCAGGCAGGCAGGGCTGCCAGGATCCTGTTCTCCAGCCAGTGTTGCTTCTTGTAGCTTTGCTGCCCTGTCTTGGAAACAAGAGGGTGGAATGGGCTGAGGAGGGAGCAGATCTGGAAGTATCTGGAGCTGAAGGGGGTTTTTAGGGTGATAACTTTCTTGGGATGTAAACAAGAGGTACTGGAGAGGGACTTTGAAGCTTGGAGTGTGTGGGTGATGCTGGGAGTTCCGGGAGGTGCTGATGGTCACAGTGAAGAGGGTTAATCCTGAAGGAACACCTGAGTTCCTGGGATGAGGACAGCAGGCACAGCACCACTGGTCAGGCAGGATATGGAGCAATGCATTTAGAGTTTATCTCTGCAGGAAATGCAGCATTTATGGATGCTGCCCTGGAGCTGAGGAAAGAATTCACACTATTTTTAGGACTGACCTGAGCCTCATCCCTTCTGTCTCAGGGGTTTTTTTGCAGTTGTGTTCCGTAAGACAGCAGGCACGAAATGATAGTTATTAAGAACTGCTAAGAAAGATATTTTCTTTTTTAATTAACCCCCCCCACTCATGAAAAGCAGCAGGAAAACAGGGACTGAAAGCCATACAGAGGGAATTCCAGCCTTGGCATTCCCAGGCACCGGTTGACGCTTGCACTGACATGGGGCAGGACCACAAGTGCAGAGTAGTTTTCAGGGACTCCCTCAGGGTGAGGGGGGTTTGGTGGAGCAGGAGATGCTCTGGCTGTGGTGCAACCTGGTGGGTGGGATTCCAGACCAGGAAAATCCCCTCCATGGGGTGCATGGATGCCACTGCTAAATAGGTCAGAAACGCATCCCGTTCTTCCTTGTGGGAAACGAGGGTGATTCTGAGAGCTTTGAGCGGCTTTGGAGTTCCTGTGAGCATCACTGGGCCTCATTTTCCTTCTGCATGAAGCTGTGCTGCTGTGGTTGCTGCTGCTCTTGGTGTTGGCATTGCTGGGGGCCCTGAGATCTCTGCTCACAGTGTCACCAGGGCAGTGCATAATCTGCTCGGAGCTTACGTGTGGATAACCTTTTGACTTCGTACAGTTCTAAATGTTGATTTGTATGACATTTCCTTTAGCCACAGATACATTTTTTTCAATTTTAAGTCTACTAACTGAAGTTAGATTTAAAAAAAACCCAAACATATATCATTTAGCTAAATGGAGCTGTAGATAAGGTGGTGCCTTGTTGGCAGGAAGGGCAGTTTTCATTACTTTAATTGTGTGATTTGTCAGGATTTTCAGCATTTTATAAATGCTGTAGTGTTATATGACAGAATTAAAAGGATTTAGAGTAAAAGGAGTTTAAGAAAAAGACTTTGCAACAGGATTTCAATACTTTTTGTATTTGGGGGATTTAGGGAGCTGCTTTTCATTTCAATCATCCCACTGCATTTTGTTAAACACTCTGTGCAGCAGGTGTGTGCAACGTCAGCCCCTCGCACATGCAAATAAACACAATTTTACAAATGAAAATTAATCCACCACAACTTGGAAGATTAAATCCCACCACGGCAATGTTGCTGCCTCCATTAAGCAGCCCAGAGCCCAACACATGGTGCTCTGCAATCCCGTGGATGGGGCAGCTATTAACCTGATTTAATGCCCTCCGAGTCCTCACCGGAATGATCCTTTCCCACAGTATTAATATTTACATTCTGAAAGTATTTGGAGGGGAAAATGGATTTTTTTAAAATGAGGGACTCCGTCATTACGGGCTGAAACCAGAAGTTTAAGCACCTACTGTAGAAATTTTGCAAATCTGTGCTGTGGGGATGAAATCCCTCTGGTTTTGGGCACTTGTCCCCCTGGACTCCCCAGCACCTTTCTTTCCCTTCCTTGTGGTTAAACTGAGAACTGGGCCGTAAAGAAACAGATGAATTTGTGTCTCTAATAAATCTTAAAATGAAACCCTAGAAAAAGTGGAGTTAAACACTTCAGGTGGAATCCTGGCTGCACTTAACTGAGCATCAGAACTGCTGGGAATCAGCATTTCCGCCTTGCTGGGAGCCTGGTGAGGGACCAGGACTGATGGAGTTCATCTGTCCCAGCACTGAGGGAAACAAAGGGGTTGCCAGGTTCTTAGAAGACTATATATTTCATTTATCAATTTACAGGTCAGCACATACAGTACAGGTTTGACTCACAAAAGGCCTTGAAATAATAGGAATAAAAGGAAAATACATTTGGCTGCTTTAGGTTGCTTGTAAAGCTATTGTTGGTGGTGGAATTATTGATGGGAGCCATTTGACTTTCTACATACCCAAATGTGTAGGAGGGAGGACTTATCCTCCTGCAGATGAGGGGGCTGAACAGTGTTTGTTACAAATTAAATGCATGTACCTGAGTGATTAATAATTAACAGAGTCTGCTATGTGAAAATGTATATTGTTAATTGTTGTGCCTTTCTGAATGGATGATTTAGTGCTGTACAACGGCACTCGGGAGTGAAGTTTTGAGCAGACTGTATCACTAATATTCTTTAGAGATCAAAGGGTTTGGTGCAAAATGGAGGGGAAAAAATGAAATTCTGTTATTCACCACACACACACACAGACCTATAGATAGATAATGAAAAAGGCAAGGGCTGAAAGAAAGCAGAGGAAATTTAGTGGTGATGGTGGTGTTGGTTGTTACTCTGCTATGTAAGTTGGGTAGAAAAATACCCTGGAATTCAAGTAAAACATTGTTCACAAGCAGAAGTGAGATTTTTTTTGAACTCGGCTTTAGTTTTATTTCTGTTTATGTAGCAGTAAAGCGAAGTTCTGAAAACTCTTAAAATCCCAATTTAAGAAATGTGGCGTCTTTAGCAGTCTGGCTGGAGGTGTGACTGAGCCTGGGGGCACCACCGCCTGGGGTTCCTTCCAGCACCGCTGCCAGGGGGGTGGCAGAGGGTGCCAGGCCTGGCAGAGCTGAGTTTGAGCAGGGCACCACCAGCCTGGGGCTCTGCTGCTGTTACCTGGGGAACCCACCCCAAAAAACGAGATCAACCCCTGTGCTAGAGCTGGGTTTTTGTTTGGAGAAGCCTGAATCTCACTGGAGGTTTCTTCAAGGCTTGACCCTCTTGGTGGTGGAACTTACTGAAGGCTGGTTTGAATTTAGTGTTGTGTTTTCTTAGGCACGGGGCAGGGGCTGGAGAGAGAAGTGGTTTCTCTCGGGGCTGACACTCTTTATTCCACTTGCACCTCAGCAGAACAAGGTGGAACCCAAGGTGTGAGACCCCCAGAGAGCTGGAGGCACCCCTAGTGCAGACAAGCTGAGCGAGTGTCACTCAGCACAGCCACAGAGCCCTTCACCCAGCTGAAGGGACCAAAACGACCCCAAAGCCTGGCCAGGTTTTGCTGCTGGGGTGGTTCCTCCATCCCGTCTCTGCCAAGGACAGTTCTCACGTCTGTGGCTCTGCCATTTGTGTTTCCAGCACTGATCTTGTACAGGCTGGGAGCTTTAGATCATATATTCAATATCCTCCCTGTATATTGGGCCCCCAGCTGTATTTGGAACACAAACAGTACACAGTGGTTTGCTCTTTCTCATTTTTTTTGTTTTCCCTCTTATCAGGTGCTCAGAAATGTGATAATTTCTCTGAGAAGCGGCCTCTGCTGGGTGTGTGCAAAAGCATTGGATCCTCTGGGTAAGAATATAAGGTCATATATAAGTTGTAATGTCATCTAAACCCCCAGGAAGTGACATCTGTACAGCTCTCCTCCTTTTTTGCTCACGGGGTAACATTGGGATGTGGTTTTAAACTTCTTTTCAGTGTCAATGTATGGTTTTCTATGATGTGTGAGCTTTTGGAAAGGAACAAAAAAAGAGGTCCTTTGAGTTTTATTCTCAGGGTAATCACATTTTTATGTTTAACCTTTTCTGATAAGAATGCTGGTCAGAATCATTACTGAGAAGTGTCTGAAGCAACCTTTGTGTCTTTAAATTGATCAACACATGCTTTCAGGCAGCACTCACCTACCACATGAACCGTGAGCACCAGCAGTTTCACTGTTACAGCCACACACTGGTCATTAGCAAAGCAATGTTAAACCCCCTTCTCTCAGTTAGAGAAATCAGTTTACAGCCCAGTTTGGTGCTCTCTGGCCAGTATTGTATCTCTCCTCTTCTAGAAGAGGCCCGTAAGATATTTTATGTCTGTTTGATGCATCAACTCAGACAATGCACAGGGTTTACATCTCTACCTACAGGAAAATATTTGCTTTTCAGGGTAATCCTCTACACAGCCACTCAAAGGCTGAGCAGCTGAAGCAAATCTTCTTACAGTTGTAAGACTAATTCTGGGCCGCACCTTTTTCAATTAAGAATTTAATCACTCTGGGTGTGGAGGAAGACTGTCAAGTCTTCAAATTTCTCTGTATTATTACTGTGTTAAACTACAATATCAGTGTTATTGCTTGAAATGTTTAAATTAAAAACCTCAGTGGGAAGTGATTTTTTTAAAGTGTTTGCAACTTAGGAAATTGTTTATGGTGATTTTTCTCCTTTTCTTCCCTGCCTTATAGGAAAAACTGCTTGTAAATAAGAGTGTGTGTCACCAGAGATGTAAATACTGCTCTTGTAGGAGTTTGTCTTGCCCCAGGCAGTGTGTTTATATTTGTAAAGGATGTGTTGGTTAGGAAAAAACCTTCCTTCACACCCCTGTTTTAGAAGCTGAGATACCTGAGAAATGAGCAGACTGGAAGGCTCATTATTCTCACTGTGTTATTGTATTGCTCAGTTAAGAGCAAAGAAATCAGATATTATGGGTGGCTTCTGCTTTTCTACAAAAACCCCACCTTGTTTAACCATCTATGAAGAAAATGCTACATTTCTCCTAGAGCATTTCTTCCAAAGCGCTTGTGTTTCTGCTACAGTCCTCTCCTCACCTGGATTACTGTCTAAAATCTGCCAGGATCATGTCCCAAAGAGAATGATCCTGGAGCCTTGATCACCATTTGGATTTTTCCTCCCAGTTCTTCCAAATTCCTCACTTCTGCTTCCCCTGCCCAAACGTGCCCCTGTTGTTATTCTCTTGCTGGAACACCCCTGGGAATTTGGACATTTACAGATAAGTGTTTATTGTTACTGTTAAGAATTAATTTCCAGATTAATTTTCTGATAATAGATTTTTTCCTGTTCTTGTCATTTTGTGCTTACCAACAAGGTGGAACTTCTGCCTCCTCTCTGAGTTTGTGACTCGCTTTTGGTACGCACATTTTGGTATTTTAGAAGTCAAATTTTCCAGCTAGTAAAAGGACCGAAATGTCTTGCAGGGCGGTTGGACTGGAGGATATTTAAAGGTCCCCTTCCAACCCAAACCAGTCTGTGATTCACTCTATAATCTTTTCAAAACAATAGTTTTCACAGCCCCCAAAAAGGATGCAGTCTTGACACATAAATGGGAACCAGATTGTGTTTTTTGGCTGATACAACTGTGCTGGTTTGGAAGTTGATTCAGTCGACTTCAGTCTTAGATTACAAGATTTGCAAATTGAAGGAAAACCGAACAAGAAAGAGCATCTGCATAAATTTTGGCTTTGTGGAGGTTTGAGAAGACATGCCTGCTTGTTCCTGGTGATAAAGCAAACACCTTTATACGCACCTAGAATTAATTGATGGGCTTTGGTGCATATTAATGAATTTTGTAGGTGGTGAAACACCAAGGTGTTCCTGTTTTCCCCATGTGGGTTGTTGAAGCCATAGTGTGGAACTCACTGGATCTGTAAAACACCTTCAAATACACCAGAGAGACCCAAAATACATGAAATGTGCTTTTTGTTGTGCTCAAACGTAAATGTAGATCAAGATGCAGGTGACAAGAAAGCTGAAAACAAACTAGAAGTGACCATGGCAGGAGGGAAAGCAGAGTGTGTGAAGGGGCAGGGGAGAGAGCTGAGTAACTGCTGAGTAAACCACCTCTCCTGAGTACAGAACACTTGAGATGCGTTGAATGTGCTGACTCAAGTGTTTACCCTATCATGCCTAATTATGTGTTACCAAACTCTGGTGCTAGGCTGAAGATTTTTTTATTTCTTATATTTTTCTTTTTGGTTTTCCTCATTAGCTGAGCAGTTCATTGCACAGAATTCCTGTAAGAGAGTGCAAACCAGCCCTGCTAAAGGCTTGTCTCAGCACAGCTGTGGGTTTGCAGCATCACAACCTGCAGAGGGTGGCTCAGGGATTCACTGAGTGGCACCAAAGGCTCCTTGAAATCCCTCCTCACCCGCTCAGTTTGTGCTGCCACCTCTGAGCTGCTGCCGTGGCACCTCAGCTGGTGGTAGAACCAGGAAGGAAAGGGGATGCCAGAAATAATCCAAGGATCAGATAATGCTCTTTTCTTTTAGTGATATAGAACATTTCAGTCACCTGGTTTACAGACAGCTGCTCCCAGAATTACCAAGTGCAGCTGAGGCAGGATGAAGGTGGGAGAGAGCAGAGGGTGGAATTTCTCAGGTTAACTGTAGCCATGAGCCGTGGTCTCACTCCTCCCTGTAAGGTTGTGTTTGGTGCCTGTCCCTCTTTTAACAGAGCAAAACAAGGGAGGTGAAACTCCTACAAGTTATTTGTCCCAACCACCACGTTCCTGGATGGCAATATTCCACCTTCTGTTAATGAATCATTCAGCAGGAGGTGGGAATAAATATCTTTAAGACCTCCTTGAAATGCAACCCAGATCATGGAATCAGAGAACACCCAGAATGGTTTGGGTGGAAAGAGGCATTAAAGCCCATCCCATCCCACCCCCTGCCAGGGGCAGGGACACCTTCCACCAGCCCAGGGTGCTCCAGGCCCTGTCCAACCTGGCCTTGGACACTTCCAGGGATGGGGCAGCCACAGCTTCTCTGGGCACCCTGTGCCAGGGCCTCACCATCTTCTCAGGGAAGAATTTCTTCCCAGTATTTAATCTGAACCTCTTCCCTTTCAGTTTGAACCCATTCCCCCTTGTCCTGTCATTCCAGGCTCTTAAAAATAGTCTTTCTCCATCTTTCTTGTCAGCTCCCCGCAGGTACAGGAGCTCAAAAAAATATTGAGTGCTTTGGTGCACTTGTCCTTGGTCCAAATAAAGGTGCATAAAAGATTAGGGGACTTACCAGAATCTTATGTGGGCAAGAGTGATCAGGTGCAGGAGCAGCTAATTGAGCCATCAGCTGCAGGTTGAACAGACAGAGTTTGAGGCCAGCAAACCTTTGGGAGCTCAGGCAGTAGCCCATGGAGCTCAGGCAGTAGCCCATGCAGCAGCCTGGAGCGTGTGTTGGGTTTCCAGCATATATTTTTAGAAAGAAGTATTAATTTAATGATGGCAAGTGATGGAAAATTTTGGACGACCTGAAGAATTGGATGGAGGTCACTTAAGGGCATGAGAAGCAAGAGGTAATCTTTTCTAATCATGGGAGGAGAGAGGAAATTAGGGTAAATTAAAGAAGGAGGAGTAGCTGGAGCAAACAAAATGTATAACTTTGGCTAGCCAGCATTTTTTTTCCCCTGCTGATCTGTTTACAAGGCAAATCAATTGGCAGCAGATTTTCAGGAAGCGTGTTTTATTCACATGGCTACTGTAGCTGAAATCCTGCTAACCTTAACCCAGCTTTAACTCTGGAATGTGTTTATGGGAGCGCTCAGGTTTAGGGAGAAAGCAGGAATAGAAGAAGTGATTAAAGCATTGATATTTTCTCACATTAATATGTTAAAATCACAGGAGCCTGTTCTGTGTCACTGGGCAGTGCTGAAATCCAGTGTCCAGTTCTGAGTGTCTGTGGCTTGCAGTGGTTAAAATGAGCTGGCTGTGAAATGATTTGTCAGGGACAAAGAGCGAAGCTTTGTGGGAGGATCACCCCAGAGAAGGAACTGGGTGAATGGAGTTCTTGTTCGCAGTGCTCACACTGCTCAGGGCAGCTCTGCCTGGAATGCCCTGGCAGTGCCATGGGCTCACCTGGCAGTGCCAGAGGCTCGGTCGTGCCATGGAGCGTGCAAAGGGTGTAGCCACTCCAGATGGAAAACAGTCACCCCGAGGAATGGCTTGGCCAGATGGTTGTGATTTTCAATTGTATTGGACACCATGAAGTGGATTTCATGAAGTTTGTTAAATACTTGTGGTCTTTTATTGAAGACGGCACAAAACTCAGCCAGATTTTCCTCCCCAGCCTTATTTTTGAATGCTCTCAAGCCTGTGCAAGTTGAAATTTCTAGAGCAAACTTAATTGGTTTTGTTCTCAAAAGTACAGTAGAACCTTTTAAACTAGGCAAGGCTCTCTCAGTTCTGGTACCTCTGAGGGTTGGAGTC
This sequence comes from Sclerurus mexicanus, assembly GCA_013396755.1. Classification (NCBI taxonomy): domain Eukaryota; kingdom Metazoa; phylum Chordata; class Aves; order Passeriformes; family Furnariidae; genus Sclerurus; species Sclerurus mexicanus. The sequence goes on along the minus strand of VWZF01005393.1, from coordinate 302,491 downwards.
CCAAAGGCTCTTGTGGTGCTGGAAAACTGGAAGGAATCACAGACTGTGGAGAGTGGTCCTGTTGGATGCCTTGCAAAGGTTTCCTTCCATTCCAGCAGATGCAAAACATTATCCTCTCTGGTCCTTGCAGGAAAATCCAGTTCTTAGCAGGTTGTGTGGTAGCTTTTAAGATCCTGAGAGGTGCAACCCCTGAATAAAGCAGTTTAAGTTCCTTGTAGTGATGCTGGATGGGATTGTCGTGTGCTAAAGGTAGAATGTTCTTTAAAAACGGCTCTTCAGACCCCAGGATGTTTTCTTGTAAGTTGTTTCTGTAAATATAATCATCTCCAACTGGTTTTGTAATGTTGAAAGGGTGTTTACTGGTAGTTCTGTCAATGTTCTCACAGTCCCAAATGCCAGCAGATGCAGCTTTAATGGAATAAGGTGGTGTGTCCATGTGGAAATACCCAGGGGTAAGAAAGCTCTGGTGTTCCTCTGACACTCCAGATGTTTGTCTGAGTGAACCAGAGTAAGAAATCACCTTTGAACCATAATAAACTGTTAATCTTGGATCAAAACTGGAAGAGAATGAGTATTTGGGGTCAAGCTTCGACCGGTTGGTGAGAACCACGGATAGCTGTGACCTCCTGAAGCTTTGATTTATTAAGCCTTAAAAAGATAACCCTTTTTCAAGCAGTCCTCGGGACAGTGAGGAGGTTTGGGGGGAGCAGATTGCCGAGCCGAGGCACAGTTCCGTCTGCCTCTGTGTGTGTGATGATGCAGGGAGGGCACGGAGGGAGCAAGTCGCTGTTCACATCCAGCTCCGAGCAGCTGGAGCCCAAACCTCCCCCAGTAACTGAGCACCGCAGGGAAAGGGTAACGCACAGCACCATTGCGGGGCTGCAGCTCCCCGAGCCCCCCTTTACATCATTCACTACTGTAAATGCTGTAAAGTTAATTAGAAGAGGAACAAACTCTACAAAGACAAATGTGTTTTCAATATGTTTCTCGGGGAGGGTACAGTAGAAACGGGGGAACGAGAGGAAACTTATTTCTGGCAGCGCGGGGCTGTGGTTGAACTTTTTACCCTAATTACGGCCCCACTAATGCCTGGGGCGCTCTGCAATCAAAGTGCCCCTCCAGGCCCTGCCAGGGCTCTGATGTGGCCACCGTTTGTTGTGTGAGGAGGGTTTGCTCAAGGGAAAAACGGGCTATTGTGACAGGGTTTCTCCAAATTTCTCAGTTGCCACCCACCTCACTTGTTGCCTACAAAAATAGAGTAATTGTTTGCATCTGGGGGTTTTTGCCTGTCTTGGAAATAACTGTTATAAATCAATGTGACAGAGCCGGGGAGCAGTTGGGGATTGGGTTTGCTTTGCTTGCGTGTTTGAGGGTTATTTCTGTGTTAGGTACTGCAGGGAGGGTTTAAAGGACTTGGCGACCCAGAGGGTTCACGATGATTTAAGGTCTCTCTTTCCGAGGACACCGACATGGCCAGATGCCAGTCAGTTCACAGAGGATGCTGTTCAATCTGTTTTTTCCTAAATTAGGGCTGTCACTTCTTGCTTGTAGTGGAGCAGCTGATTGCAAACTGCTTCATCTTCCAGCCCTTGTGTCCCTCTTGTGCCCCTTGAGTCACTCGTTACAACCCCACAGGATTTGGCCTTTGCATCTCTTCCTAAAACCCATGTTCTCTCTGCAGTCCTTCTTGTCCTTTTCTTTCCCTCAAAAAAGATTTAATATACAGAAAAGACATCGGGGGGGGTTTGCTGAGGTTCATACGTTCTCTTAAATCTCCAAAGTACAGAAGAAGACAATTCAAACATAATAAATGGAATCCATTAAAAAATCTCATATAATTATTCTTTTTCTTTACTTCTGGGTTGGCTTTTTTCTTTGAAGCACAATGAATATATTTTAGTAGCTTTAAAACTTCAAATGTGTAATTCAGTAAAGGTTTCTTCAGTAATTGAAAATAGAGGTTTAGGAAGCTCCTACTTCATGAAAAAGCTGTGCCTAAAAAATTATCTTGTTTATTGCCTTCTTTCCTTAAATTCTGCCTAGCTAATATATTCAGATTATCACCGGAAGAGACCCCTGATGCATTTCTTGGGTGGTTGCTCGCAAGCTTGATTTTGAAATGAATTGTGATTTAAATTATTAATGGAATATTTGTATAATTATCATATTTTACAGCTGAGGCATTAATGAAGTAACACTGAATGCTTTAATTGAAGCTGCCTGTGCAGCTGGAACGGCCGTGTCTCCCATTTCAGCATCAGCTGTGCTGGGGCCTCTGGGAATGCAGGATTTCTGTGTGCCTTTCCTTGGCAATTGTAATTCCTCCTGGGAATATCAGCCGCTCTTAACTACAAAATTATCCTGAGTTCCATGAGAAGTTCCCCAGTAAAGGATGTGGCTTCACTGAGAGAGGGGCTAGAACATACACTGATGTGTTTTGTTTTTAAGGTTAAGCAATTTGTGGAGGATTTCAGCTTCAAGAGCAGTTTAAGGAAAACCATAATACTCCTTTTGCTGCTCGTGGGGCTCCGTGTCCAGAGTCATTATTTTCAGGTATAATTTCATAATCCCACCCCAGCTCGGGGTGAGTTCACTTACGGTGAGAACTCTGCTCGTTTGTGGCACATGGTCTGTGTCGAGTCACAAAGCCAAGCCAGGAATACCTAAGAACGTGTAATTAATGGGCACTTGGGGAAAATTTGACCTACCTGATGTGACCAGAACCTCGAAGCTTTGTTGTTCACAGCACTTTTATGCTTCGACCAGAAGATTTAAGCTCATTTCTGCTCAGCTTCAGTCCTACGCACTCCCCAAACCCTCTAATTATTTCTTGGAAATGGGATTGTTTTCAAGCTGCTCCAGAATTGTAATTTGAGCCATATACTAGCACAGAAACAATTAAGGTTTAGTGGAGTCCTCAGCAGCTGACAGATGTCTTCTCATGATCCCTGTCATGCAACCTGAGGGCAGAGGCTGCTTAATTCAGAGGTGATGAAGTGTTGCACAACCCCAGGAGCTCCTTGTGCTGTTACTGGCACCACGGGCAAGCGTATTTTGGGTAAAACAGGTCGGTGCAAGGTTCTGTGCCTGGTGGTGAATCCCCAAAGTGGTTTCTGTGGGCTTTGGGACGGCGCTGTGGAGCCACTGGCTTAGCCTGGCTTTGTTGGTGGTGATGGCATGAGAGAGGAGGAGATGCCAGGAGTCCTGTCAGCTCCGTGAATCACAGGGGAAAGCTCAGAGAGGGAAAAGTCAACCTGAAATCTGAAGAGTTCTGTTACAGGAACCAACAGGATGAAGTATTTGGTCCCTCAGAATGCTTTTGCCGCGTTAGCAGTAGCAGCTAAAGCCTTTCTGATGCTGGTTATTGAGTGTTCAGCCACACGCAAGCTGGGACCTTTAATGTGCTTGGGTTGCAGAGGAACACGCCTCAAATATACACAATTAATGGTATACCTGCTGTGTTAATCAGCTGCCATCTGAGCTGCCTCTCCTGTCCTGGGATACACCACTGGCCAGAAAATGCTCTCCATTAAAATGCCTCAAAATAAAGCCCAAAAGCTTTGGGGTGTTACAAACAGTGGCAGTTTATCCAGTCTGGGTCTGGCTGTGGTTCTGGGCCTGTGAGTGGTGGCTCCCCAAGATTCTCTGCTGGGCTTCTACATGTGAGATTTGGCTGGAGCTGAGGCTTTTCACCATCAGTTTGCTCTCAGAGTTGTGCTCCCAGAAATGTCATCTTTTCCTGCTAAGCTGTGGCATTTGGCTGTTGAGATGCATAAATTTCTCCGTTTTTCATTTTGATCCATTTTGGGTGATCTTGGGGATCCTTGTGGCAGTCACTGACATACAAATTACATGCATTTATTTCAGTGGTGAATTCTGCCTCATTTGACAGTAAGAAGGGCAAGACAGTTCCTTAAATTCCTTTAATTTTGTATTTTTGGGGGCAGCACCTACCAGATTATAGCTTAGCCAGCTGATTATAGAAATGTTAATGTTTCATAGAGGTGTGATAAATGCAGTTGTCTTCTACCCAAAAGTAAATCCTTGGCTTGTTTTGAGGATTTGCAGCACTGTCTCCAGTTTGCTGTGTGTTCATAAAATGACCGAGGGCAGCCAGTGCAGGTTTGTAAACTGGGTGTAAAGGACTGTTTGGTTTCACACAAGCAGAATCCAGTCCAGAATCCACCAGGAGAAATGACCGTGCTCTCAAAGCGGGGCTCCAGCTGCACTTCCCTCAGCCATCGCCACGGTCAAGTAAACCTTGCCGAGAAACAGATCTCTGGAGATGCCCCTGATCTTCCTGGATTAACCAGCTGGAGATGTGATGGGACAGCTCTGCTTTGGAACGTGTGGCACGTCTCGGGGATGGAAAGTGTGTCACGCTCTGCTGTCCCTGCAAAGGCCGCAGCTGAAGGGGCAGCTCGTGCTGTGTTTGACGCTGCGGCGACAGCAATGCCTCGTGCCAGGGGTCTGGGGGGACACCGAGGTGGGCATGGCCTGGGAGGGCTCTGGTCACCTCCAAGTTTAACAGCAAAGCCCAAAAAACACCCCTCAAAGTCTCTTCTGCTGGTGGGAGTGAACAGTGTTGGGGGCAGAGGACACAAGGTGTTAGGGATTGCTGGGAATGCCGGAGCGGGAAGGGCTGTGTGCCAGCAGGGCTAGAGTGATTTGGAGCCTTCTGAGTGTTTTCATGTCTTTAAGGATTCCCCTTTGTCTTTGAGCTGGTGGGACTGTCTTTGTGGTTCCTGTTGCAGTAATACCAGTATGTGCACAAACCTCCTCGTCTTGGTGATGCCCCACACCTTGACTGCAGGTGGGAGGCAAAGGAGCTGAGGACTTTCTGGATATTTTGGGTATTTGCCCCTGAGCTGCTAAAAATGGGGAAGGAAAGGATAAAGTGGAGCTTCTCTTGCCACACTGACAGACTCGATCAAAAGATTTGAGGAAGATGCCACAGTGGAGTCTGTGTATGTTGGTATTTAGCACAGATATTTTAGTGCTCCATCAAATAATTCCCTGCTTTGTATTTAAAGGATTAGGTTTAGTAACATGTGTCTAAGGTTGGTGCAGGTTTTTCCTATTTAGAAATAAGTGTTTCCATGCTTTTTGCAATTTGTGGTGCACTTAAAATGTCTCTGCTGCTTTGTATTTCTCTGCTGCACGTGCGTTTTGGGGGAAGTGTCACTTGCTCGGCAATCTTGCTCTGCTTTTCCTGGGTTTCGGTGAATCTGTTCAGTACCATGAGTTAGAAAATTACCTGCAGAGTGGAGTTCTCAAGCTTTTGTTGGGAAAAGGTGGGATGCAGAGAGCCATTAGACAGTGGAAGTCCCAACAAAAGCTTTTTCTGCAGTGATGTTTAAGGAATAAATAATGGGAATGACTGTTTTTCTGAAGTGTTCATTCTGGTGTGCATCCTTGAGAGAGACGGTGAGAACTGCAGCACTGATGCGGCTCAGGGGAGGACTTTAAAACGTGCCACGGCTGGAAAACAAACCTTACAACTTCAGGCTTAGAAGTCCTTTTCACTTTGTTAGTTATTGCCTGGCTTGCTCTGGGTTATTAGTGACTTACACAGCAGAGAACTGAAATCAATGAGCTTTTTTGTGTTGTTGACAGAGGCCAAAAAGCAGAAAATGTACAAATTCTGTCTTGCACTGAGAAGTAATTTCATAAAAATAAAATGATCTAAATGTTGGAACAACTCACTGTAAAAATAGAGGACTCATTGTTGGGCAAAGTCTTTTAAGACAAGATTAGGTTGCCTGGTAGAAAAACCAATTCTTTGAGCTTGTGGGATGTTTTGTGCCTGGCCTGGAAAGAGAAGATGGTCCTTCAGGTCTTGAAATCTCTTAATCTGAGCAAACCTTCTTCAAGGCTCTTGAGGAGAACAGCCTTGCCTTTGTGGGCTCAACATATTAATAATGTTACTACAAAGATCCCAATCAAATCATGCTTCACCTTTCCAGTGGAAAGGTTCTGGCAGGACTTTATCCAGTATACAATTAATTAACTCTGGTTTTGTTTTGCTTTTCTTCCCCTTCTGTGAAGCATCAGAGAGCTAGAACAGGTCACTGGTTAATCATAACCTGTATAGAATATATACATACATATGTGCATTATGCCATAACCTCTGTACTTGTTCCCAAGTGACATTGTTGAGTATCTACTTTTTTGAGCTTCCCGTGCTCAAGTGTGAGATGGCTCTGCCTTGCAAAGACCCACGAGGTCTGTGGTGGGTTTGTGGTGTTCTCTGGGACTTTGGATCCTTCTGGTTGTGTTACTTGCTCTGGCTGAGGAGATGGAAAAGGTACAGAGAGGGCGAAGAGAGACCATTGAACAGGTCCATATTTTTGAGAAATAATGGAAAAAAAAGATGTGGAATCTGGCAGTTTTGAAGGATCCTTGCTGCAAAACCAGTGGAATTAAAATGCTCCCTCAGCAAGGTGAAAACATGTTATTGAGAAAACCCCCACACAAGCATTTTATCTTCTGATCACAGATTGCAGTGGAATTAAAAGGAGGATGGGATTGGGAAAGAGGACTTTTGAATTGGAGCTGGGTAGAATTTCAGAGTACTTCTGATCTATCCACACTACATGTCCAAGGCCAGGCTGGATGGGGCTTGGAGCGCCCTGGGATAGTGGAAGGGGTGAGACTGGATGAGCTCTAAGGTCCTCCCCAACCCAAACCGTTCTGGGATTCTATGATACCACCTGGTTATTGGCACTTGAACTGGTTTTTACTCAGTGTGGTTGAAAAAAAGCATTGGTAGAAGGGTCTTACCATGCTCAGCCAAAAGCAAGGTGTGACATAATACTGATGGTTCATTTGAGTGACAGGATTGTCACCCAGAGCTTGGAGGAGTGGAACTGGTCAGCACAGGCTGATATGGAAATGGTGATCTCATCAATTCTGCTGATAGAATTTTGACTGTATCAACCCTTCCATCAGCATCATAATTTGCTGTAGGTAATAAATCACTTAATTTAAAGGAGATTGCATACAGACCTTGCAGTGGTTTTTTTCTATGTTTTGGAGGAGTAATGAACTTTAATGTAAAGGAACTCCACTTGAGTCTCTCAGTTTCAAAGGTGTTTTTGAAGGGCCTTTGAAGTGCTTGAAGTAATAAATAGCACCCGCTAGTTCCTGGCCTAGGTATGTGCCTAGAAAAATGTATATTTTGGGAAGAACCGAAGTAGGCAAAATGTCCAAACTTCTTGTTTCTATTATTTCTGTTGTCTTCCCGTGCATTTATTGCAGGTTACACGTTCCTTCATGACCCAGTTTATTCTCCCGAGGCACTGGAGGCATAAACGGTTGGCATTTGTAGTCCAGCTCTCCAGAACATTCCCGAGCAGATCCAAGCGAGTGTTGTGGCAGGGATTGTGTGAAACTCTGTAAAATAAACCAGATAGGGGCGAGGGCAAACACCCTCTTTTCCCAGTGCTCGGGAGATGTTTGTACAGCTGGCACTTTGTGCTCCTTCGTGTTGCTTGACCCAGGAGCAGCCAAGGTTTTAATGCGTTCTTGGAGGGGGAAGAAGGTGTGTGGGACAGAACTGCCACATCAAAGCCTCTCCTCAGCCTGGAAAAGGGTCCCACCACGGCCTTCCCCGGCCCTGCCCGAACACTCGGCGCTTTCTCCCACTCAGCCTTTTTGTTAGGGAATGGCCTTAGAGTTTTATTTATATCGAGATGATAAAAGGGACACAAAGCAGTTGGAAAGGTCTGCGTGGCTCAGACACGAGGCCATCAGAGATGGAATGTAAGTTCTGGGTGATGTGTCTCCGGCAGACCAAGTCATGAGGTTCAGCTGTGTGTTTGGGGGAGGAATCCCACCCCGTGGGACAGTGCTGCTCTCTGGAGTAGTTCTCAATTAGGATTTAGTCTGAAAGTTCATGGCTTGTGTTTTGCTGCTGTTCCAAAGTCTTCCCTGTGGCGAAGTGTTGGATAATTAGCTGCACAGTAAAGGTTCATGGCCATTGTGGAGATCATCATGGTTTTCAGCAGACCTTCCCTCCATGTGGAAGGCTTGTATTGACCTCTGTTATCCAGCATTTCTCCTTGGATTGCTGGAATTACAAGTCCAACCTTCAGTCGGAAGTTGGACTTGATGGTCTTGGAGGTCTTTTCCCACTGTAATGATTCTGTGATTTTTCCTTCAGCATTCTCAGTAACATAAGGAGGCCGAAATAATTAGAAAAACAGTTTTTAAAATACCTTTATTTCCATTCAAATATCTCTTTCAAAATTCCTTTCAGCACCAGCCCTCCCTACTGCTGTGTGGATCTGTACTCCCTAAGAACAGGAGAGATGGTCAAGTCCATCCAGTTCAAAACCCCCATTTATGACCTGCACTGCAATAAGAGGTAAGGATGGTTACTCTGCATTCCTTCTGTGTTAGGGCATGTAACAGTTCAAGAATAAAGACAATTATTTTGTCTTTCCTGTACTCCCAGCTTTGGCTCTCCACGTCCCAAGGAATGTTTCAGCTGGGATCTGGCAATGTGCTTCCCCAATGGCTTTGGTTTAAGAAGCTCAAACCATTTTGCCTCTGAGATCATTTAAGCTTCTTTGAGTTGTGATGAGAGGGAGCAGGAATCGTTGAAATCCTCGATCATCCACCTCCAGCTGGAGCAATGGGATCACGGGAGTTTATGTCCCTCCTGTCTAGGTTCTGTTGTTCTGCCAGACATTGCCTTCCTGCACATCCAGAGCACTCCCAGTGTGCAGCCTGTGGTTCACAGGGAATAGCAATGTCCCCGTGAGTCAAATAACAGGGCAGCATCTCTGAGCTGGGATCCAGAGCAACTGGCTCTGAAGGCTGAGGATCAGGGAGCCCGGGCAGAACAGGGTCTGTTGTGCCCGTGGAATTGTGAGTTCGACTTTAAACCTTCGTCTCTGCCAGACACCCTTGTAGTTTGCCACCTCTCTGTAAGGCAGAAGAGGAACCCCAGGCTCCCTGGGTGAGGATCTGGCTGATCCCTTGGCTCTCCTCGTGGGAGGACTTGGGGCACTGACTGCTCCAAGCCCGTGGTTGTGGTGCTGACGTGGGTGCTCCTTCCCCAGCTGCTCCTGGGCTGAGTCACTGCCTGTCCTCAGGTACCCCGTGCCGGTGGTGCAGTGACATCCCTGGGCTGAAGGGAGGGCACTGAGGGGAGAAATGACTGCTTTTCTGTGGAAATTGAGGGGCCTTCAGTAAGGCAACTGGATAATAGCACAAACAGTTGAGAGCAACGCTTGTTTACGTGCCTGTTTTTTGTGGAGTAAGGTGCATACGTGAAGACCACAAAAATATGTGAGCATGGGTCAAGCTTGGGCAACGAAGGGAAGTTAGCAGTGTGAAATGCTAATAAAAATAAAGTAAAATGATAAATTAATCCCCTAGAAGCCACAAAGGTTTTGTTAAACAGACACTTCTCTATCACTGGACCACCGAAATCTAAATTTAATGATGACATTAGTCAAGCAGAAGTGACAGAAGTAAAGGTGGTTGTAGTTCTGGTGTAGTCCTTCACCAAAGAGTCTTGCAGACGCTGGGATAAAAGGAAGTGTTCTTGTGGCTAAACAGATGAAAATAGGGAAAAAAGAGCTCAAGGCTGGTTTCCCAGTGGTGGGAGATGAGCAGGAGCCCTTCCCCAAGGAGCCGTGCTGGGACTGAGGTGATTCATCACCTTTATAAAGGTGATTATTGCAGCCTGTCACGCACAGTAATCATTCACATGAAGCATTAGGTGTGTGTTTTAGTCAGTGAGAGATGTGATTAATTTTTTGCCACATCATATCTTTACTATTAGAACAGCATTTAATAATGCTGTGCTGTCAGCTAATTAAAAACCCTGTCTCAAAGTCTGTCTAATGAGAGGATAATCAGATTATTAATGATGTCCTATTGCTCAGTGGTGGGTTTTATCTGTCGACTTCCCAGGTGGTCCAGAGTTTACAAACCTGGGTTTGGCAGGTTCCCATGGTGGGAGAAGGTGTATCCTGCTTCTAAAAGCTTCTGCATTTGCATCTTTGGCCTCTGTTTTTTGGGCAGCCCTGTGTTTCCTGCACAGTTCTCATATGGAATTTGCCCTTGGTTTCAGGTGATGGGCAGGTATTAGTATCTTTCACATATAAAAGTGTGATGTCCAAGCAAATAGATAAACACACAGCTGAAACTTTGCTTGTTGGCACAAATCCTTCTCTCAGCTGTTTTCATGTGCTGATGTTCTTGGTATTAAACCTCCCCTGCCCTTGGTCAATGCAGTGGTTTAATAAATGTGCAGCGAGGTGGGCAATGGGATTATTTCAATTTTAGCTGCTGTCCTGCCCACTGCTGATTTGATTGTTATTTGAGTCAGTGAAAGTAATTCAGGGCCTTTGCCATTCCAGTCTTTGTTTTTAATGGAGCTTTTACTGCAGCAGGTGGATCATAAATGTGCTGTGTTGCTGTGTGTCAGCTCTGCTGCGCTTCCTGCAGCGAAGGCTCTGTGGTTGGGAGGGGAGAGAGCCCTCAATAACTGCCAGGCGCTGCTACCCTGCCGCTCTATCACTGCAGGCTTTGTATCGATGCTTTCGAAATAATTACATTTAGAGATTGAGTCTTTAAACCAATGCATTTAATGTCTGAAGCACGTGTTCCATTCCGGTGTTTTCAGGATCCTGGTGGTGGTCCTGCAGGAGAAAATCGCCGCCTTCGACAGCTGCACCTTCACCAAGAAGTTCTTCGTTACCAGTACGTACAGTCTGGGGGTCAGTCCGTGTGCCCCGGAGTGGAGGGAGAGAAAACTGGTTATTCTGTGTTGGCTTTGTTTCTGAACCCTCAGGGCAGGTCTCTGTGACCTCCCCTGCAGTTTCAGGGGATCTGCTGCTTCCAGAACACCCTGCCGATGTTGCTCTGTGAATATTCGGCTCTGTTCTGTGTTTATTCTTGCTGTGACCATCTCTCACTGTTGTAAAGGGCACCCACAGAAGTAGCTGAAAAATTCCTCTGTTTATCTTGCACAAATATATGTCAAAGCCTCAGGGCTGGAGTTTCAGGTCGCACACATAATGGCTCATAGACAATGATCTGCCCACTGTTCATTTTTGGTGGTTCCTTAGCCCCAGGTACAGTGGGTTTTGTTCTCTTTTGTCCATGTGTCCTTACTTTGCCAGGCCCCAAAGCTCCAGCAGCCCATGGTTTATTTGCAAAGGTCAGAGTTTTATTGTTCAAAAGGAGGGTCTGAATTTTTCTGGATGTATTTTCAGTCACAACTGGAAAAGTTCTAAGTTCTCTTTATATTATCTGTGTATTTATAGCAAAATCTCGTTAGGAGAAGCTGTTTCTTGAGGCAGTTTGAAGGAAAGCAGCTTTCTGCAGTAATATTAAAGTTGCCAATAGGTGTCAGTTTCTTCCTATCCATGGATTGAAGATCCTGGGAATCTGCTGGGGTTCAGTCACAGGAGCCAAATGGGACAAGACTGAATTGTGTCCTTCTACTCCTCACTCCTTTTTTTTCCCCACCAAAGAGAATTAGGGCCTCGCCTTATTTTAGATCAAAAGTAAGAAAAAAACACCCCTCAGTTAAATGTGTATTTTGAGAATTTTTGTGCTTTTCTTCATTTCAGTTACTTTGTTGTGTTTTTCTTTTTTAAAAAGGTGCTGCAGTTGTTTTTAAAAATTAATCCACTGGGCTGTGTTTTGAGGAACAGGGAAGCCCTCTTCCTAAACCTGTGATGTGCAGTTCCTTTTTTAATGGAACAGCAGTGGAATTTAGAAGACAAAATAAAACTTTGGGAGGTCCTGACCAAATCATTTGGAAAAACTCCACAGCTCCTGAAGTGTCACTGTTGCCAGTGTGTTCCTCCAGCTGTGCTGCTTGTTTCACGTGAGACCCTCGGGTTTTTTTCTCAGACTTTGTTCTGAGTTTGGCTAAGGCCACCCTCGTTTTTGGGGCCTTTTGGAGCCCTGCCAGCCCTTCCCTGCGCCCCAGTGAGTGGGCCAAGCCGTGTGGTTTTTCCCCTGGATAAATGGCTCTCTGGGAGCCGTGCTGGGGATGGTGCTTTCCCAGGGCTTGTTGTGCCCTGACACGCCGAGGCTGCAGCAAAGCTTTTTGTCTTGAGCTTTCCCATCTCGTGTGCTGAAACCTCCTCGACCTGAGAGTGCGTCTTTAAAGGCTTAAGTTGCTGTGCTGGCTTTGGAATGGGATGGAAATGAGCTACCTCGTTAGCTGCAGGGATTTTTGGGAGGCAGCCAACTGGCCACAACTGGGCTCTCTTGCTGCCTTTTTTAAAATTTATTAAAGGGCAGTGCCAGTTTATGTTGAAAAAGTAGAAATCCTTAAGCAGGAAGCTCAGGAAAAGGTCTTTTAAACTCCTTTTTTCCACTCTTGGAGCATCCCTGCTCCTCAGGACAGCCTGTGTCCCATCCTGCTGCACCTCAGCAGTGTCACTGCCTGCCCAGGGAATTCCTCAGCATCAAGAAGATCCTCAGCTGTGATATCTGGCTGCTTTTGGTCATAAAAGGTCAAAAATATTAATGAGGATCACTGGCTCTTTGAAGGCTCCTCTGTTCCTGTGTAAACCACTGTGGGAAAAGGAAAATCTTATTTTTTAAGGTTTGGGGATGACGTGGAAATCACATCTCCCATCCATCTCAACACAGGGCTGTGGGAGCCTCAGAACCTGCCCGAGGCAGCTCAAAATCAGCATCAGGCACAAACTCTGGTCCATTTGTTGGCTGCACGCAGGAATTAAATGCAGAAGGTGCAATTAAAAGCAGTGTCAGGAATTCTGAAGTTCCTCAGAAATGCTAATGCAGCTGCCTTGCACGTGAGGAGTATTTGCCTTTCTGTTTCTGCTTTTTTTTTGTGTGGTTGAATGTGTAGCTTAATATATTGTTACAATAAATATGCCATAAAATATTCAGGATGTAAAACAGGGAATGTTTAACTCCTGCATTTCCTGGCTTTTCTGCAGCGAAATTTGCCATGGTATTAACCTTTATTTTCCCCCTGCATGGGATTAGGTGGAAATGAGCTGATTTGCCTGGGATGGCAGCGAGCCAGCAGGTTTTATGTGTGCCTCTTGGAACAGAACTCAGGGTACAGGTGCTGCAGTCCGGGCAGGGCGTTTAGGGCAGGTGCTTCAGCCCTGCAGCGCTGGGGAACAATTCCCAGGAGATGCCGTGTCGTGCCCTCTGGGCTGTGTGTGCTCAGGGAAGGCAGAGCAGCAGCACCTTCCACCCATCCCTGTTCCCCCTGCTCCTTTTCCCCGAGAAAGGCCTTGCACCAGGGGCAGGGCAAAGCCGAGCAGTGGCTTCACATCCTGCTCTGAGTGCTCACGTGGCCAAACTGAGAGAGAAGTTCATTTGATGCTTTGGTAAGAAAGAGTCTCCTTTACTTCAGGAGTGTTGAGGTGTGGATTTGAAATGGATCTTGTAATAACTAAGGGTTTTATTGTGGCTCATTTGAGAGCCTTTGCTGAACTCTGCACGTGACTGAGCGATCAGAAACCAAAGTGTTGCTCAGGCTTCCCCCCCACCCCCACTTTGCTCTAAACAATAACTGCAGAAAAGCTGAATTTCATTGATTTCTCTTCCATCAGTGCTCCCTCAACCCCTCTCCAAAACTGCTTACGGAGTGAGCACTGATGGTTATGAATATGGCCTGATGGATACTCTCTGCTCCATGAAGAATATCCTTCCCACCCCCTGGGCCCTGGGTAAAGATTATCCCAGATAACATCATGTGGCATCATCCCTGGGTCTGATAACGAGAGCCTGCTCAGGTTCTCTGGCCCTTCCACTCCTCCTATTGATATATTCTCCATCCATCATTCCCCAGGGATGGAGACAGTTATTGCAGCCATTAGCTGGCACCACATTTCTATTGATGCTGTGCAGCTTAGAGCCCTGAGAGGTAATTTTCCAGATTTTAGTCAGAGTACTTCATTGTGTGGAAGGTCTCCAAAGACTCACCCAACCACAGGCCAGAAATGATTCCCTGTGTGTCAAATTCATCCTACCTGCACCTCTCAAAGTGCATGGAGAGCCCCAAACCAAGTGGGGTTGGGTGCTCTGATGTGCAGTTTGGATTTGGTACTCCTGTTTGCAGGGACCTCCTCCCAGGAGGAGCAACTGGGTGGGTTCAGCTTGTCTGGAGATGCTCTGGGTGTTTTGGGGCATTGCTGGTAGAGTCCCATTGCCTGCTGGGCTCACAGGGAGCAGGCTGAGCTCTTCACTTTGGAGTGAGTGACTTAGTGAGAGGTGTAATGGCTCAAGAGTCACATCCTTCGAGAAGTTCTGAGTGTACATTTCCCTCCTCAGCTGTGCCCGGAGAGGGGCATTTATCCTGGTCATCCCCCACGGAATAATTGGGATAATCATTGCCAGGATTCCTGTGTCCCTGGGGGGGATCTTCAGCTTGGCTCGAAAGTCCTTGAGGCAGGTGGGGAAGAGCTCCTGAGTCACAGGGTTTGCTTGATCAGTGAAGAGGAGCCAAGTGTGTTCCTGTGGATTTAAGCACTTTTTATCTTTATCCACACACATCTATATGAACACACAGCCCTTCCTGTCATTTCTGGGTCCCTTCCCTCAGAAGTGTTGATTTGCTCTTGGCTTTCACTTTCTAGCAGCGTTAATCTAGGAGTGTTTTTCCCGGCTGTGGGAATCAGTGTGTCCCAGTCACAGGGTGATGCTGAGATCCCTTTGGAAGATGTTTTCAGGGCAGGTTTATGGACACAAACGGCTTGGTTGCTCACAGGAGGGTTTGCTACACTGCAGGAAAATAGAAATACAACCCAGAAGCTGCAGGAGGCCCCAGGGCAGGTGCTGGTCCCCCAGAGGTGTGTCTGTCCCATCTCCTGGCTTTGCAGTTGTAATAATGATATGTAATAAGGCAGAAAGTGCTGTTTGCTGCTCTGTGAGTAATTTTTATCCAAAGCACCCAAATCCTTCATGTTGAAGGCCAGGCAAAGCCACCCCCCTCACATTGTCCTGCACGGAACCAGCAACCTCTGGGGTAACATTTTTATTTATCACCGTCCAAGTCTCTGAACAGAAAAGAAAGTTAAATCCAAGACCAAACACAGTCCTGAAATCAGTTAAATTGGTGCTAATTAAACAGCCAGGCCTAATGAACATTAAAGGCCATGGGTATTCTAGGTAAAAGCTCTGGGATTGGTCTTGGATTTTTGGAGTAACAATGAAATCATAGAATATCCTGAGTTGGAAGGGACCCAATGGGATCATCAAATTCCGGGTACTTAAAAGTGCCATGAGTGGCCAGGGAAGGACATCTTTGTAATGAAAGTAATAATAGCATCAACAATAGCAGTAATAATGGTAGTGATAATTTAAAAGAGTGAAATCTGTGGTCCTTGCACAAGCTTGTGTGTGGGAATTCAGTTCTTCTGATCCAGGGTAGCCCAAAATCCTGGAGTGGTTTGGGTTGGAAGGGACTTTAAAGCTCTTCTCCCACCCGGTTTCTGGGTGATGCTTCAACTGAAGGAAATACAAGAACAATAGAAGAGTTTTGGAAAGTATGTGACAGTGTGAGAGTAATAACATTTACACAGGGCCTTTCATCTTGGAGGAACCCGGAGGAATTTATAAACAACATTGCTTTATACAGTTTATAAACAACAACAAAAAAAATCGGTTTGCTTAAAAAACCCAACCAAACAAAAAATAGTAGATAAACCAACTTTTATGATTTGTTTCCCTTGGAATAAACAATGCTTTTGCTGCGGCCGTGTCACCGTAGCAGCTATTTATTGTGTATCTGTGCTCTCTCTCCTGGGTCTGCGTTCTGGGCTGCAGGACTTGAGGCTGTAGTTTCGTAACTGCATCCCTGTGGAGTGCTGAGTGTTTTGGAAGGCCTGGGGAGAAACTGCAGACTGGGTTTTGGGGAAGGAGCACAGCTTCAGTGGGTTCTTGGGGCTGTTTATTTAAAAATACACCGTGTGGCTGCTTCACTGATGTGTGGTGACACCCAGCAAGTGCCCTGGGTGGGTGAAGGCAAATAATTGGGGTTGAAAGCAGTCTGCCTTCCCCAGCATTCCTGGTGTGCCCTGTCCCAGTGTCATGGTCATCGTACCTGAGAGATGCCATTTCTTCCCGATTTTGGGAGTAGAGGCAGAATCCCGAGAAGGGTTTAGAACAACACTGCCCATCCCCACGGGCTGGAAGTTTTCCTATTAACTGACAAGGAAAAATAAACCCCCAAAACTAGACAGAAAAGAAATTACTGAAATGTTTCTCATGAAAAAGTAAAGACAAAGTCAAGAGAGAGGGGACAAAACCGTGGCAAATAATCAAACCAGATTTTTTTTCTGGCTGTGAGTACAGGTGTAGGAAAAAAGTGTTCTTATAACATGCTGTGAAATTAAAAGCAACCAGTCGTGTCTGAAGATAAACATGCTGGGAGGTTCTGATGCTTCTGCTTTGGCTTTTCCACTCCCTTAGCTTTATTAACTCACTAATTTGGCTTTATTAATTCACACAATAATTTTTAATAATTTATTAATTCACACAATAATTTCCTGTTTGATTTAACAGTGAGTTTTAGGTTAGAGAAGGAAACTCAGCTGTGCTCTGGGGGAGGTTCTGCAAACTGACTTAACCTGGGCCAGTTCTGCCTGTGAACATCACCCTTTTCTGGAGGGGATGTACACACTCCTATATGCACCTGTATCTTTTTTTTAAGCTTTTTTTTATTAAAAAACTCCGTGGAAATGAACCATTTCTTCTGGGACAATTCTTCATCAAGTGTTAATAGTGGCATGTTGTGATTTATTGTGGCTTCAGTGACTTTGCTCCCCGGAGCAGCACCTTCCCATCGTGCTGTTTGTTTGGAAGCCAAGAGGAACGTGTTGCCTTTTTCCTCCTGCGTGTTCACTCTGAAGCTCCAGGATGAGCTTAAGGCCAGTGGAAGGATCCAGAGTCAGGGAAGTGGATATTTGTGGGAGTTTTCAGAGATGGGTTATTATTGGCTTGTGGAAATGAATCTCCAAAGAGATTTTTCATAATTATCACGAGGTTAGTAATTGAAAAATCATGTAAAATAATTGTACCTTATCTTTGCTCACTCACTAAGCAATTTGTGTAGCTCCTCAGGGAACTTTGAGATTCCTGTATCCTCAGTAAAACCAAGTATGATTGTAAAAACATCTTTGAATCCAGTCTGTCACTAGCTATATGCTCATTTCAGATTATCATTTTATAATTGTTATTTGAAAAAAGGGAAGAACCTAACCAATTGTAACTCTGAAGGATTTATCTGTGAGACCATTTCGATGTAGGTAAAATTTGCATCTTGGAAATGGGCAAACCAAGGGCCAGGGTCTGAGGTACCAGCCAAGTCCCTGCCTGGGGGGAGCCCGGAGCCCATTTCCTACTCCTCAGTGTTGCCCACACCAGCACCGCTTGGAGCTTTGGGGCGCAGGAACTTCATCAAATGAGCAGAAAAACTTGCACTTTGATTCTGATTTTCGAATTACAGTTTTTCTACCTTTTTGACAGCTTTAAAGTCATGCCCGTGTACTCAAAAACTTGTTCCCAGTAGGTTTCCACCTCTGTTTTCGTGGGGTGTGATGGGCCCAGTGAAGCTGATTCTAAACTCAGATGTTTTTTAGGGCTCGCTTGGTTTGCTGTACTTTTGGAAGGACTTCCCCTGAGCGCTCTTTTCTTGGATGGCCTCTCCATACTGTCATTAAAACTTGGAAACTTCGGTCTTCTTGACAGTCAGTTCTGCATTCTCGCTGCGTCCAGCGCTATTGTAAACAGGCTGCAGTTGCTGCTGGCCCTGCTCGGAAGGGCCTTTCCCTCCGTTGTTTTGAAGCTGAGCAGGGAGAGAAGTTAATCTTGGAGAGAGCGAGGCTGGGGAGGGTCGGATGGCCCAGCTCGACGGGTCACGCCGTGCCTGCTTTTCCTTTGCTTCGAGATGGTGTTCTGCTGACTGCAGCTGGTTTTTTGGAAAGCAGAGAAAACAATTTGCTTTTCCTTCCCATCGAGTAGAACCCTTTGTTTATCCTTGTGCCGCTGCAAGTCTCCAAAAAGCAGAGCCTTGCAAAGCGAAGGAGGAAATAACTCTTTTTTTTTTTAAGGCTGTTTTTCGGAGCGGAGAGAGGAGTTTCGGAGCGGGCTGAGTTGTTGACCTCCGTGGAGTTTATTCTTAGAACTGATCTGTGTGTGGAGCCCGATTGACTGAGCCCAGCAACAAACCACCACCAGTGGGCTTGGGGAGGGCAGCCCCAGCTTTCCCAAGTAACTCTTCCACTGCGTGTGTATCTTGGATTTGAAGGATACTTTCTGCAGTTCTCCCTTCCCTTCAGCTCCCTGCAGTAATTGAGAACAGCTCCCTTTTCCAAGCACGGCTGATTTTTTGCCGGGAGTCGTTGGGTTGCTGGGACTCCTTTGGTTTCCTCCTGCAGGGATGTTACGAGGCGCTTCCAGAGCTTGAGAAATGAAAGTCACTGATTCCAAAGCCTAAAATGGGGATTTACACGGTTTTAATGCTCTATTTTGTACATAGAAGGGAAAACAAAAAGGTTTGGGGGACCCGAATGCCTTTACTGACCCCGATTTGAGCATTAAAACCTCGCCGGTCATGATCTGTAATGTCATTGGAAGAACACGTTTGTATTTACAACCCAGAGTAGCATTTACAACCTTTTTTGTGCTTGCTTTGTTCCTTAAGAGCCTCTGGCTGCCCACGTTTTATGCACCTCTGGAATGCAATAACAATTGTGGCATCATCTCTTTGGAGCCCGTTTTCTTTCCTGGGCCGGGGTGGTGACAAACCCTTCCCAAATACTCACTTGGGTTTGCAGGAACTGCCCCTTCCCTCCTTCCCTTGCTCTGTGACCTCTGGGACAACTCCCTGGGATCTCCAGAATTCTGCAGCACCCTCGGGGAAACGTCACCCTGTTTGTCCTCACAGCGGGACAAAACCCACCCAAAGCGTCTCGTCTCCTCTCGGGTGCCCTGTGAGCTCTCACAATAAAGCCTGGCCCTTTGCAGAGCCCCACTGTCCTCGGAAAGCGCTGCGGAGCCTGTTGGAGAAGGCACGGGGTGGATTTCCAGGGGGTTTGGGGGCAGGGGGAGCTCAGCCGGCCGTGCCCCGTGGTGTCTGTAGTTGTTTTGGGAGGGTCTCGTGCAGTCGCCCGTGATGTGTGTGCCTGCGGAAGGCTGAGCTCCTGCAGATGTGACACCGCTCGACATCACACAGTGCCCGGAGGATTTTGAATATTGTGATTCTTGGCCAGTCAGTGGGAGAGTTTAAATTCCTAAATTGGCTGGATTAGCCTAAGAACTGGTGAAAACTGAGATTAGCCCTTTGCTTCGTCGTCTCCTTTCTCCCGTTCTCTCTCGCTTTTTTTTAATGTGAGAACGTGGGGTTTAAAATATAAATTCGTTTTAAACTGTTTATTAATTTATAAAAATTATTAAATTTAGTAAAAGCATACTTTTTAAACTTTATCTATGAAATGCCATTTAACGTGGGCCTGGTTAATTTTAAGCCTTGCCCTGTTTTCATTCACAGCTATTTTCTCTCTTGGGTATTTTCACCTTTTCATTCTTGGGAATAATTCACTATTTTATGCTGATCTTTATCTGTGTATATAATATCTATTTTTAATGGTAATATAAAGGCAATGGAAAGCAGGTGAAGAATGGAAACGTGGCTTATGATTTGAAAGGAATTAGGAATTCTCTCACTGTGCAAAAGTACAGTGAGAGGCTGAGGGCTTGTCTGTTGAACGGTTAAAATCAAACCCAAAACCATTTTGAAAGGCTGAAATTCTGTCTAGAATTATTAGAACCAAAACAAAAAGCACAGTGTACCTTTTCATACAATAAAAATCTAGATTTGGGCCAACTATTCCCCAGTAAAATGTCAATCAGATAAAAGGAATTAAAAATTAAGATACAGAACAAATCAAGGCAAACTTCAATCTCCCCTCAGCCCACTGTGTCAAAACGGCCCAAAAATGCAAACAGGAGGAGAAATTATTATTTACACATAATTAAATGCTCAAAATAGCTCATCTAACCACAGCCTTATCTCGAGGAACAAAAATGCCAATGATATGAGCAATTGGAAGGGTTTTGTTTAGACTTTTTTTTGTTTTCTTGGCAATAAATAAAACTCTTTGTAAGAAATCCTTGAGATTATTTCCTAATGTTGCCTCTCCAACCTTTTCAGGCTGCTATCCTTGTCCGGGGCCAAACATGAATCCCATTGCCCTTGGGAGCCGCTGGCTGGCTTATGCAGAGAATAAGGTAAGGAAAAGTTTAATTGCCAAAAATACTTCTGGATTTCATTCTAGATTTTGTATTTATTGTGGGGGAGGAAAAGCCTCAGGAAAAAGGTATGTGAGAGAGAGGAGCTGCATTAAAATGACAGAGCTAATAGGTGTTTTTAGACATTGTGTATTTACTGTTCACGTTTGATTTCAGCTCAGGCACTTGGAAGGCATAAATATGTGCAGGCAGAGGGGACAGCCAGCCAGCCACGTGTGTTTTCAGGGAGGTAACTCCATAACCAACCCATTCTGGGCTTTAAAAGCTTCAAACACTTAATTCCAGACACTTCTGAAAGCAGGCAGGAGAATTCCTAAATTCTGGCTGGGGGAGCTCAGTGTGGACACAGCCAGTGGGGTTGTGTGGAACAACACCCCAGTGCACTCTGGAGTTAGAAAACAGCATTAAAATGTCCCCTTTGGCACATCTTTGAGAATGTTAAGCTTCAGAAAAGAAATTAAAATGTTTAAATATTTTTTCTTGGTTTTAGAGACAAAAAAAATTACATCTCAGGCCAAGAAGTGACCACTCCTTTTACCCAGCCCTGGCCCAGAGAAGTGGTCATGTGTTTAAAGCTTGAAGGGTTTGAATAGTCTAAATTCAGCTTCTGAAGCCTTATTTTTATCTCAAAGCCCATGTTTTTTCTCCCTTCCACCTGTGAGTGGAGGAGCAGTTTGTAGAGCTGAGCCAGAAATGTATTTGCTGTCCCACCTCTCCCAGCACAACTGATTCTTCCCAAATCCAAGCCTGCCCTTCCCTTAATGCCACCCAAAATATAAATTACTGATCAGCAAAAGAGCTACATCACAGAGGGAATTTAAATGCTCTGTGTGTTCCCAGGTGAATTCGCTGTGGGCTTTCCCTTTCTCCCTAATTCAACAGTTTTAGATACTTCAGGCAGAAAAGCCCGTGGAAACAAATCCATCTTAGAGTGATTGTTAATGTTCTTTAGCTAAAAGGCTCAGAGAGGCAACGCGTTCTGTGTGCAAGCAACAGATACCTGTAGTTTTTTAAAAATTATTTTATTTAGTCAGGGGCACAGATTCCATTGTCAGTTAGGGTCCAAAGGCAAACCCCTTTGGAGCTGAGGGCAGGTACAAGGGTCTAGTTTTGATTTATTAATTTTGCAGGAAGGCAATATAAAGCCAACCCCGTGCACGTTCCTTTAATCTATTAAATGCAAAGTTTAAAGCAGCTCTTCTCCTTTGTCATTCCTTTGCTCGTAAAGAGGAGGGGGAAGCCACACTCGGATTCTTAGAATGTCTGATATTTAATGTTACATACACATGGCTAAAGCTTTTGATTATATTTATTTAAATTTATTTGTGGTATTGCTGCCAGACCCCAAATCCCACCATTTCAGAGTTTATGAATTCTTAGTGACTACTCGTCTGGTAATTGAAAACTGGAGCGGAGGACGCGACAGTCTGGGTGGCACCCAGAAGATTATAAAAAGGGGTTAAGTCTCTCAGCAGGGCTTTTTGCTATTTGTAGGGAAAAAAACACACCACTGCACATGATAAATAAGAGCTCTGGTAATGGGTTATGGGTTTGTGTAGTTTAATAGTAGTTACTTGGTTGCTGTCTTTCTTCTCGTAGCTGATCCGATGCCATCAATCCCGTGGTGGAGCCTGTGGAGACAACATTCAGTCTTACACTGCCACAGTCATTAGTGCTGCCAAAGTGAGTCCATCATCTGCCCTGGGAGAGGTTATCGTGGAACATAATTATGAGGTTTCCCTGCTGAATTGTGCTGTGTGTCATCACCCCCTCCCTTCCCTGGGAGCAGAGCACAGAGCCCTGCAGGCACCAGCACCGTGCCCCTGCCAGTCTCTGAGCAGCCGCCGAGCCTTCCACGAAGGATTTGGAACTGAGTTTTGGGAGTTCTGTTTGTTGCAAACAGCTATTCCTGTCAGGGGGAAGTCGTAGTAAAAGGGTTTTGTAGAGTGGCTATTCATAATGGTACAAGTTTACATGATTAGGAATCAGCATCGTGAATTATTAGTCTTTTAAGCATCGTGAGAAGTGACTTTACAAGTGCTTGGTGCTTCTTGGACTCCATCACACTCACATGGTGCATTTTAATCTCTCTGAAGGATGACAGTGCAGGACTGGAGCTAATTAATTACCTTCTTTGAAGGGTAGAGCTTATTAATGACTGTTTACATATAGGTCCATTGCCTTGTTTTCTTGGTTCAGATGTTGTAATACCCCTCTTTTCAGAGGAATGGCTGGGGTTTCACAGCAGCAAAAGAAGACCACGGCTTGGAAAAATCTTCAACAGGGCACTGTGTGCACAGCTTTTGTTTTGCTATTCCCCCCCAACACCAACATTTTGCCAAGTAATTTCTTTTTCTCACCCCCCCTCCGAGGGAGTTCTGGCCCTGCCTGGTGAGCTCGGTGCTGATTACAAGCTTTCCTTGTAACCACGAGCCTTTTCATTTCTCATGTGCACGACCAAACCCAGCTAATAATAGGAATGAAATGACAGCACAGCACAGGAGGCTCAGTGTCACTGCACTAAGCAACAGTTAGGAGAAGCCACAAAGAGAGACACAGGGCAGGCCAGCTCATGTGAAAACAAAACACAAAAACAAACAGAGTCCATCACAATCGCAGTGTGGCTGGAGGAGGAGAAAAATCACAGTTTTTTACATAGTTGAGGGGAAGTGGAATGGATCCTGCTGTCATTTGCTGGGTCTCTGTGTACTTTCACCATCAGCGAAGTAAAATTAAAAAAAAGGTGTGTGAGGAAATCTCCCCAAACTCCTTCAATCTCAGCATCGTTTTTTATAGCAGAGATAAGGCTGAAAAACTCAGTGGCTTAGTGTGATCAGCCCCAGTCTGGATGAGCTGTGGTAAAACCCTCCAAGCAGATCACTGCAGCCGATGACCTTCCCTGCTGAGTAGCACCAGCCGAGGATCATAATCCCGAAATTCCGATGCTAAGCTGAATTTATCACACTGAAGTAGTGCTATTGCATCCTGCGAGTAGATACTGAAGATAAAATGTGTTTATAATCATAGGGAAGGAAAGATTGTTCGCCTCTGTGCGCAGATAAACTCCTAGTGAGAGTCAGGGAAAGGGATAATCCTCAGGGCACGGCGTTGTGTTTGCACAGCACATGGTGGCTTGTGCTCCTCACTGTCTCTGGGACAGACTACATTAATGCTCAGATAGTTTTAAATATTTGCACAATTTGCCTCTTGAGTCTGTCCCAGCCTTAGTGTGTTAATTTGTTACCCATGCCCAAGAACCTTTCAGTAAATCTGAAAAGTTTAATTTAGGAGTGATTTCATTGAGTCTTGGCTTGTTACCTTGCAAGTTTTCATCTCTGATAGCTGCAGTTGGCAAACAATGCTCCAAACGTGTGTTGCTCTTTGTCCCTCTCCTTGCCTCACCATCAGCTTTGCTCCATCCTTACCTAAGGCATCTCCTACAAACCTCCCCAGCCTGCAGTGGTTTGTGTTCCCTTGCTCTCATCACCAGAGCTATCAGCTTTTGGGGAGTGGAGCTCCTTCCCAGGTACCCCACCAGTGAAATTTGCTGTTTAAGGTGAGTTTCCCAGCAGGTTTATTCCCTGTTTTACCTCTTTTTAGAATATGGGGCAAGATCAGGAAAGGGAAACTTCTTTGCCAAGCCCTGATATTAAGTTGGAACTTGAATCTGTAGTTGTTGTACCTTCACTTTGTTCAGACTCGACTGTGTTGACACCCAGGGCAGATCTTTCTGATACCTCTTTGTGCTTTCTATAGATTTTTCATTTGCAAGCAAATAAATCATATAAAATGTATTTATTAGGAGAAACAGGAACACTATATTGTGTTGTCACTAAAAGGATGCAAGGCCTTTGTTGGAACAAAACAGCCTAAAAAGCACTGAATGATGCATTTTAATTCTTTCCATCTAATTAAAGTAGTACTTATTTTTCAGTTAAATGAGATGTGAGTGCAAACATTTATTTTAATTAAATATATGTACTTCTTTATATTTCAATAAATGTGAACAATCTTATTTTTAAGTAGATAGGGTACCAGTGAGCTTATAAATGATGTGTGTCTGCACCATGTGCATCAGTGCTTACAAAAGGAACCAAATCAAGTATTTTAATTCCATTTATAAGCAAACTTCACCAGGTTCCCATCAGTGACGAAGGAGCTGGGACAGTGCAAACTCCAACCTATTTCATTTAAAACGCATTTGGCCTGTCAGATGTCTTGCACCGAATTATAAACCAAGTCCTTCTCACCTCGTAACTCCTTTGCTCGATTCTCCCTCTGTATCTTTTAATCCCCCGCTGGTGAAGTGATTCAGCAAAGGCTGCATGTGTTTTCTCTTGATACCTGATAACTCCTTCCCGAGGACTGAGAGCTCATGTGAGAGCAGGCTCGTTAGTGCTAATGGATGGGATGGCCTGGGAAGTTGGGCACACAGAGCGGCACCTCGTCATCCTCTTGCCCGGGCTGTAAGTGCTAAAGATGTTCTCTAAGATAGGGCAGTTCCAATTTTTGGCCTTTTTGCTTTGCCGCGTTGTATTTCCTGACTTCTCCTTCCTGCTGGGTGAACTATAAACGGATCATTCTCTAGGATTTCAACCACTGGCCAAAAAGCTGCCTTGTCAGTTTTTGGGAGGAGGCTTGGACTCCATCCTATTTTAGGAGCACTCCTCTCCTGTCAATACCCACCTTATGGTCCATTCTCCATCCCTCTGCCACCCTTAAAATGCGATTCATCCTCCCCCCGCCGTGGCCGGGCATAAAAAGAAATAACAAGAAACAAATGGCAGGATATTACCGAAGGCTTTAAACCCCAAAGCCGTGGCTGTGGAGCAGGCCTGGCTGGCTGTGGGGTGGAGGGCTCTCCATTAGCAGTAATGGGTGAGTCCATCAGCGGAGGCATCTCAGAGGTTAATCCCTTCCTGCTGCCCATCGATACGTGTGGCGCCTGCCCCTCTTGGCCCTGCTCCGGCTTTCCTGACAGCACCCGGCACTGCTGGGCACCTCAGCGCCCATCAATTATTAAAGCAAGCGTTTGGCTGCTAATTGATGAACACTAATGTGTTTTCTAATCACTGCAGTTTGAGATTTTAGCACTAAACAAAGCAGTTGCAATTGATTTGTGGCTGCTCCTTGGTTTCAGCCTGGGATCTCGGCGTTTTTCTGCTTTTCGATTTAGCAGGCGGCTTAGCTTGTCTTTTTAGTTAAGAATTGGTTTGTTACAGTGTCAGTCCATTCCGATCTCTTTCGCTATTTCTTATTTATATTGCATAATAAATCTGCTCAGGTCTTTACGGGCAAATCGGGCTCAGTCCTTGATTCAAGGAGAAAATATTTAAAGTTGTAGTTGGGTTTGTTTTTCTTCAAGTCCTCATCTCTCCTAGCGAGTCTGCTCTGCCTCCTTCTCCAAACGAAATGAAGCAACATCAAACCAGTCCCCAGCATCTTTAGCTGATAAAAGCCGGGGCAGCGAATATGTTTTCAAAGCCACGTCTGGAAAACACGCAGAGCCTGGGAAGTGCCATTGTTAGTGCTGGGATGTCAGCGGGGCCGAGGCTCTTGAGGACTTTTGGGGGGGCATTTTCAATTTTCCTGCATTTGAGTCCCGTATCCAGTTTTAATGCTGCAAAAGGGAGGGACAGGTGAGTGTGTGAGATCCAGAGAAGGCCAAATTCCCTCTCTTGCTCTGTGCAGAGGACAAATCTCTGTCAGGATCAGCATGGCCTCGTCATTCCATCCTTAGAGTGCTCTGGAAATAAGTCGGAATGAAATTAAAGAAAGAAAAAACCCCCCCAAAATACTTAATGTTTAAATAATATAATGTTTTCGTATTTTAAAATACTCCCTTTTTTCCCAAGAATGCTTTGCAATGATTCAGTTCCAAAAGAAAGGTGAATTCTTCCAGAGGATACACTGCTAAACTTTTTCAGGCCGTTTCCGCTCTTGCGGCCGATACCTCGCATTTATTTCTGCCTTTGGAAAAGCCCTGGAGGTAAATCCCTGAAACGACCCTAAAAACCATTTCCTGTGTGTTTTCCCCCCTCTTCCCAGACCATAAAGACGGGGCTGACGATGGTGGGCAAGGTGGTGACGCAGCTGACGGGCACCGTGCCCTCGGGGGCCACCGAGGAGGAGATCCTGGCTCACAGCAACCTGCGCCGGAGCCCGCTGGTGCCCGGCGTCGTCACCATCATCGACACCGACACGGTGGCGGAGGGACAGGTAACGCCGCCCGCGCGGCCACCCCGCCTGGAAACGGGAGACACGAGGGCTTGGGGTCGAGTCCCAGCCAGGGTGGACAGGAAGCCGGAGTGTGTCTTGTCCTTTGGACGTGTTTATGTGACACCTTGACGGAGGCGAGCGCGAAGTGTCACGTCGTGGCTCCGGAACGCTCGTTCTGATTGACACTGATCGATGCTGATCGGCCGGAGGGGAGGCGAAGTCTGGTTTATTAATTAATTAATGCACACTGGTATTGTCCAGAAATGCAGCGCGTTGGTGAGGTGAAATCTAGTTTACTAATTAATTAACGCACAACGTGATTGTCCAGAATTGCAGTGGATTCTTGAGGAGAAATCTAGTTTATTAATTAATGCACAGCATGATTGCACAGAAATGCAGTGGATTGTTGAGGTGAAATCTAGTTTATTAATTAATGCACAGCATGATTGCACAGAAATGCAGTGGATTGTTGAGGTGAAATCTAGTTTATTAATTAAGTAATGCACAACATGATTGTCCAGAATTGCAGTAGATTGTTGAGGTGAAATCTAGTTAATTAATTAATGCACAACATGATCGCACAGAAATGCAGTGAATTGTTGAGGTGAAATCTGGTTTATTAATTAAGTAATGCACGACATGATTGCCCAGAAGCGCAGTGGATTGTTGAAATGCAGGTGAAAAAAGGTGGTGGGTGAAGCTGGATCTGAAGTCCAGACTTGTGATCTCGTGTAAATCTCAAGGCTAAAGCGAAGCCAGGCGTGCTGCTGTTTTGGGAGGCATTTGTGCTGTGTTATCAATAATACAGTACATTTAATGTATGTAATAACATACAGGACAAATAGCAGGCAAAATCATGTTTCCAAATCCATGCCGTCATCACGCCAGCCATAAATGGGTGGGTTTTACTGTCCTTACGACAGAGGAGATTTCCAAGTCTTTTTTTTTATTTGTTTCTCTCATTTATTTTCTGAGTGTCTGGTCCTGGCCCCAGTGTTTGTGCAGAGCTCCCACACACTTCATTATTCTCTGACTAGTCTGTAAAATTTCTTCCCTCGTGGTCACATTTATTGAATTTAAAGAGAAAAAGCCTTTATTTTTTCTTGTTTTCCCTTGTATTTATGGTGCTCATTGCAGGTGATTTGGTGAGGTATTAAGGACACATCAGTAGTCAAATTGACCTGACAGGAAAATAAAACATTTTACTTGAAAAGAAACAAAGCAAAGGAAAATCCTGTTATGGTTTTTCCTGAGAATTAGTTTTGGAAGTACTTAGCCAAGCAATGTTACATTGAAAGGGGATTGTTCATAAAACATTATTGACCTTTTCTTCCGAAATTGAAATAAAAGAAAGAAGGAGAATGGAAAAAGAATTTATTTACTAAAGATCTTAAGTCAGGTCTTAAAATAATTCTGTTGGCTGTTGGGGTTTGGTTTTGTTTCCAGGGAAAAAACAAAGGTCTTTTGGCTCTTCATTTACAACCAGGAAAAAAAAAAAAAGAGAGAAATTTTCCTTCATAAATTTCTGATGAACCTTTTTAATGTGGTCA
This sequence comes from Sclerurus mexicanus, assembly GCA_013396755.1. Taxonomy (NCBI): domain Eukaryota; kingdom Metazoa; phylum Chordata; class Aves; order Passeriformes; family Furnariidae; genus Sclerurus; species Sclerurus mexicanus. The sequence goes on along the minus strand of VWZF01005393.1, from coordinate 274,451 downwards.
TTACTTCTGCTGGTCGTTGTCTGTGCTTTGATTCTTCTGCATAGGCCTAGGGGGAAAAAAATGATAGATCTGAGGTTTTTAAGTCTTGTTATGTATGATTTAGAGGTTTTATGAACTTGTCCTCTGACCTTGACAATAGCAGGGAGCTCTGAAGCCTAAAGGGCACTACAGGAGAGTAGCTGTAAAAATGATAAGGCTCTCCTTGTCCAAATACTGCTGCTCTAACATAAATAAGCCATCAGTTGTAGAAAATCATTTTTGCCTGGAATCTCCAGGGAAGGAGGCTCTAAGCTGGATGGCCTCGTTGTGTGTGTGTGTTGCGTTCGTGTTTTTGTGAGCTGGAGCTTTAAAATGTTGTTAAATTACTCCTTGATTTTCACTGCTGCCATTTGCTTTCAGAATTAGCCTTCTGTTTCTCGCCAGGAAATGAAAATAACCTTCCTTTTCTTAGGTTTTCATGGTGGGGAAGACTTTCTGACCGTGTTTTCTTACTGAAATGTGCTTCTAGTGAGAAGGGAGGTTGATTAAAAAGAAATAAGTACCCTTTGTATTGGGCATCCCAGCACGGACCCTCCTCGCGTGGGCAGTGCCCTGCGTGCTCCCAGTCCCCGCCGAGTTGCTCCTCCAGCTGTTCCCAGTGGGGATGGATGTGGGCAGTGCCAGGCCGGGGCAGATGGCACCGGTTTGTCCTGGCTGGTTTCTGTGGCTGAACTGAGCACAGCTTTAGTTTAGGGAAGTGTTTTAGCAGGCTTGACCTCGGATGGAGGGGAGGATCCCCCCGAGGTGACGGGGATGGTTCCTGGTGGTGGAGCACCCGGCTGGAGCTGCACAGATTATTCCTCATCCTCTTCATTTCTGAGACTCTTCCACTCTTCCGTGGCCAGTCTGCTTGCTGGCAGTGGCCACCCGACCTGCCTGTGCCAGCCCTGTGGCCGGAATGGCAGAGGATGGAGCAGTTGGCTGATGCCAACCCTCTCTGGCGTTTGGGGGGAGCTGCTGCCCTCGCCCCCTGCTCTCCTGGCACAGTGGTCTCCCTAAAGTTCCTGGTTTATAGGATCACAGAGTCATGAAGGTCCAACCTTTGCCCGAATCCCACCAGCCCACGGAGCCCTATCACCAAGTGCCACGTCTGCTGGTCCTTGGGCACTCCTGGGGGTGACAGCTCCTCCCTGGGCAAACACAGCAATGTATTTGCCAGTAGGATGATTAGGGAGCATGTTTTGGATAGAAGCCAGTTTAATTACTAATTACACCTTCACGTTTTCACTAATATTTTGTTATTTCTCCCATTTCAAAGACATCAAATACGAGGAATGTGAGGTGGAACTCAGTGTGTTTCGTGCATTGCACAGAGGGTGAAACGCAAACTCACCACTGAAAAACACACAATTAAAGACCAAAGAAATCCTAATGGAATCTTCCAGGGTCAGATCTGCAGGGGGAACATTTTTAATAAACCTTGTGAATGTAGATATTGTAGTAAACTCTCCTCCCCAGCAGCTGTTTATGGGATAGCTCCTACTTTCATAATTGGGGATACTTGAAGAGAATTTGAATTATGAGGTAATTAAATAAATGCAGAGGAATGCAGAATTATTGACGTTGGCTGTCACGAGATATTTGCAAAAGGAATAAAAATAATTATCAAGATGCCCAAGTAACTTTGTGGTAAACCAAAATATGTTAACAAGGTTGTGTGCTTGTTTAAACTTCCTTCTAATGAAGTGTTAGCAAACTTTTCAGTTAGATGGAACCACTATTTATTTGAATCCGTTAATTAGTTGAACTGGAGAAAACTAAAGCTGTACAGATGTCCTCTTTTTTCAGTAATTGGAATTAAATGTGGATGACTTTTATTGGCTCGGGCTTGAAAGAAAAATGATTTTCTTTCGACCTTTGTTTCTGTATTTTAATGAATTCATCCACTGGGCCACCCACGGGCTGGCTGCAATAATGACCCTGTCAGGAGTGGCCAGTTTTGGGGCTGGACTGGGAATGTGCTCCCCATCCAGTTGGTCCCTCCAGGACGTGGGTTGGGTGTTCCCAGGGCTGGGGGTGATGAGCCCTCGAGCTCATCCTCGATCCGGGCAAGTATTTGCAAGATAGCCTCGGAAAAGGAGATAACATGTTGATCTATTTATGCTTTAAAATGTGATTGGGGCTTTTTTTTTTTTTCTCTCTGTTCCCTATTAACTTTTTATTGCATTAAAGAGGAATTTTCGGAAAAAACCGTCCGACTGCGGCGGTTTCAAAAGTTCATTTTGCTTTGGTGAGGAGTTGATGGCGATTGAACCGAATCAAGATGCTTATCGGGAGCAGGAATTGCTGGGGAACTGTGGGCTAGAGCAGGGAGAAGCACAGAGAGTAAAGCAAATTCCATAATAAAACTTTAACTGTGGACATAATTCCACTGGTCATTAACACCAGGGCTTTTATTTTAGGGGCAGCTCTCACGGAGTCCGAGCTGATGTTCTCGTGCTCCTACATTTCGCCTCAATTTTCTTCACTTTTTATATCTCCATGTATTACAGAAGAATTCTTTTTATATCTAAGTATAAAAGGAGCACCAGGATTCCCTGGGAGCGTAATGGTGTCTGCCTCACTTTTATTAAAGGGGATCTGGTTTTTGTCAAGCGGACATTTTTGTCTCAGATAAATGGTTCAGGCTGAGCGCGAGGCTGCTTTGAGTTTGTGCTGGATCCTATTAAAGGGGGAGCAGTAGTTAATGCCACAGATCTATCACTTGGAGCCCTTTTCCACTGATGTTTGACCTTGGCCAGAAGTTGGGGGAGGCTCCTGGGGGTTGGTGGGGAGGAACCTGCAGCTTTCAAAGCGCTGGAGATCTCCTCTGCACAGCAAGGATGTCTTTGTGATACAATATTCATATTTATACTTATTGCCAAACCTATTTGTTTTTATGATGATGGGATTACTCTTTCTTAATTGTATTAAGAGTAGGACCTGCTTGATTAGATTTGGGCCCATTTTTACTTGTGGTACTTTCATGTTTTATTTAAAAACATGTCTCCACTGGGATAAGTGGTGTAATTTGCCTTTAAAGATTAAAATAATTGAAGTCATAATTACTAGTGGCTTCTGTTGAGCAGTAGGGAGAATAGACTGGATGAAGGAAAATGTGGCAGGGGAGGAAAAAGCTGGTGGCTGGTAGGAGGTGGAAGGATGCCCTGGGAGCAGTGGGGTGGTCAGAGGGCACTGCCTTGGAGAGTGAACCATGGGAGGGAAAATCTTCCAGCTCAGGATTCCCGTGGGCTCTGCCAGCTCTGGGAAGGCGAAGGAGCTGCTCCCTCTGAGCCCTTGTGTGTGTTACGAGGGAAATCACCCCCCTGTTTGGATTTGCAGGAAAAGTTTCCAGCTCTGCTGTTCCCAGGGGTAGGAAACCAGGGAGTGGTTGAGAGGAGCTGGTGGGACGATGTGGGTGCCGATCCGATGGGCCGCGTGTCACCCAGTGGCCACGGAGGCCTCCGACAGCACCGTCCACTCCAGCTCTGCAGGGAGTGGCTCTGAAACGTGGGACATCTCTGGGGCAGAGACTGGAGGATCTGTGATCGTTGTACAGCTCTGGGCTTTGTCCCTGTCCGCCCCAAATCCGTGCAGTCGGGGGTCTCCAACTGAGAGAAGCCCTGCTGTGCTGGGGCAGATAAATCCAAATAAAGGTGTCTTATACAGAAAATAATGTATTCCTAAGGCATCGTGTGTTTGAAAAACTCCTTTTGGAGGCAAATTTTAAGCAGTGACTGAAAGAAAAGAAAAAAAGGAGCATGCAATCAGTTAACATCACGTGCAAACAGAGATTTTGGGCTTTATTGTGTTCTCTGGCTGTTACAGCTTAGGTGCTGTGACAATTTTGAATGTGATGTTTGTGCTTTGTATTGTATTTCCAGAGGAAAGTTATTTACGGATCACCTCACCGTGCAGTGTCCCCTGCCTGTTGGACAGGGGGTGGTAACAGCAGTGCATTCATCATTTTTATTTTTTCATTAAAATCAGCCATGCTGAATTCATCCAGTTTACAGCCTGTAGAGGATGCTGGAGTTGAAATACCCCGTAAAACTCTTTCTAGCAGTGATTTAGATACTGTTGATGCATCTCCAAATGATTTTGGTATCTGCTCGGAGTAGGAAGCATTGAAAACCTTCAGATTATTTTGGACAAACCACTGAGAACTTGAGACCGGCAGTTTTGCGCCGGCTTATTAAGAAGGTGGTTTATGCTCACCACAGAAGGGCCTTTTTAAAGTCATTTTGTGACAGATCTTTCTCTTTGCTTTGCTTAATTTAGTCTTGAAGGTGATGTAATCAAGGGATAAAATACCCCGGCAGCCCTTGCATGTGTTTTGGCCACGCAGCTTTTGGTTCTTTTCTGTAAATCGAAGAGTATCTTTGCTTTCCGTGCAGTTCCCACATGAACATCTGTCCTTTTGGATGTCCCCTTGGATGTCCTCACAGGCAGCTTTAGCTTAGACTGGCCCAGGGGTTTTATCAGCTTCAAATTGGCTTCTGTTGAAAAAACCCAAAAGTTCATCCTTTGTCCTGTTCTCCAGAAAATGTTGCACAACACGGGTCTCGGGCCAGGTATTTTCCACTGAATTTCCCTCTCTTGTGAAAACTCTCTCCCGTCTTTTAATTCCTTTTTTTTGTTCACGAGGACGTATTTCATGCCAGCATGGGGTTTTTTTAAGGGGTTTTGATTAACAGCCTTTGTAATAATGTTATTTTGTGTTCGCTGAGGTAGTTTCAAGACAGAGAATTCTTGTTAGCTGCTCTTTCCAGCGCAGCTGCTCCCAGCCACTCTCCCAGCCCTTGGCATTGGTTGCATCCTTTGGAAGTCCAGATCCCTCCAGTCCGAGCTGTCGTGTTCCCACCTGTGTGACTGATGGAAAGCAAACCCGCTTTCTTTGGGGCTTTGCTCTGGTTTTCCATTCACTTGCCATGTGTGCTTTGAGTCCTCCCAGAGAAAACTCTGCTTTGTTTAAGGGTTACATATTCCCTTTTCTTTAAAACTCTCTCTGCTGCCTCTTTCCTTTCTATTACGTGACTCCTGTTATTGCTTGCAGAAGAGAGCTCTGTGCCCTCTGCAGTGGGCCTGGTGGGATGGGAGCTCCTGTTGAGGGGCAGGAGAGTTCCCTCCCAGGTTTGGGAGCAATGGGCTTCTCCCTTGTGGACATCCAGGGAGGTCACAGCCCTTGCCCCAGCCAAGGGGAATGGAAACCTCAAATGCCTCTCCCTGCAGGAGGAGATCATGGAGCCAGACAGGAATATTTTACTTTTTTGTCCCATTTGAGTAGGATAAATAGGAAATCAGGTATAAAGTGCATAATTCCTAGTTAATATCAGGTTATTGAAGCAGGTCTCACCTCTCCTCATGTGAAAAAATTCCAAAGCGTTGTGTTATATTGTTCAATCTCTCTTGTTGTGTATGTTATACACTGCGAGTTCCCCCATCGTGCCCACCCTCCCGGCGGTTCCTGTGTCACTGGGGGGTTTGGCCCCGGATGTGTGCCCTGCTGAGCTGTGCCTCTGTTGCCCTTGCAGGTGCTGGTGAGCGAGGACTCGGACAGCGACGGCATCGTGGCCCATTTCCCGGCGCACGAGAAGCCCATCTGCTGCATGGCCTTCAACCCCAGCGGTAAGAGCTGCCCTGCTCCGGGGAGGGCACTGCAGGGGCGTGTTGCAGGGCTGGCAGGTGCCACTGGGACACTGCCCTGCTCGCTGCTGGCTGTGTCATTTGCCTTTTCTGGGAATTTCAAACTTCAGCAACTTTCACGCTGGTAAAAGGGAGGGGGTTCAGTCCGTCCCTTCCAAGTGTGGCGGGAGCACTGAGGAATTCCTGTCCCAGCCGGGTACCCAGGTGTTGTGGGATACAGGTATGCAGAGGACCAGCACGTGGATTAAATTATTCTCCTCCAGAAATAGGAAAATACAATCCTTTCGCTGGTTTTAATGTAGCTTACACTGCCAGTGTTTGTTTGTTGGTGAAGTGTTTGTGATTCTGCCCTCTCTCCCTGGTGAAATGACTCTAATCTGGAAATGCTCTTAAGAAACTCCTCCAAAGTACCTGTTCTCTCCTTCCTCACTGGAAATACTGTGGGCAGCAGAGAGAACTACAAACCTCGGGGATTCATAATCTGGTTAACCTGACAATTAACACGCTCATTATGTACAGGCAGACGATGTTTTGGCTGATGGCAGCAGCAGCCAGGGGGTGGTCAGGGCATCAGCAGCCTCCCCTTGCCTACACGAGCAGTTTCTGTCACACAGCAAATGCCAGGCAGATCGCGAGGGTGAAGTCACATTTCAGAGAATAAAACTCCACGTCTGTCATTTATGTTTTCACTTCCACTGACCAGTTGGTGTTACTCTGACACCCCATCTGTTGTGTCAGAACTCTTTAATAGTGCTGTGCAGTTCACAGTGTCTTCACTGGGAGCTTGTGACAGAAAAAGCTGTATTCTCATCTGGCTGGGTTTGCTTCTGAGAGAGGTTTTTATGGAGCTCTGGGCACTGAACTGAGAATCGGCTGTTCCAGAGCGCTCCCTTCGCTTTGTGCTCTGCAGAAAGGACAATACATGGAGCTCAGCAGTGCTAATTAAGTGAAATACATACAGCTGCTCAAATTAGAAGGGTTTGTAGATATTATTTAAAGCCTCCTTAGGACAGTTTTTAGGATTACATAAATTTCAGGGAAGCAGAGTGTTTGTGCTAAACCGAATTAACTTATTTTTAAAATGGAAGGATATTTTTGCAAATTACCGGCGTGCTTGTGTTAGGATCAAATTCCTTGCTTTGCTCAGGAGCTGGGACTGCAGTGATTTGTATGTGACAGAGCAGAGGGATGCCTTTTCCTGATGGGAAGGGCTGGTGGGACCATGCAGGAGCAGAGCAGGGGGAAACTCCTCTGCAGTGAGAGCAGCACTTAGCACAGGGCTCTGTGTTTCACCTCAAGGCAGGGGGTTGTATGAAGCCAGGGCTGCAGCATCATCTCAGTCCATTCTGGAGTGGTGTATTGGCAGTCAAGCCGAGCCCCTCACAGAGAACAAAACAAGCGGTGGCTTTTGATGCCACCCTTGGCTGCTCGCAGAGAAAAACGCCCTGCTCTCATCCCTGCAAGCACAGCGACTGCAGGCTCGTGCTGGAAAGGCAGGCAGGGCACTCTGCTCTGTTCCACTGGACTGTTCTGTCTCTGTGGCTCAGAAATGGCTCCGTTTCCTCAGGCCCCTGAGCTGCACAGCTCTTCAGGTCTGTGGAGACTGCCAGGTCTGTGTTTGAAAAATCCCGTCATTCGGGTTGGGCACCAGAAGGAATTTCCTCGTGGGAAGGGTGGTCAGGCATTGGAAGGGGCTGCCCAGGGAGCTGGTGCATCCCCAGCCCTGGAGGTGCCCAAGGCAGGACTGGCCGTGGCACTCAGAGCTCTGGGCTGGGGGACAAGGTGGGCATCGGGCACAGGGTGGGCTCCAGGGACTGGCAGGGCTTTTCCAGCCTCAGGGATCCTGGGATTCTGTGACCTTTTGGGGAGCTGTGGGTGGTCAGCCACAGTCTGGGTGCTGCCAGTGTGCAGAGGCTTCTGAGTGGCAGCCCTGCGTGGCTTTTGATGGCAGCACTGTTTCCTAGTGGGTTGGGGAATAATAACAACAATAACAATATTAATAATCCTTCCACCTGCTCCACTGGTGTCGAACACCCACGGGATGCTCTGTGGCAGCAGCTGCTGCAGCAGTTACAGCCCCACGGCCACCCCTTGGTTCTGAACAAAGACTTTCAGGAAAACTTCAAGCCTTTTCTGAAAACTTTTTAAGATGAGACTAAATAGTACAAGGAATTGAAGTAATATTAATAGTCTGGGAACTTTATTAATGTACCTCTGGCAGGGATGTTGGTGCAGTGGAAACAAGAGGCTTATACTGACAAAGAGGATCTAAGAACAGTTACTTTAATTCACTTATTAAATGAAAATCACATTAAGCTTTTGTGTGGATGCTTTTACTTAGAGTTAACATTGGCTTGGTTTATTTTAGCTTGAATGTTCAGTTTTGGCTAAATTGAAGGCCAGCTTACTGTGGGCAGAGTGTCCAGACAAAAACTGTAGTTCTGCTTCCTAATTCACACCAGGTAATTTGAATAAATCACTCAGGCTGCACCAGTGCAGATCTGCTCCCAAACCTGTGCATAATAATTTCCCTGGAATTGTCCAGGGCCAGGCTGGACGGGGCTGATCATCTTTAAGGTCCTTTGAACCCAAACCATTCCAGGATTCCTTGATGCCCTGTACAACCACTTACAGTTCTGTAACCAGTACCAGCTTCCTGATATGTGAGGGAAAGCAGCAGAATTGACACCAAGGTCTCTGTTTATTATGGTTGAATTTTTGCCATCATTAAAATGCAGCCAGGATAAAAAAATGTAAGTAAATATTTGCGTGGTTATTAAGATGTTTTTCTGTCAGTGCAACATTATGCAAGAATTTATCATTAGGAGGCTTTGAACTTTTATATGTCGATAATATGTGTATTTTTATATATTTAGATTTGATATTTATTTATATAATTAAATAGGGGGACAAACCATTTGCAGAATGATGTGGTCATTGGAGTGGTGCACAAGAATCCTCTCTGCTGCTTAATGTAAAGCTCATTATGTAAGCTCTGGGTGGAGGTGACCTGCACTAAATTTTGGAAGTTCCCAAAAGGAAGGAATACCCGGGGGGGTGCTGAAACGGAGATGTTTGCAGCAAAGCCTCCAAGCTTTTAACGTGTCGGGGAGAGTCTGCCAGGGGTTGGAAGTGTGTGCAGGGTCGGAAACGGGAGAGGGAAGGGAAGGATTAAATGTTACACTTGGAATGGGCTCTCAGTGATAAACTGGCTTAGTCTGAGCTGGAGGGTGTCTAGACTGGAGGCTGAGGGAACCCAGCAAATACCCTCAGTTTTCATTAAGTTGTGTGAGACACTGCTTTCCAAAGGAGGAAGAACCTCTCCAGTTCTGAATTCCCTTTGTTCCTCTCCCATCCCAGCTGGTCCTGCTGCTCCAGGGGCTGCCGGGGAAATTCCCTGCCTGCCTCCCCTCCCACCCTGTGGCTGTTCCTGCTCCTTTCCCTCTTGGTCCAGAGCTTTCGCTGCTGCACCTTCGTGGAAGGCCCTGGGATTGGAGCAGAGTTGTGTGGGAGGAAAAAACCTGGACTCACATGGGACTGGGAATTAGGGCTGCAGTGAGATTTGGGGAGATTTAGGTCTCCCTCTTATTTTCCGTTTTTATTTCAATATAACGGTATAAATTTTTGAAAAATACATTCTTCTGTATTTTCCTCCATACTCAAGGAATGTATTTCAAATCAAAGTGAGAATTCAGGCTTTCTTACTATCCTGATGTTTAATCCTCAATTCTTTATTTGTGTCTACACCTTCAAAAGGATGTGGCTCCCTCTGCCCAGTTCTAAATGGATTCCTCTCAGGGATATCCAGGTTCCTGATCCTCTGATTAGTGTCTGGAATCCTGTGCATTCGGGAAAGGTGTTTTTATCAGTTTTTACAGGGACGTGCTAAGCAAAACAATCCTTTTGTTTTCAAAGACGATGAGTCAGTTTTGGGGAGTCCGTGGAGCAGCAGAAGCTTCCCTGGTCACCCCTCCGGACGGGGCTTTGTGTGTGATTCTGCAGTGCCTTCGTGAGCAGGTTCTGACCCTTGGAGATGCTCCCTGGAGGTGTTGGGGTGGGCTCTTGAACCCCCAGCTTTGCCAGCTTTGCCAGCTGGAGCTGCTCCTTGTGCAACATCCAGTGCGACAGCTGCATCCAGTTTGTTTTGCAGTCTCTCCCTGCCTTTCTTGTTTATTAGCTGCGACTCTGGGGTCAGAATTAAAACAAATATTTTAATGGCAGCATTGGCGGTGTTGGCTGGAACCCCCGGGGTGGGAGGGGTGAGGGAGCCCTGGCCCTGGTGAGGCGTCTCCAGTTGTAACCTCTGTAAATCACAGCCCTGATAAAGCTGCAATAATCTGCTTTTTAGTTCTTTTAGCGAAGCTGGACGTGCTTAAAGGGTCTGAGTTTCAAGAGGGGGGACCCTTTAAAACGTTTTTGCCACGTTCAAAAGGAGCAGAATCCACCCTTCCTTTGGACAGCTCGGAGGTAGAAAGGCCTTTATGAACTGTGATAATTAAAACCAACTTGTGTGTAAATTGCACACATCTCTCCATGCTGCAGGAATTGTTATATGTGCTTTTAAGAGTCATTTTAAAGTCTGTTGGGCTGCAGCTTTATTTCAGTCAATTGTCTTTACTTCACCACATTTAAAGGCAAATTATGGATGTTTTATTTGTGCTAAGGCTGAATATGAGTTGCTAAATTCATTGTTGCCTACACTTGGGCAAGTTCTCTACAGCCATAGATAATACAGTAAAAGCAGGGTCTGTAAGGAAGGAAATCAGATCAGTGCTGCACAAATCAGTTCCAGACAGAGAGGTTTCTACCTTATTTACCAGTTCTATTACCCAAATTTCATGATAACCTCTAAGTTTCCTCTCCAGCCTCTAGGAATACAGAAAATTTTATAGCCAAGCCAAGCTTAATTAAATTTTATAAACACTGAGCTAATTTTTTTTAATTTTAGCTTTTTATTTAAACGCAGAACAAACGTGGGTTTAGTATCTTAGCATTTCTTGCTGGTGTTTCTAAGAAGGTAGAAAGTGAATTATTTGGAATTTGAAAGATGTGGAGGTCAAGGGTTTAATACAGATGACACAGGGTAGAACTTGGGGAATTTCTCTTCACCTCCCTCAGATGAAGGCTGTAAGTGATGCTGGGCTGTACAAGGGACAGGAAACAGGAGCTTTCAGTCTGGACCAGCTGCTCATCTCGCTTTGGAAATGTTTTCAGGAGGTCTGGAAATAACCAAACCCCTCGTTTTTACTTCTGCCTCTACCTTTAGTGGTTTTAAGGCTGAAATCTGTTACCTGCAGTGATACCTTCTGTCTACAAAACGTGGCTCACGTGGGGCAGAATTTTTGAGATGGGCAGATGGAACTTCTTTGTGTACTCACAGTCAGTGCTGGAGCTGACACTGTTTATTTGCAATGGTTTAGGGTCATAAAATGTGGATTTTTTTAGGATATATAGAAATATGAAGCACAAGGGTGAATACTGTGTTTAGGTTAACTTGAGTTACTGGATTTGACACCAGGACTGGATGTGTTTTACCCAAAGGCTGCCTGTTCTGGAGACACTGGGAGAGGAAAGCGAGTCCGGCCAAGGTTCTCAGAGCTGTCACTGCTCTTACTCCTTGTTTCCAGGAGCATCCCTGCAAATGCCTCTATTCCTTGTGTTTGCTTTGGGAGTGGGGCTAAGGGGAGAGGTTTGCACGTCTCTTTGAAGGGTGTTGAAATCCTTCAGGCCTGTTTTGGTAAGGTCTGTGCCTCGTGCCTCGGTGGGGCTGGGGAGGGAAGGCTGCGCTGCCAAGAACTATATGTACAACAAACCCAGGAGGGGGCTGTGGGTAGCCAGGAAAGATGACAATTATCCTCTGTTTCATTTTTTTAGAGGTTGTGCTTCAACTGCCAATTTGTTAGGGCGAGTAAGTAGGTTCAGAGCCTCTGAAAAGGACGTTCTGTTACAAAAGCTTCCTGGTGGTCTTCTCCTGGGACAGGAGTGTTTCTCAATACAAGCTTTTCTCTACCCTTAAGTGCAGCTCGGACGTGTTTTCCAGTGGCAGGATTCTGTCCTGGCTTCTCACCCTTTTAGAGGGAGTGAGAGACCCCATATTTTTCAGCACAAGCCCTTAAACTGAAAATACAATAATTAAAACATTTCTGTAGCTGCTGCAAAGCCCATACTCAGTTTGGAAGTACCAGCTTTTAAATGGATGGGATGAGGCAAGTGCATTCCAGTATACATAATATATTAATAATAAACATCTATTGCATAGAGAAGTGTGAGTTCACCCAGCATGTTCAGAATGGGGGGACTTTTTGGTCCAAGAGGTTCTCCCCGAGGCAGGAGAGATGGAGGATGTAAGACTTGATCCTTATGGAGCTAATGGCCAGGTGGTAAGGGAGAGTCCAAAGAAAAAGGTTCGGAGAGGGAGAAATGAATCCTCAGGGAACAAGAAGTGGAGACTTTTCAAGGTGACTGAAGGAATGGTGGTGAAATTCCAGCAGTGCCAGGGAGAGGAGATGGCAGAGAGGTTTGCAAAGAGGGTGGAGAGCAAAGAGCAGAAATCAGAGCAGTGCAGGGAATTAGGAGAGGTTAAAAAGAAGGATGTGTTGAAAATGCCCTGGAAGAACTTGGAACATGGGGGATTGAAAGTGAATGTTAAGAAAACTGAAGGAATGAGTTGTCTCTCAAGGTCTTGCAGTAACTCAGTGCAGGAGGAGAATATTCCATGGGATCCCTGGTTCTTAATCCAGCGCTGGAACCCTTAAAGGACACATCACATTCAGTTCACTTTTGCACTTCAACTTGGTTGTTTCATTATGGTAATTTTAATATCAGCGAGAGAAAGTTTTCCAGTAAGACTCTCAGTTCGTAAACAGCTAAAAGATGATGCTGGTTTATAAATACCTGTTTGGGTTTTTTTTCTTTTAAATGTGGTAAATAAATGATCTGCTCTCCAGGAGTGTTACTCCTGCCAGCTTGGCAGCTGAGAGCTGTGAAGTGCAACACATTGAAAATTTAAAATAATTACGCTTCCTTGGCTACAAAAGAGACTTTCCACCCATTAATAATGAGAAAATTAATGTTGGGCCAGCAGTAAAACAGATTAAACCGTGTCCCCCTTAGGATGCCTGAGTGCACCTCTAACAGACCCGAAATTGCTCTGATTATTTAAGTGTTCTGTGTTGAAACGTGACGGTGGCCCTGAGTTAATAGTTAAAGAGGCTGAAATTGGAATGTCTCTGCAGAAGTTTCTCCCATTGATCAGAGCAAGTGGGCAGAAAAGCACTCATCTAGGGGGAAATGAGCTGTAATTATTTAATGACAGAATAATTGTTTATTTTTCTATTTATTTTGACTTTTGCTTTTCACCTCGAATTATTGCCTTGTGCTGGGTGTTACAGTGTCTAGAGATCTCCAGAGTACAGTCATAGGGAGTTATTTATTCACAAAATTATATTGTATTGTTCTTCTCTCTTTTTTTGACTCGGTGGGATTTTAAAAAATATTTATTTTGAACACATTGGATATCTTTATGTACTAGTGTTTCTTTAGCGGTGAATCTTGTTAAAATCAGAATTTCTTTATCTGGTTGAGTTTCTTTGAGACCGAATGTTGTGTCTGGAGCACAGGTTCCACTTGGAGTCTCCAGGGCTTGAGCAGCACTAATGCTTGGCTGTATTTCGCCTTGCATCAGCCTGGGAGAGGAGCTGAGTGAGTGTAAATAAAGCTGCTGCTCATGGGTCGGGTCAGGTGCTTCATAAAACCATATAAACTTAGTCCCATCTTACCAAGACACGCCTGTGGCTGCTTTTGCCAGGGAGCTGCAGTGGAGCAGGAACCCCTGCAAGGCAGGGAGGGACTGATTCAGTCACTGTGGTTCTTCTCAGCGCTCCATCCTCCAGTCCGGAAGCCTGCAAAGCTAAATATCAACGGTGTTTGGGATCAAAGTCCGTATTTAGAGTCTGAGGAGACTGTATTCTTAATCACTCCTTGTGCAGAGACCGAGTCTGTGCAATGGCTGTGCTGCTCTGTGTGTGGACGTGGAAGAGCCGCATTCCCAAAGGAAGTGTATCCATGGATGAAGAGCCACGTTCCCAAAGGAAGTGTATCCATGGATGAAGAGCTGCATTCCCAAAGGAAGTGTATCCATGGATGACGAGCCACATTCCCAAAGGAAGTGTATCCATGGATGAAGAGCCGCATTCCCAAAGGAAGTGTATCCATGGGTGCACGTGTCCTCCACGCAGGTGTGTGCTGCTGGCCCAGCATCACTGCGGTGTTTGGAAACGAAACGCGGCACAGCTTGAGCGTGCCGAGTCCTTCAGCGAGTCCTTCATTGCTGGGGGAGGCGGGGGACGCTCCTGCCTTTGAGAACAGGACCTGAACTCGCAGCATCGCGGGCGGGACCCACGAGGATCAGCCCGTCCGGCTCTCGAGCGGGTGGCCCCCGTGGGGCCCAAACGCCAGGCTGGGCGTCCCCAGCGCCCCGCGAAGCTGCGTGTGCCCCGCGTGTGCGTGCAGCCCTGCACTTAGGGGTGGTATAAATAGTGTGAACAGCACGTGGCGGGGCTGCTCCGTGTTGCCGGGTTCCCAGCCCGGGGCACGTCGTGCTCTCCCCCGCTGACGCCGAGCTGTGGAGAGCTCTGTCCCATGCCATGCCGTGCCACGCCACGCCGGGCTCCTCGGCCCCGCACAGAACGCCGTGTCCCGGCGGCTCCGCGATCCCACCCCCAGGCCGAGCCTCATCCATCAAAGCAGGGCCGAGAGGAAGCTCCCAGATAAACATACAGCAGCGCCTAAACTCCTAATCACTCGGGGCTTCCGCTTCCAGGCCCTATAATTAGAAGCCCTTCTTTTCCTTGTATTCCCAGTTGACGCAAATGCTTTTTGTGGCTTGGCACCTCATTTAGGGCGTGGGCTTAGTTTATGGCCAGGCCAGAGTCTGGTTTAGTCTTCTGATACTGCATAAATAGCTCTCAGCCCACAGTCTACATCTGTGCTAGTTTTTCCTTTTATGCATATATTCCTTGCGTTTTTAAAAGGTTTCTGTCCTGAAAGAAGCTTATTGTTTCCCAAACAGAACGCGGGAAAAGTGGCAAAGCTTTGTTTCACCTGCCTTGATTTACAGCTTCCTAATTTTTTTCCATCTAGGATATCTATCTGTTCCTTTAAGTATGGATTTTAATCATCTGTGTGGATTTGAAACAACCACACAGTAAAAGAGTCATTAATTTAATCTGGCTGCACCGTCGTGCTGTGGATAAGCAAAATCAGAACTTTTGCAGTGAGATACATTCTAAATAATGTCTGTTTGACACATAAATTTCCACTGGGTCCTGTGTATGCAAGACTTCCAATGGATTTCAGCTGTTATCTGTTAAACAGGGATTATTGCCAGTTTGAAAAATAAGCAGGAAATCCTCGAGAATTATTCACTTTTCATCTCTGATTATTCATCCATAAAGTACATCATAAGAAAAAACATTCTGGACTGAACTTACAACAGCTTGAACCCGTATTTCCGTCCAAACAACTTTTTGGGAAAACTGTCACAAGGTCTCTTAGAAAGCTGAGTTGAAGTTTCCTGCACTTGAAAGTGAAAGCGAGGTAAGGACCAGGATTCCAGTTGGTGTTTCTCCGCTGGGATTAGGTATTCCTGCAGGGACACAGAGAGGGGAGCAACACGGCTGAGCTGGGATGGTGGAAAACTGGGATTCTTCAGCATGCAGCAACGAGGGCTGGAAAATACCACGGCGAAACCCAAGTCCAGTGTTCTAAAGCAGTGGTGATTTATTGTTTGAATAACAGGGGTGAGGAGCAGATTTCAAAATGCTGTTTTATAAATACTCGTTCTTTCCCATCTGTGGTGTTGTGCTTGGGACCTCCGTGTTGATACAAGGTCTGCCAGTATATATTTGTACTTCAAATGCAAATGTGGGTGTGAAAGGTCCTTCTTTAACTTACTGAAAAAGAGTCGCTAATACAAGCGAAGGGCCTGTTTTCCCTTGGCTTTCATCTGCTAGAATTCATTTATTCCAAACAGGACAGGCAGTAGGAGTTTAGATTAGGCAAAAATTGCCAAATCAGATACCACTCATCTTTCTATTTTTAAGTCAATTCCTTTCCACCCACAAATGTATTATCTTTCACCTCTGGACTCCTTCAACTTAGCAAAGACAGAAGGAAAAAGCCAAACTCAAAAAACCCCGAAGGCAAGGCCTGTGAGTGTGGAACCCAGGACTGTGTGGATGGTCTGGAAATGATCAGACCCTCGATAGATGCAGCAAACGGGTCCCACCGTGGCCTCTGGGGGTTTGTGCTGTTTGTGCCCAAGCTGAGCGCTCGGGCCGTGCCCTGCTGGGGTTCAGGAGGGTTTATGGCATCAGGGAAGGGCTGGGAGGTGAAATCCTATCCCATGTGGCACTGTGGGGCTCTCTCGCCAGCGCTGCAAACGTGATCCGGACTGGCCAAGCACCGGTGGATGTGATGGGCAACACGGGGGAATTCTGGTGTTTTCACTGGCAGCTTTTTGTCCTCAGTTCCAGACAGGTTTTTGGCTCCTTAAAAGTTTTTTAAGATCTTCCTTGCACTGTGCCGTGGGATGGGATACCGCAGGGAGCCTCTGCTGGGGTCTCTGGGTGTGCTCAGCCCTGTGTCTGGATTTATAAAAGACTTGTAGAGCTTTGGGGGAGGAAAGGCTATCTCTGCTCAGGCTGTCTGCTTGCTGTTGAGAGAAGCCTTCTGGGTTCATCTGCTCCAGCTTCTCCTTCTCCAGAGGTCCCTTCCACCAGGGATAAAGGAGATCTCAGAAGGACCCAAAGCACACACCACTTCCATACAAAGCTGTCTAACACGTGAGGAGAGAAGAACACGGGAATAGAGAAAGTAAATTCTTACGGGTTGAATGAGACCTTTCGGAATATCCTCGCTCCAGTAACAGTGGCAGCCTGATTCCAGCACACAAACCCCTGTTTGCTTCCAGCCTTCTCCGCTTGGAAATGCTATATATTATTGAGGACCGCACACTTCACGAGAAGGGAAGTGGAGTTGGTGATGTTGCAGAACAGAATTAATGCAAATTGTGTGCATAATCCCACACTAAAGACTTGGCTGCCTCGCACCGGGGCAACTTTAGCCGTATTTCCTATCAACACAGTCACTACAAATCAAGGAAATTGCCAGTTAAGCCAACATTAACATCCAGACCGACCTCAGCTCGCATGCCTTCCCGCCCAAGCATAATACCCGCGCGCACTGCCGGCGCTCTCGGCTCCATAACAGACTGCCTTTCCTTTCCAGGGCCCGGCAGCAGTAAAAGTATGTCTGCTGGAGGCAATCTTGCTGAGGTCAGGCCTGGGATGCTGCGCGTGGGGCTTTGAGGAACGGCTGCGTGCAGCCTGGGTGGCCCCGCCGTGCCCCGGCCCCGCTGGCCGCGCCGAGGGGACGCCCGCGGGCACGTGCGGGATCTCTCTCTGGTTTTGGCCTCCCCGCCTTGAGAGGCTCCCGCTTCCACGAGAGGTGCGGGGTCAGTGGTCCCGCGCCGTCCCGCTGGATTGCGGGCTGTGCCCCGCGTGTGGTCCAGGTTGCCGGTGGCACTGGAGACGGACGCTGGGCCCGCAGGGTCGAGGCCGTGGCCACTGACATCCTCCCGTCTGGGCTGAAGGGAAGGGGGAGTCCAGCATTGCCAAGCAGGGAGAACACTCAGCGTGCTGATCCACTGATGTAATGGTGGCCCAGCAGAAAAGTGCATTAATCTTTACTAAGAGAGTGTTTTTCTGCTGGTCGGTACACGAGAGGATTTTGTTCCAGCTTAATTCTAACACGTTCCAAGTGTCCTAAGGTAGGACTTCAGTGGGGATGTGTGAGAGCTCTCAGCTGTGTCTGAGGGCAGCAGGGGGAATGATGAACTGGGGAGCCACGTGTAAATAAACCAAGGAAGCAAATGCTTTTTTAGGACAGCAATAAGATAATGATTTATCCTATAAATAGGTGTTATGTAGAACCTGGAGATTAAGTTCCCCTCTTGAAAGATCTCAGTTTTGCTTTATGTGGAGAATCATCACAGCAGAGCTGTGTGAGAATTCCTGGATTCCTTTAATAGATGGGTTCCTTGAAGATTATTTAGACTGTCTCTATTAAACTGCTGAAGTCGCTGTGTACTTGCATTAATTAAATGTCAGAGGATTACTTTGGGCGATAACTTCCTGCATTTCATTAATAAGCATGGTAATATGGACATTTTTATACTGAAAAATGAATTTAGAGTTTGTTGCTGTAGTTTTGCGTTCTGCCACGATGCTGCACTTCTCTTGGATGTACAAAAATGCTTAATTTTTGCTATAAAAACATGCTCTTTGATGGTAAATTGACTTCAAATATGTTTGTAAATGTTTAAAAACTGGCTTTTGGACTGACACATAGCGGGAGGAAAAAGTAAGTAACAAATATAAGTTACTGTGATTCTGCTGATCTTTAATTGAATCATTTCAGTACCTCTGTCAGTGACCTGTTTTCAGTGAAGTTAATACCTAATTCAGTGTTTCACTTGAGAGCTCTCAGCTCTGATTTGCTGCCTTTCACCAACAGGTCAGACAGTTTCTTTCTTTTATAAGAAAGATGCTTCTTGAGGATTGGTTTGGATTGTTTTGGCAGCGTTGTCATAATGTCTCTTCTTCCAAAAATTGGTATTGTGGAAACATCAATCTTTCTTAGACTCCTCTTGCCCAGGGAAGAGCATTTTGGGGTTTTGCTGTAACATTCATCATTTCAGTGCTTCATATTGGTCCCACAGTTCTCAAATTTAGTTAGAACATTCAGATTTTTCAGTTGGTTTTTATAGATTTGTGTTGTAATACAATATTAATACTGAAGTAGTAATACTGTGAATGTGATTTTGGTTGAAGTTCTCATTCGTTTTTACGAGGTGAATCCCCTTCAATTCAGTAATTTTCTGTGTCTGTTTCCTCCTGTTTCCAGAAACACAAATGTAAGCCACGTTTGCTTTTTTATAGACATTTGAAGCCTCTTCTTCTGCAGGGATTAATCTTTTGTGCTTTTGTGTTTCTTTTTCTTTTTTTTTCCCCAGGGATGCTGCTGGTCACTACTGACACGTTAGGCCATGATTTCCATGTTTTCCAAATACTGACACATCCTTGGTCATCATCACAAAGTGCCGTCCATCATTTGTACACACTTCACAGGGGAGAGACCGAAGCCAAAGTAAGTTAAACTCTTTGCTGAAGAATAATCCCCTGACACCTTATACATTCTGTGTATGTTGGCACTTTAATGTTTGTTTCAGCACACAAAGAGCCTTTCTTACGTTGCAGCCACAGAAGGGATAAGAGCAGAGCGTTTAACCTGGACAGGAATAAATTCTTGCCCCTTGCAATGAGGTGCTGTCAGATTTATTCAGCTCTGGCAGTGCCTCCAAAGAGCCCCGATCACTGGCTGTGTTTGCACTTAACCTTTTCTCCTGTAACATGTTCAACATTTGTCTCGTGCCCGTGAAGCACTGTCAGGCTCTGCCTGACATTGGTGGTAAAAGCCACAGGCAGACAATTAAAGAGTTGAAAAGAAGACTTAATCAAAAGGCTGTGATTAACTTCTAGCAAAGTGGGGGAACCTGCAGTGATACTTTGAAAAATCCCACCCTTAACGATGGGAGGTGGAGTGAGGATGTTACCAAGGGTGGACAGGTCTGAAATGATGTTTTAAACAGTGCTCAGTGAACTGATTTTGTGACGGAGCGGGGACAGGGAGCTGCCCTTGCTGGCACTGCTGTGGCTGCAGCAGGCTCTGCTCGAGTCCTTCGCAGCAGCACTTGGAGGCATCGGGAGAGCCCCACCTTTACAGCACTGAGTAACTGCTGAGGAACCTGCTTTAAATACACAAATAAAAATGTCACCACAGGGTAAGAAATGAGGATTGCACTTGCTGATGCAATTACACACTGCAAGCACGGGCTTGTGACAGCCTGGCAGATGTAAAGCAGTGTGACAGGGAGAAGCCTGGGGCGCTGTGATTATGACCCTGGCACTGGGAGCTTGGGTTAGTGTGGTACCCTGATTACTGTTCCTTCAAACCCTTTTTTCCTGTGAGTTGCGCCGTTTCCCTGAAGTTTTCTGCCTCTGTACCAAGTAGAATCTGAAAGCCTCATTGGGTGTAGCAGTGGTTGATAATGTTTCAATCTGTGTGGATTTAATTTACTGACAGTTTAGGTTAAGCTTTGCTGCTGCCGTCCTGGAAGAGTGTAATTGCTGTTACAGGCAATGGTTTGCTATGAGAAGGAATAACCCATCTGGAAAGCGTGAGGAAATTGGGGAAAACTGTGCCTATGGGATAATATATATAGTACTAACAAGTAATTGTTATAAATAATACAAAGAGCATTGAGATTTGTGCGTATACACACTGTCATCTGCTTGAGCATGTTCTATAACGTGTTTAATGTTTTAGAGTTATTTTTGTTCTCCTCTCATACAGAGACTCAATATTGAAAACCAAAGCACAGGACTCCAGTCACAAGGAACAAAGATGTTCTTCTGGCTTTTACAGCTGATAAATCTGTTTTCAAGGCACACACTGGAAACCAAACAGAACCTGTCTTAGAGAAGAAACCCTTATTGATAGAGGGGTTTTGGGGGTATAGTATTAGCATCTCTGTGAAAGCATTGCATTAAAATTCTCAGAATCAACATAGTAAAAATTTTTCCTAGTTTGCCACACAGTTTTCATTTGGGATGTGAACAGTGTAGCTTTTGGAATGGTGGAAAATGGAGAAAATTCTAACCGGTCTGAGGTGTGTTGGTGGGTTTCACAACTCCCTGGATAATTAAACAATATCGCATTGGTACCTGTGATTCTCGATACACATCATTTAAAAGATTTACATAATATCATGGATTGCTTTACTTTTTTCTTTTGGAATAAGAGTATTTTTAGCTGTTTGGTGAGAAGAGTAGTATGTGGTGCTGCTCTTTTGTTGTGTAAATGTCATGTATGAGTAGCATTAGACAAGAATTTAGAGACTGTTCAGTGCAGATATTCTGTGGCTCACACTGGGAGCCTCTGTACCTCCTTTCTGGTTAGAACAGTATTTATACATTTGCAAGCAGGCCTTTTTCCTTTTTTTTCCCCCTGGTTTAAAGCTAACTGTGAATCAAGGCCAATGGTCTTAAAGGTCACCTTCTGTACTGGAGCTATAAAAAGTTCTAATTTGTGTTGATGGACATGAGTGATTATCAGTGTCAGAATTTGTTTAGCTAGTACCCATTATAAATTGTTTAAACATCATCATTATGCCAGTGCTATATGTGGGATTTTAATGTCCATGCTGACATCGTCTGCTTGTGCAGATGAGATTCTGGCTGACAGAGCTTTGCCCCACATTCCCAAAATCTCCTTCTTTCCCAGGCTGTTGATTTGTCTCTCCTTGCTTTGTGGTCCATCAGTGTGCTTCCTGCTATAACTTCTTGCTGATGATACAAGACCATTTAGTCCCTGGACAAAGGACTGGTACGTGGGTGATGTTTCTGAAACTTCCAGGTGGTTCTCTGCATGCTGTGCCTGAGCTCTGGACACAGGGAAGTGTCCATAGAGGATCCCTCTCCTGCACAAAATGACTTCACATGGAATACACCATGAGCCCAGTTTTTCCAAGAAGAGTTGGATCTGCAGTGTAATACATGGCAGGCCATTTTCACTCTGGGAGCAGAAATCTGGGAACCAAGTTTATTGGGGTTCCAGATATTGATGAATATCTGATGAATTGTAATTTCACCCAGTTTGCAATACCAGCCCTGCAGAATTGCTGGTCTCTGTTTTACCTTGTCTGTAGTGGTTGGAGGGCAGAGCAGCAGCTTGTATTTCTCACCTGTCTCCGAAGAGAAAGTGACAGGAATGGAGCATCTTGGTGGATTGAGTTGCACGCTCAGTGTGCACTAAAGGGAAAGAAGCAAGTGTTGTGCTTTAATAACAGTGATTTCTGATCGATTGCTGCCATCAGGCAGTGTCTCCATGTCACCCACGTGTCAGCTGTCACTGTCAGCTGCCAGCCCCCTTGTGTTGGTGTCGTGATGCTGAGGGACATTTAGGTGCTGTCCTTGCTAAGGTCAGGTTTCTGAGCTTCCCTTCCCCTTGGTGCAAATTCAGGATGAGCAGCAGCATTATTGCTGGCTCTTTGCAGCTGCTGTCCGTAACATGGCTTTCCTTTTCTCCTCCTGCCTGCTTTGAACGAACAAACTGAGTCTTATTGAGTTTTAAAGTGCTGTTATTGCAAATCAGGTTGTATTTGCTGATACTGAGCAGCAAATCCAGGAAGAAGCTTTTTGTGCTGAATCCAACATCGAGTGGGGACTGTGAAGATCACTCAGTTCTTAACAAAGCCAGTGGCTTTTTCTTGTGACTGGGATGAAGGTGGGCTGAGATGGCAAGGGGACGTCTGCCTGAGAAGGGAACTGCAAGGACAATGGCCATGGAAGAATGTGAAGTGCTCAGATAATTCACTGGCTGGAGTGATGCAAGTCCCAGGGTCACAACGTTCAAAGTCACTGTTCCCCAAACACAGGCAGAAGTCACTGTTTCGGTTACATCAGATTAATGCCTTTTAGTCCTTAAGTGCCACTTACGCTTTGGATTTTATATTTTTTCCCTTAAGAGGACAAAAAGCAGCATGTCTGATGCACTGGGTGACACCATCCGTTGCAAGCTTTGGTTGTATTCAGCTCTGCCAGAGAGAGACCGAAGCTCTCAGAGGATCCACACTCGGAGAGTTCATCTGTAAAGAAGTGTGCCCATGCACGTGGTGCATGGTTTGGTGGAGGATACCTTTTCTTGTCCTAAAGCATTGTGAGTCAACACTTACCACACTCATATTTTTGCCCGAGAGCATTTGGGAAGGTTTTCGGTGACGGCATAGCATGTTCTGAACTGAGGAAGCTCATTTACTTGCAAATGAGAGTTAGCCTGTCACGCGATGATGCTTTCCCTTTGATCTGGAATTGTAAGCAGAAGAAACAAGGTCCCTGCAAACAGTGTTATCTGAGCCTGGGACAAATAAACGCAGCGATAGCATCGGCGGGCCCGCGGCCGGGGCCTCTGTGATCTCCTGCACTGTCACACCGCTGTCACTCTCGCTGGGACTGCTGCTCCCACTGACTGCACTTGGCACAGGTGAATGGTAAAAACCCCCCAGCTTGGGCTGCCATGGAGCATGTGCCATTCTGTGCTTTTCTAGGCAGTGCATGAATGTTTGTGGGATGTGATTCCACGGTGTCATGTCCCGTGTCCAGGTAGTGAAACTCTGGAACAATTTACAAACCTTTGATGGGACCCTCCATGGCCAACAGGAATTCCTCCCTGTCCTTTGACACACTCATACAGTTGCAGTTATTGAAACAGTCTCTGGAAGAGAGACTCTCTTATTTCTAGGAAATAAGCTGGGGACAGACTTGAAATAATAAAGATTGATTTTGGGAAGTTGATGAGTCTTTGATGAGAGCAGACAAGAAGAAGCTGCTGCAATTAGAAGGAGCTTGAGTGCCTTGAGGAGCCAGAGCTTGGAGCAGTTTCAGTTATTAATAGGCAGCTCTGCTCTGGCTGAGGGACCCCATGTGAACATCTCCCTGTGCCCGGGGAGGAACTGAAATCTGAAATCAGTTTGGAGGACTCAGGGAGACAGAGTTGGGTCTGTGTCGGTCTGATGGATCGCGTTGTGTAGTCCATGATTTTATTATTTTTTCATTTGTGTTCGTTGCTGCATCATTTCCTTAATTTTCTCAACCAAAAAAATTCACATCCAGACCGGTTTTCTAATTTATTTTGACCTCTAGCTCCTCAGCACTGCTGCTCTTTCTCATTGTTAATGGTACTGGTTTTGTCCTCCTGCCGTCTCCCAGCACAGCATAATTAAATACTTCAGGCCTGTGCTTCACATAACGTTGTGTTTTCTCTGTGACACAGCACAGTGAGCATGAGCAGGGCAAGTTCCCACTGCAGCAATGCTAGTCCTCCTTCACTGTAGTTTCAGTTAACTATCAAAGTTTAATTAAAAGCAGTGAAGTGCACCAGAATATACAGTTTGCACCTGGTGTAACTCCCCACAAGTGAAGAAGGGGTGGTAGGGGGGGAAAAAAGAGCACTAGGAAGGTGAAAATGTGTTTTATTTCTTGTCATTATTACTGAAATACGTTGGTTCAGTGTTGGGAGCGTTGTTTTCATGATGCACATGCATCAGGAGTGGATTTGCCTGGGAGGTGCTGTGACCCATTCTGTGATTCTGTAATATCACCATTTGATCTGTACAGTCTGAAAGCTGAGCTTCAGTGGAGCTGTTGACACATGACGTGTCCTTGTAGGACTCCCTGTATTAAATTACCCGACTGGCTCGCTCAGGGCAGGCTCTGAATGTGGCAGCTCCATTTGAATTCAGTTTTCTGGAGGATTTTACATCGCAGTGTTGGAAACACAGGAAAATAGGATAGTGGAAGTTGGAAGTATAGATGAGTAACTGAAGGAGAATGGGACACTGACCTGTTGGAGTAAGTTCAGAGAAGGCCACCAAGATGCTCCGAGGGCTGGAGCACCTCTCCTGTGAGGAAAGGCCGAGAAGAGTTGGGATTGTTCTGCCTGAGGAAGAGAAGGCTCCAGGGTGATGTAATTACAGCCTTCCAGTACCCGAAGGAGCCGACAAGAAACATGGAGAGAGACTGTTTGGAGCATGGAGCATGGAGTGGACAGGACAAGGGGAAATGGCTTCAATGACAGAGAGCAGGGTGAATTGGATTTTGGGAAGAAATCCTTCCCTGTGGGGGTGGGCAGGCCCTGGCACAGGTTGCCCAGAGAAGCTGTGGCTTCCCCTGGATCCCTGGAAGTGTCCAAGGCCAGGCTGGACGGGGCTTGGAGCAAGCTGGGCTGGTGGAAGGTGTCCCTGCCCATGGCAGGGGGTGGAATAGATCATCTTTAAGGTTCCTTCCAACCCAGTCCATTCTGGAATTCTTTGAAGAGAGTGGAAGACTAGAAACAGTTTATGGAGGTTAGAAGCGAATTCTCAGTGGAAAGGGTTGTGTGAAACAAATGGTGAAGGGGAGAGAAATGACAGAGGTGAAGGAAGCTGAGGATGGGAGTCACAGGATCCTTGGTTTGGGCAGGGGTGAAACGGAGGATGCACGTCGTTATCCTTCTAACAGTCTGTGGTTGCCTTAAGTGCATTCCTTTGGGCCAGAGGAGGCTTTGGTGTTTCTGATGAGGACTTGAAGTATCCAGGGATTTCACCAGACTTGTGGATATGCAGGAAATGTGGTGTGAAGCTTAAGGGACCAAACTGCTCAGAAGAAATGGATGTAAAACTAGGAGAGAGCACTGATGTTCCCACAAAAGGATTTAGTATTGCAACTCAAAGAATCTTAAGGGTTCCCAAGTTAAACAAAATCTCAGGTCTGTAATTCCCTTTACTGGCCCAGACAGAAGAGGGTGGATAAAATTTTGAATTACAGACATGAGTATTAAATGTGACCTTGACGTTGAGCTATAGAATAAACTGTGCATTGTGAGAGATCTGGTGTACTTTGTGCTGTATTAACATATATCTGTAAACACTGTGGGGTCTTGATTGATCTTTGGGATCTAAACATTACATCATAATTAACAACAAATCCAGAAATATATTCTAAATACATGAAATAACAGTACATTAACCTAAAGGACAGCAATAAATTGCAACGCTTAGCATAAACTTGAAAACCACTAATGGGCCACTGTGCAGTTTGTTTATACTCTGAGCAGTGGAGAACTCCGTGTAATGTACAGGAACGGCGTGGTGGAGAACAGCACGGCGAGGGGAGAATTTATAGGCTTTGTCAGGGGCATTTTGGAAGGCATTTCTGAGCAGTCTCCTTTCAGCCTGGTCCACTGCCTGCTTCCAGGGCTGCTGGAACATGACGGGCTCCTTCTCATCCAGGTTTGGTATGAGCGTCTTTAATTCTGCCCTTGGAATTGGAAATATTCCCTGAATGACCTCCTGGAATTTCTGCTACTCGTGGTTTATCTGGGGAAGACAAACGAGGCCGTGTTTGACACCAGGAGCAGATAGGTGGAATCACCACATGTGTAACAGCAGCTTGCAGAGTAATTTTTGTCACTGCTGAGGAGGGTTTCATAGCTCTGTTCCTGTAAATCTTAGTTCACGGCACACTCATCTGTCAGCGCTCTTTTTCTTGTTACTCCTGAGTATTAAAGCCCTCGTGCCTCTGTTTTAAGCAGCCATGGCCACGATCCCTGCTCTGTTTGTGATCGCTGTTTCACAGAGGGTGTTTTGGGTTACGTAGTTCCACGCTTTCCTCCTGTAGATCAGCAATAGTTCTTCTCTGTGTAATGTTTACACTGAGTTAAAAAACATCCTGTAGTGATTGTTTCCCAGTTTCTTGGCTTGGGTTGTCATATGCCAGGGCTGTTGTATGTAGTTTTTAAACCAACATAAATAACCCTTAGGATGCCAACTGAGAGCAGTATTGGAGTAGAATCACACGTTTCTGTTACGCAGGCAGTGAGATGTCTTTTTTCCCCTCTGTCATCTCATAGTTCTGTTGTAACTGAGGGTGGCAATTTGTGTACGGTCCCTGTGTTTGGTTTTGACCACTACAATTCACCCCTTTAAACAGCAAGTACTGAAATACTCTCGGTGCCATGGTTTTTCCACAGCTTCGGGGTTTCTTTTTTTGGCCCTTGTTAATCCCTGTGGGGTCTCTAATCCCTTTGGAACAAGCTATTAAGGTGAAACACTTTGTAAGCAGGCTCGGGGCTCTGAGTGCTCTGAGTTCTGTCGGTGGTACCCGAACCACTGAAGTGCCAGAGCTGTCCCATTGTGGGCGGCGGGTTGAGCAGTGTCAGCAGGTCACTGGGCTCTGTCACCGGGACTCGAGGCAGAAGGTGTGTGAGGCTGGCTCTCACTTATCTGGGTAATGTTGATGGAGCGTTTTGTGTCCTGACAGTCTGCCAGCCAAATATCTTGTCACAAGACTTAAATCCTTTTTTTTATCTCCGAGGCTTCGGGGCTCAGTTGGAAACTCGCACTTTGATGAATACTTTGCTGCTTTTGTCTGGAATAGCTGGAGTGCATTTCTGGAATATTTGTCAAGATTTTATCAGTGTTTACTCCAGTTTGAGTACCTAGTGTATTGTAAAACTGGCTTCAGTGAAATCTTAAAGAATTTTCTTTAGTTTATGCTGTTTAATAATATAATGAAAACTAATCCTTCCTCTATATGTTTGTTTGCTGTGGTAAATCCCACTTGCGTACGTGGTTCTTTTTAGTCAGCTTTTACCTTTAAAAACAATTTTGGAAGAATTGTTTTAGGCCTTTTTTTCTCTATGATAAATCATTTTAACCTCGACTACTTGTTTTCTTGAGTTGTCTGCCAGGACCGGGTTGGAAACAAACTTTAATCTCTCTTTTAAAGCATTCCTTCAGAAACAAGAATTTGCTTTCCATCAAAGCGTTGTGTAAAGCACACTTAAAAGAGAATGAAATCCTTCTGGACTTCATATCTGACATCTATGCAAGGAGTAACTGTAGTGGAAAATGTTTAACTGTATTTTTATATTTGCTTCAAAACTGACCATTTTAAGCTAAAATAAGACTTGTGCCAGTATTTGTCAAAACCAGGCCCAGTGGTGAGATCTCTCGTCTTCTCATCCCTCTTTTTGCCCCTTTTTGGGCAATCTCTAGAAATTAAACAAGCAAATACAAAACATGTAATTGAAACGATTTCCCAGCTCCTTTTAGAACTAAATTCTATTTGAAAATTCTACCAAGCTCTTGTGGCTTTCTGTGGCACTTTGCAACATGGTTTGTTTTCATAAGCTCAGGCCTGTTGAAAAGGAAAATCTCAGAATCTTTTGAAAAGTACACAAAATTCGGAACTTGGTATTACACTGCAGCTCGTATTTAATAATATAGATGATTTATATGAAACATGCTGAGTAGTAAGTTCATTGATAAATACGCCAGTACTCAAGTTACTGCCCACACTGCAGGGCTTTTGCTGCCATTTGCCATTCAGGGTTGTGGTGGTTTAAAATTGGCTGTTCCCTGTGCTAGAGGTGTGTGCCCCGGTGACTCCACTCCGTGTCTCTCTGGTTTTGCAGGTGCAGGACATCTCCTTCAGCCACGACTGTCGCTGGGTGGTGGTCAGCACGCTGCGGGGCACCTCCCACGTGTTCCCCATCAATCCCTACGGGGGCCAGCCCTGCGTGAGGACACACATGTCCCCCCGCGTGGTGAACCGCATGAGCCGCTTCCAGAAGAGCGCGGGGCTGGAGGAGATCGAGCAGGAGCTCACATCCAAGCAGGGAGGACGCTGCAGCCCCGTCCCAGGCCTGTCCAGCAGCCCCTCTGGCTCCCCACTCCACGGTAAATCTTCTTTCCTCCCCCTTGTATCGTCAAGAAGAAGTGGATTTCATAAAATAAGGTGCTGCAGGTGTTGTGCGAAAATACGTGGTGCGTGCAGGTATTGCTGGAATGAGCCAAGGTGTGAATACCTCAGCAAGACAGTTGTGGGTTTGCAGTTTAAGCAAATGATGCTATCAGAGATGGGTTAATAATTTCCACTCTAAGCTGAAAGTTTGGGGGTCTTTAGGTTTCAAGTTTAGTTTTCATTTACAGCCAGTAATTTATGTTACTTTCTGCATAGTCAGTAATCTGAATTTAGGTAAGTGGAATTACCTAAAATTCTCGTTGCTCGCCAGCCTCAGTGACCATGATGCACATCTGGATGTCTACAATAAATGCTGCTTGAGGAGAAACGTGGAAACAAGGCAGTGGGAAGCTGATGGCACAGATTTTTGTTAAGATTTTGGTCCTGTGGTGGAGCCTCTCAAAGGATGTGAAGGGGAGCCTCAAAAAAGGTTCAAAAATCATCACTGTCACAGCTTCTTCACTTTTGTCTTTGCCATTCTTCCTGCCCTTCTCTCTCATGAGGTCTGTGCTAGAAGCTGCTTTGTTTGGATTCGGGATTTGCTGCATCCTTGTGCCTCCTTTCTATTAAGAGTAAGTCACAACTTCCATGGAAATGAATGTTTAAACAGCAGTTTTTTAGAAGTACCCACCCTTTTCCAGTCTGAGAGCGTTAAAAATGGCCAGGACCAGTCCCTCTTCCCTAATTATGAGTAGGATTGGTGCTCATGAAAGCCCAACTCTGTGCTGGGCTTTCTGCTATAGAGAGAACCTTTGTGGGGTTTCTGAATCAAAGGGACTGTTTTATGACTTGGTGATTATTAAGGGAACCAGACTTGTCTCAGAAGAAGCCTCTGTGTTTTCTCCTTTCTTTGGACTTTTCTGAACAAAGGTTTGTGCATAGCTGTTCTGGAGCCCTGCTCTTCTGCCTGGAGCCACTGGAAGGCACCCAAAACGTGCTCTGAAGTTTCCTCCTCCTTGCAGACAGTTGTGTATCTGCCATTTTACTTTCTCTCACTGCTCAGCATGTCAGGCCTGGAACAGGCTGGGGACTGCTCAAGGTTTGCTGTGGCACATCCAGTCCCTTTTAACTGTTGACATCACATAGAGGAGAGGAAGGAACTATCAATTTGTGTAGCTTTCATCCAGCCAATTCTGTTTTCTGTCAAGGCAAACTTCAGTAAGTCGTTGCCTTTACAGTGCTCTGAGCTGCATTTGAAGTTTTGAACAGATTTAACACTTCTTTTTAAAAGTTAAGAATGAGCAGTTTCCCTCGCTCCAGGATGCTCAGTGGTGGGCAGGTTGTCTAGGCAGGAGACAGGCCTGCATGGACAAGTTACTGAGAGAAAGGGGAGTGTCTCAAGAGTTCTGAGTCTTTGCTTGGCAAATGTCTGTCTTGAAAGATAATAAATCAGATTTCTTTCAAGATCTCTGTGCAGTCATCATTGCTTGAAAATTAGCTCTGTTCAAACAATTAGCTCCATTGGAGAGCTGCGTGTGGGCACTGAGAATTAAGGCAGGAGGGTGACTTTGGCTCCTGGAGGACTTCACACAGATTGTGCTCATCACTTCAATGATGAAGGGCTTGAAGTTGGACACGGGCTAAGACTGTGTGCTGGTAACTCACAAACCTGCTTATGAAAGTTTTCCATGAGGAATTTCTGGGGATTGTGTAGAGGAGTTAGCAGAGTTGTCTTAAAAAAAAAACTTAGAAAAAAACGATAAAATGGTTTCATTTTAAAGAGCCCATTTGGGAAAATATTGTCTTATTTTCAGTAATTTTATTGCTGCTTTTTCATTTCAGTAATCTTTCAGTTTACCTGGCTGCAGGCAGGCAGGATATTGAACCCTCTTACGGGCTTTTTATAAAAAGCCATTTATCATCAACTTGTAAAAGAACGCCTGAAGTTCGCAGCGACTTTCAGCAGAGGGATTGTGTGTGTGGCAGCTGGATTAGCCAGAGACCGATGATTATTTTAATTTGGAGCTAAGATGTGTTTACTCACATTGTAACAGCTCCTTACCGTATTATAATGTTAAATTATTGTTGTTTGGAGGAGTTACAGCAGTCTGGGGACAGGAGTGTAAACTAGTCCCCGGAACGGAGAAGAGCAGTCCTGCATTTCATTCCTTGCTTTCCTTTGAACTCGCTCTGCAAGCCTTGGTAAATTTTACTTGGCTGATTTTGTCTATCAGCTTTCTGCTGTTTGGCAACAGTAATAATCTCTGTGTTCCCCGTGTGTGGAATTACTTTAATTTTGTAGTTTTCTTCAAGAAGAGTAACTGTTACTTTCCTTAATCATCCTCTAAATGCAGCTGATTATAATGGAAATAAAACCTGGAGAGCACCACTGCACTGGGACGAATTGTTGATTAGGAGACTGATTCAGAGAAGACTGTGGCTGGAGGGGTTTTTTTGTGTGTCCTTTGCAATCTAGAAAGCTTTAAATAAACCCTAAGTTAGAAAAACTGCTGTTAATCCTTCTGCTAATATTGCTTTTGCATTACAATATCATTGCTACAACCTTGTGCCAAAAGACTGGACTGTTGCGCATAAAGCACTGGCTTTTTATCGTCTTTTTTTTGATTAGCAAAATAATTTATTGATGGCAACCTGTGATTAGCTTTTGTTCTTGTAAATATTTTCGGAGTTCATGCTCTGTCATATTTTTCACCTCCTGGTTTCAAAATGAAACTGTTTGCTGTGTATATAGTAGCAAGGCAATCTATTTACATTTTGTTGGAGCACCCCAGGAACTGTTTACCCACACAATGTCAGCCTTTACTGGGGGTGGGGATGATTTCATTTCCAAATGAATCATAGTTTGGCTTTGTTCTTTTTAGCAGAATGAAGTAAACTGTTAAACAGGGGATGATAAAGAGAGATTTCCTTTGCACCTTTTATAGCCGACAGAGATTTTGTTTGGGCTGTTCTGTCTGTTAATCCAGTGACGTGGTATTTTTGTCATTCCTTTGCATTGCCAGAGTTGTCAGGAATATCTGAGTTAGGTTGGGATCCTTTTATGGGCTTTTACTATTATAAGACTGTTACAACATCACTTGGTTGTGGGGGTGAATATTAGGGTAGAACGTGGCCTTAAATGACCTTTTTTCCTCGTATAAAATGGGGTTTCTGGTTCTCACCCATCCCACAGGTGTGATGTGGGGATTAAGGGATGAGTCGTAAAAGCAGAACTGTGTCCGTGGTGATGCAAACGCGTCCCCGTTCTCTTCAGGACACCTGTATGGGAACAGCAGGGAGCATTTAGCTGTAAAAATGTAATGCTTTATTTGGAAGATTGAAAACTCTATATAAGCCCTAGTATTTTTATTCTGCAAGTTAAAATTTACAGAGCGTTGCTGTCAGGACCTCTTGCACCGCCGGTAAGTGAAATAAAGTCTCTGTAGCTCTGCTCGGAGGTTCTCTGCTGCAGGAACTTTCAGTATCACAACAAACAACAATAATAATAATAGAGGAAGTTAAACACACGTTGGCCCTCTGCCTACACATCCACACCTACTAAAGACGTTTTATGATGATATGATACTCTCTGAATTTGTCTGGCATTTTGTTGGGGATGGAAGTATTTGTTTGGATGGTGTGATTTTGCCAAAAAAACTGTTCATAATGCACTGTGCTTTTCCCCCAGATTTAATATCGATGCTGAGATGGAGCAGATAAATTTAGAATTATGAACAAACACGTTGTTGTGGATATAGCGCAGAGGCTGGCATTTATCTCCTCGTAAATATTTTAGCATAGCACGTTTTTCATTGCAAAATCTTTCCTAATTTTAAAAATCTAAAGGTTTCGTCTCGCTTTGCCTGTTACAATGGCAACATGACTGAAATCCAAGCGTAAAGCTGGAGGTTTGATAAACATGCGGCCTGAGATGCTTTAAATACTTTCTCGTTACTTTTCACCATTTCCCAGAGTGAAACTCCTTTTACTATGAGAATTCTGGTGGGAAAGCACAGTCGAGAGCACTGACATCACCAGCCCTTCCTGAAAAACACATTGGTTTCCTTTAAGTAACACTCACTTAAGAAACCACCTATTTACAGGGGGGCAGGCAGAAATAGTTTCTAAGAAAATTAACTGCGTAATAACTTAAAGCAGCTCCTTCGTGGAGTTTAACTCGAAACTCCGAGTATGGTTTTGTGGGGGGCCTCTACTAAGTTTGATTTTTCTCTTTGTAATTGATTTTTCTCTTGATAAAAGCAGTTTGTAGGGGCGTGCGAAGAGCAGCAAACGAAGCTGCGCCGTCGCCCGCGTGGTTTTTAATGCGCTTTTATTTGTGTCATTGCCCTGCTCCTCCACAGGTGAACCCGGGTTGAACATGATTTCAAACAATCCCTTTGCCGGCTCCGACTTTTACCCCTGGACGTTCCTCTCTGCTTTATTTCTAAGCTGGATTTGAGTGCCCCGTTGCAGGGGTTCCTCCTTGGGACATACCCGGGTAGGACCCGGCGCTGGGCCCGGCCGCCGCTCTCCTTATCCCTTACACCCCTATAACCGGTTTCCCACGGGGCAGGGATGGTTTTCCCTCGGTTTCCCACGGGGCAGGGATGGTTTTCCCTCGGTTCGCAGCCGGGACGGTGATTATTTTCTCTCGGTTCGCAGCCGGAGCTCCGCGGGCCCTCAGCGCCCTCAGGGGCCTGCAGGGGGCGCCCGCCGCCCGCCCACGGCCCTCAGCCGGGCCCGGCCGATAAAACCCCCTTTCCCCACTAATACCCGCACCGAGCTGCTCCTGTAAGCGATATAAATGCTTATTCGGTGGCAAATGTAAGCCCTGCGCTGCCCGGAGCCCCCCGGCGGTTCCGCTCGGTTCCCCCTCACAGGTTTGAGGGAGGCGCGGGGTTCATTCACCTCCGCCGAGGGTTCTGGAGGCTTTTCTGTGTTTCTGTGGGGATTCCTGCCTTCCAGGGCCCCTGTGTAAGGCCGGGAAAAGAGGTGGGAGCGCCAGGCTGGGAACTGGCCAGCGGCTCGCTGGTTTTAAACAAGCTGTGTTTTTAGCGGCCTTTTTGCCTTTTTCCCCCTCTTTTTTCTCTTTTCGGCGTCGGACAGACGGTCAGTGGAGTGAAGGAAGGGAGGGGGTGTTTTGGGTGGTTTGTGAAGTGGAAGGAGAAGATTGATTCCCTTTGGATAAGTGGGGCGGGAGGGTGGTAAATCCTGTCGCCAGGGAGGCCTTGTCTGCACATAAAAGTGTTTTAAAGCAGGTGAACAGCGCAGGTCGGAGGCTGGGGCGAATATATGTTTGCCTGGGTGCTTGGAAGTGTGAATATTCCTAATAAACTGAAGGAGGTGGGCAGCAGAAGGGGATTGCAGCTCTCGAGATGTGCAGTGTGTTGTCAAAGACAATTTTGATAAGGTCAGGGGCAGGTACTGGGGGAGGGTAAGAAGTAGCTGAAATTTTACGTGTTTGCCTGAAAATGACTTACTAAAATGACATTTTTGGGGTTTTATGGTTATTGCAGTTGTTCCCTCAATTGCTTCCTCTTAATTTACGATTAAGAGGAGCAAGCCCACGATTTTGCATGTGCAGATCTCCCCGGTTAACCAGGTGTATAAAGGACAGGCTGGTGCATTTCCTTCTCTACGCTCTGAGTTGTAACAGCATCCTGCAGCTGATGCATCGCTTTGATCGGGTTTTCAGCCGCCAATTGGAAATTGATAAATAGTATTAATGATCCCTGAGAAGGAGCAGAGCTTAGCTCTGTCTCCTCAGTGTGCCTTATATATCTGTGCAGAGGGCTGGATACGCCTGTGCCCAGCTGAACGGTGTGTTAGGGAGGAATCAGTGCAATCAGCATAAAAACCATCCCTGAGACTGAGCTGGGAAACAACGAGGCAGCTGAAAAGAGCCAGTCGCCAAAGGAGCGATGCAGGAATGGTTCTCTGCATGCTGGTGGTGTCCAAAGCACAAAAGTGGCTGGAATTAGGTCAGGAGAAGAGAGGTCTAGCACAGGGGAGACGAGGCAGCCCAGACATTTGTTGGTGGGTCAAGGAATGTAAGTGGCTCAAGGGAGCTGCGATCAGTGAAATGACAAAAAGTAGCTTTGCTCACCTGATACAAGCCTGTGGTGTGTTTGATCACAAGGTGAGAAAGTAGAATCTAGAGTTTTTCAAGAGACCGTATCAGCCGAAGGAGGAGGTTTAAGTATGGAGGGTGTTGCATGACAAGGAAGGTTTGGCATGAAGGAAGGTGAAAGCATGTGAAGCTCCGTGTTAGTAACCAGCGAGGGGAAGGAATGGGACAAGAGCTGGTGGGAACAATCACTTTATCTGATGGACCTGCTGGGTTCAAGCCCCAACACCTTCTGCTTCCCCTGGCAGTGGGTATTCTGGGAAGCCAGGGCTGCTTCCTCATGCCTGCAGATTCCCTGTCTACATGATTGGTAATGGATTATGCAGTAAATGGGTGCTGCCCTTGTTGTCCTTTTTTTTTTTCCAGTTTATTATTTTTAAGCAAGGCGTTTAATCAACTGTGCATTTTTGGTAGTCTGAAAAATGTAAACACTTTATGGAAAGAAACGTAAGCATTAAGATTGGAAATAAAATATACTTGTATCTTTTAAAAGGTTTATCTTTACCCTTAAATGTGCTGATTGGGCTTATTCTTTTTTGCTTAGTCTTTGTGGGCTGTTAAAATCAGTTGCTTTTTCCCATCTCAAGGAAATGCATCTTTGACACTTCTCATGACCTGAGTCACGATGCTGTCACGGAGCCAGAAAACATCCTTAACGGTCATGGGTAAAAGAGCAGAGCTGTGGAGGGTGCAGGAGGGAGACATTGCTAGGGTTTGCTTCAGTTTCCTATTCTATGGGTGTTTCAGACAAGCCATTTATTATAATTACCCATGGATATTATTATCAAGTTCTCAAATGCAGTGGTTCTCAGGGCACTTTTTTTCCCCCCCCACATAACTTGGGATAAATCCTGTGTGTTCAACCCGTATTGTATTCAGGTGCTAAAGTATTTGTGGTAAGGGTTGCAACTAGAGGGAAAATAAGGCAGAGATTAAAAAAAAATCATGGATTTATTAATATGTAGTTTATCATCAAACCTAAATTCTAATAAGCTCAGACCTTCCCTGTCTCCTCACCCAACACAGCTGCCATTAAATTCTCCCCTTCTTCTCACCCAGCACAGCTGCATGCAGAGATGTCCTTCAAAAACTCCCAGCCCAATCATTTTGCAGTTTCCTAGACAGGCCGATCAGTTTTTCTGACTGTATCATTTGGCAAAGAAATCTGAGACACCCGAGTTTCCCAAAGTTCACAATGCTGAAGGATCTCGGAGCCATCCCTGAAAGAAGGCTTTGAATTCAGAGCTGTGCTGATATGAATTATGATGGATAGACGTGACAAGGGGCAGCAGTAGTACATACTTGTTTTCTCAAGCGCTTCATCATTCACCAGCAGACAGTGTTAGCAAAATTCCCTTGTGCAAGAAATGGGAGCAGCAGAGTCTCCGCACAGTGCCCGGGGCTGCCTGTGTGATAACCTCATTAGTGCACTGTTAGGCTGAGCTCACATAGTCCTGTGCTCAGAAGGGTTTGCAGACTCCAGTTCAGAGCTGTGGTAGCTGCAGCCACAGCCTCGGGCCCAGAGCAGCGAGGGTGGCACTGCAAAATACTCCGTAGCTACACCCGTAGTAGTTACAGGAAACTAGTCTTGGAGTCTTTCCATCTGTGGAGAGTTGAAGGTGCGAGGTCTGGCTCAAAGAGGACGGCAAGGTGTGGAGCTGGCCCTGCCTGAGCCTGGTGCTTGCTGGAGATGACCCAAGAGCAGGATGGCCAGTTTGGCCGATTGGGCTGGGAACCACCATCTGGAACAACCCGGCTGAAGCGTTGCCTCTGCTGCCTGCGCAAAGCCTGGAGCCAACAGCTGGCAAACCAGTTTAGTTGGGTTTATTTCGAGTTTTGTCCATAAATGGCCTGGAGATTTGCACCAACGGTATTTTTAGTTAAATAAGTCCTGAAAGATGATTATTATGCCAGATTTGTATGTGTGGCAGAGGGGTTGTTTTCTAAGGAAATGCTTCAAGACACCTTCGTTGTGTGGCATTTTGAGCAGCTTTAGCACAGCAAACTGGTGTCTGTACAAAATGAGGAGGCGAGGAGGGGAAACAATAAGGGAAGAAGCAGATATTTTTGTCAGATTTTCAAGGAGTTGTTTTTTGCACAAGGCAGTTGACACTGTAGATGTCCTCTCAGCTGCTGTGATTGGTGCCATGAGGCCCGGGACACTGTTGCTGTTCTGACAGAATGGTTTCCTCTCCTTTTTGATTCCTCTGGACTGTCAGTGTAATTACTTCTCAGTGCAGGGAAGGAAGAAATGCACGTGGAGGCAGGAAAAATGGCCAGCCATACATCACTGGTTGCATAAGTAAATGACAGGTTCAAATCACAGGTAGAGCTTGAGGTTGGAACTGTTCTTTCATAATCCATCTTTGGCCAGGGAGAGGTAGAGGCAGCAAAGGGGTTGTGGCAGTTCCTCCTCTCTCCTGACCTGTGCCCAGGGCGAGAGGAGATTACTGGGTATCAGTGGGACACTTTATAACTGGGGGACAAAGTTTTTGAGAGCGAAGATAGAAGAAAAACTTCAGAGGGGGGAAGAGGCCGTGCCCAGATTTTGAGTGGATGATGCTGACGAGCAGTTGGAAAGGCTGGAGTTCAAGGAGCTGGGGTGAGAGGGCAGAGGGCTCTGTCTCAGCACTGCCGGAGACACTTGGGCTGGCGCTTGCACGTCTCGGCAGAGCACTCTGACTGTCACCATCACATGCCTTGCCTGAATGCAAACTGAGAGAAAGTTCTGCCTCCTTAGGACAACCGGGAGATTTAGTGCAGCTGTGTTTCCAAAGGTTTGATATCGAGCGGTTTGAAATGTTACAAAAACAACCGGCTGCGCTGTTTTCTCCCACCCATTCCAATGGAGTCAAATTAGAGATGGGTTTTGGACTTGGACCACTTCAGCTGGGAGGAAAAGTTGCTCTGAGTAGAACATGAAGTGGGCATACATGCAGCAGCTAAGACAGAATATTTCTCCTTTAATGGGCTTAATTGTATTGGAAGTATTGAGGGTTAGGGTGTGAAATGAGTTTAAATTTGATAGGACACAATTCAAGGAAATGGCAATGTAACTTTAATTGAGAGGCGATCGTTAACTAAAATAATTAGTTTCCTGACTTTTTCTAGGAAAACGTCTAACATTTCAGAAAGAAAGATAACACGTTTGACTGAATAAACCAAAACATGAAAGAAAAAGCCCACTTTGGCAGCAATTAGGGCTGGTGGTGCGGAGTGTGTTTCTGGGGCCACCGTTGAGTTTGTGTGAGCCAGCATTGCTTCCGCTGGGTTCTCTCCTCGGGTCACAAGGCAGCGTTTCTCACCAGGGCGCTGCTGTTTCCTCTTCCGACTCTAGGAGATTACAGATTATACTGGAACATGTCTGAGAAAAGGTCAGAAGCGAGGGTGAAAGTCTTGGAACTGGAGCTGGGAAGCTTTCCATTCTCATCCGGGAAACCTTTTGTATTGAATAAAAAGCAAAGCAAAATAAACCACCATGTCCATGACACTTCTGGTTTTCCTGCCATTTTTTTGCCTGCCAGTTAGAAAGGATTTTATTTCCCTTGCTTTATATGATTAGGGAATTGTTTAGCTGAGGAATCCTCAGCATTATGCTAAACAGAAATAATGGCCAAACACGGTTCATTTTCCTGCAGCTTGGCCTCCACATGATTGCATAGCCTGGAGTTACTGCGTTTTATTTCCCAAATTATAGATGTTTACATGTAGTGTTAATGTCAGTAGACTACGTGGTACCCTTTGAAATGGAGTCTGTTAAATACTGTAAGATATAAAAGCTAATCAAGTGGGGTTTGAATTTTAATGGCACTGCATTACTAAGCTTTTTGTATTGGAGTAATGGAAGAAAAATGGAAAAAATCAACATCTAAGCATTTTATTATAAGGCTGAGAGGTGCTTGATGCCACTTTGGTTTTTCATGTAAAGTGTATAGAAAAACTAAAATCCTTCTGATCTTTACTTTCCTACCAGGAAACACTGTCTGGGCCAAGTCCTCTGCTTTACTCACTGACAGGGTGGAATTTCTTGACACCGGAGAAAATCCTGCAGCACTGGCATAGGGAGAGATGTCCTATATGTGCTGAAATGTAACGGGTAAAAGGATGTCATTTGAGTTTGGTGGTAGTCTTGTGTTTGCATCCCTCACATGTGAGGGTGTAGTTTTGGTTTTAAGCTTGGCTGGGAGAGAGCGAGTTCCCTCTCCGTGCACGGGTGGCATCTGTGGAACTGGCACATTCAAACTCAGTTTAAATCAGACTGGAAGTGATTCGCTCGCAGTAATGTGGAGCTGTGCAAGGACTGAAGAGCAGGGCACAGTGACAGGAGAGCCACGAGTGGGGCTGCATCAACACAGTCCTTTCAGGATCCCATAGTGTCTTTGCATAACTCTGTCCTCATGGTGCTGGTGCACAGCGTGCTCCTTGGAGCTGGGGGGAAACTCTGCCGTGCTGCCTTTGGGTGGAGAATTATGTCATCATGGTGGCAGAACTCCGGGTGTTTCTCCTCCTCTCTCCTCAGAGATGGTCTCTGACAGCAGTGCCCTCAAGTGCTCTGTTCAGACGCTGACCAATTTGAAATCTGGCCTGAATTCATCAAGGCTCTCAGTTGATCGGAAGAGGACAAGTTACTGTATTAATTGCTTTCAGTTGATTGAGTGCTTTTTGAACGGCATTAGAAGCTTGCAAGTCTTGAACATTTTCCACTTGGAATAGCTTTCCTTCCTTATCCAAAAATACAGTTTGAAAACTTAGAAGCGATTTGATCAAATGTTTGAATCTCATATTCAGGCCTGAAGAGGTTTAACAATTAGGATAAATAAAATGACCATAAATGAAAGCATAGCTGTTGATGAATGAGCATGGCAGTGGTGAAGGTGTGTGGAGGGCTGAGGGTGACTCTTCCCAGAGGGTTCACTGCTGAGGTGGGAGGAGGTGCCTGTCCGGCTGTACCTGGGAGCTGCTCCTGATGGCTTTTCCACAGATGTCCAGCTTTGTCAAAACCCACTAAATCTTGTGAAGTTTATTTTCCTTATAGCATCTGTGTTTTATAATGGTGCTTTTAATTTGTTTTCCCTTTGTCTGCTGGGATTTCGTTTGTCCGGCACTTCGAGGCCTCCCTTTTCTCCTCGGTGGAAGCGAGTCCGTTAGTGATGGTTCCTTTGGGAACACAGCCCGGCCCGGCCCCGCTCCCTCCCCCTGACAGCAAAGCACATTGTTGTTTGCTTTCTTCACTTTCATCCCCGGCTTAATCCATTTTGCCTTTGGTTATCAGGGGGATGGAATGTCTGGAAAAGAGTGGCTCAGGTTCTGGGGAGATGAGCTGACGGTGGGTTTGCAGGCTCTCAGCCAGCAGGTACGAGGGCAGAACCCCCTGGTTTTCCAGGTCTCAGTAGGCAACGTTTACCCAGTGTGGAGCTGCACTTGTAAATAAACTTCTGCCAGACTCCGGGGCACGGCATCCTTGGCTTTTTGGAAGTCTCTTAGTAAAATGAATAAGAGATTCACCAGCAGCTTAAATGGAGACATAAGACTTATTTTCTTTTATTTCTCTCCAGTGGAAGTCTAAAAGGCTGAACGAGGATTAACTGCAGGAGTTTTTTGACGTGGGTTTATCTGCGACCGGGAATTCGGACTTTGAATCCGTAATATTTGAATGGAAATAATGCAAGTCCTGAGCTGTGGCCCACGCTGGACAGGGAGTGCAGGCACATGGGAAAATAAACCTTAGCCTAAACTGGCTTTAATGTATTCTGTGCACAGTTCTTGAACTCTGCTCTGAAAATCTCTTCCCTGGCAGCCCAGGGAAAGACAAATACTTGACCCAAGGGACTTGCCTTGCACGGGGTCCTGAGGGCTGTAGAGCTCCCACTCTGGGTGATTACCGAGGGAAAGAGCCTCCTCACTTGGGACGCTCCACTGGAAACCTTCAGAGTGATCCTTGAGAGGACATGTTTGACCCTGGGATTGCGCTGGTGACGATGAATTTTCTCTCAGTTTCCCTAAATTGCCATAGAAAGTGGATGGGATGTGATCAGTGTGCAGCTGTCGGTGCACAGCCACGTTACCATGTACAGCTGAACGCACTGTCCACGTGTCCTGAGGTAACTGCAGTTCAGCATTCTGGAGGAAAAATATTGGATATTTCTAGCAGACTTAAACTTTGGCTTATTTGTTGCCTGTCCTTTGACAGTGAATCAACAACTGCTTGAGCTGCAGAAATAATGTTGATGCTTGAGTGCATTCTTTGTGCTCTTTTGGCCTGATACAGCAGCCCTGTGCACACACGACTCCTGTTTACTGCAGGAGTTTCCTACTTGGAAAGGCTGGAGGAATGGAATGGGAGTTTTTCATATTTCTGGATGAACGCAACAGCACACCAGAAAATTGGGGGGTTTTCTTTAACCTTAATCGTCCACACCGTCTTAATTTTACTGTAGTCAGATTTGCAAGAACAACTTTAGTGTCAGAAATAATTTCTCTCCTTTCTGCAGCATTCCAGCTTTTAATTTTTGACTTGTATCGCTTGTAATTACATTTTTTGCAGTTAAGCAACTGAGTGTTGCTGCAGAAAATACAGGTTGGCAGGCAAGGGTTATTGTGACATATGTTTGGTAGTTGCAGCTTTTTCATTTGTCAAAGCTGAATTTTTTTGTCATGTCTGGGCTGTGCAGTATGAGCCTGGCTTTAGTTAATTTTTTTCTTGAGGTTTGTATACATTAGATTAAGCTGTACTTCCAAATACATATCTACAAACTAAATGCTTGCCCTCCTGAATGTTTTTGTGGAGTTTTTTTTCCAAGAGGAGTCATCTTAGATTTTGATCCCGCTTGGCATCCTTTTTATACATTTTCATTCTCTCTTTGTAGTTTATTGCTTTTTTTTCTTTACTCTGTGTCATCTTATGTGTGACCCTGAGAACTGTAGGATGTTGTTACTGCAATTAATAAAAAGCTCTGAAGGAATGAGTTAATCCTGCAGTTTCCTGAGTATCCCTGACTGCCTTGGGATTCCTCAGCTTGCATGGAAGTAAAGCAGCTCATCCCTGTGTTGGAAGGATGTCTGTAAATTCCTCCTTTCTTTGCATGTAAATATTCCATTGAATCAGTCGAAGGTTTTGCATATGGAAAACCACATGAAGTTGGGAGTGGAGGGCACTGAGTCATTAAATGTGCCTTGAGAGGGGAGAGGGGGTTGTTCCAACACAGCCTTTGGTTCAGGAGTTCAGAGTTAATCATTATATTCCAAGCAAGTAAAAGAAAACAGACATTTGGAACCCCCTCGGTAGATCCTGGTGATATTTGGTGTGCAAATGTGGATCAAGGGGAATACGGGAGAGGGAGACACTTTCAGAGAGGCCTTGATTGCAGGAACAGTGACTAATTAGACAATAATGCACAAAACTATTCGTACGCCTTTCTGCAACAACCAAGCATGTATTATTAAGCTAATCTTAAAAAAATTAATTGCATCTCAGTCTTCATTTAAAACTGAGCTGGTTTGTTGGGGTTTTTTTTTCCCTTTCCTGTTTCTTTTTATTCCAAGTTGGTGCAGGAAAATTGCTATTAATGAAATCTGCTCTCTGGGACTTCAATAGGCTTGTTCTTCATTAAAGCCTTGCTGTTTCTCTTAAAGCGTATTGACCGTCGCTCGGGCCAGATACTCACACAAAATACACTTGGTAATTTCATCATTCTGTTATTGTGCTCGTCTGACATGCAGAGGGCTGGGGACTTTGCAGAAAAACCCAAATAGAACCCCTGAGCTTACAGTTATATAGCATTAAAAGGAGGGTAAAGGAAGCCTTGAGTGTCTTTAGGATGATGAGACATTCATTAAGATTTTTCCGCCTTCCTTTTCCTATTTTCAATCCATCTGAAGTACCATTAAAGCTTTTCAGGCAGCTTCCTGTGAGAAACCCTTTGCTGTGCTGTTTTTCTTCCTTGAAAAAAGGTGGCTGCTCTTGAGGCAGATTGTATGGATTTGGCCTGGGATTTGTATAATATCTGTGCAGAATGCATCGGTTGTTTAGGAACCTAATTCCCAATATGGCTCCCTTTTGATTAAGAACAAAGCCAGCGTTTCACAGCATTACAGGAACACAGAAAAACAAGTTAATGATCTAAACCTTTTAATTCATGGTTGCTTGTCTATTTAAAGTACTTTTGATTCTGTTATAAACAGACTGGCCCCTTTTTTTGTTTAACTTCTTTCTTGGGTTTCTTCGCATTTCTTTCTTTACTGTCCATGAAATTTGGAGCTCGTTTCTTTTTGCAGCTGAAGAATGAAAGGTTGTGACTGCAGAGTGATGCAGCGAGTAAGGAAGCGTAGCCACACTGGGCGTCCGTCCAGCGCAGACCTCTTTGAAACAAGCTAAATTTAGGCTTCTTGGGGCTTTTCTGCTTATGTTTTCCCTTTCCTTTTTTTCACTACCTATGGTTCATTTTCTTCTTTCTGAATGAATCTGAGGTTTATGACTTTCTTGATACCGTTGTGATTTCTGCATGTCGTTTGGCATGGCTTTAATTTCTGTAGTTACTTGGTATTTTCCTCCAGCCTCAGTTCTGCAGATGATTATTCTCTGTGTCTTTATCCATGGAGACAACAAGAGCGACCTTTTCAGGACTTCCAATTACCAACACTGTATGTGGTACTTTAGGAAAATAATTCCCTTCCAGATATTCCTTTTTTTTTCAGAAAAAAAAAAAAGAGAATTGGAATCCCGAGCTTGTGCTTCAAATTGAACTCAAATACTTTTTGGTGAGCGAAACTGTCAGGCAAGCAGCAGCAGCAGGAATAATTCCACTGCCATGGAAGGGAATCCTTTCTTATTTCCATATATAAAATTAGTATTTGCTGCTTCCATTGTCACTTATTTTGTATCCGAAAGGAAGATGAATTTTCTAGAATTTCTTTATTACAACGGGAGGTCATTATTTCTTTTTTTTTCCTCTCTTTTTCTTTTTGTTGGTCTTTTTATGTCTTATTTCAGGCAGATGTAGAATTGGTAAATGAAGAAAAAATTCCAATAACGTGTTTTGTTACGTCTCTGTCCCATCAAGGTAAATTGAACAGCCAAGACACTTACAACAACTTCACAAACAACAATCCTGGGAACCCTCGGCTGCTGCCTCTTCCAAGTCTGACTGTGGTGTTGCCTCTTGCTCAGATCAAACAGCCAATGACCTTGGGGACCATCACCAAACGCACAGGGTAAGTGGCACAAACCTTCCTTCACCTGCTTAATTCACGTGGAAATACTCTGTGTTGCTAGTGATAATTACTTTCATTCCTTACCTTAATTTCAGTGTATGTAATTTAATGGCAGCAGAAGGGGTGGGGGAAGATGAGACAAGAAAACCAGCATCAGATAAGTAAATGAAATAAAATCAGGAATACTCATTTGGATGGGTCAGGAGAAATTTTCACACCAGGAACTGGAACGAAACATAAGCAGAGCTGTGTTCAATCAGAATAAAATATGGTTTTGCTTTTTTGCTAAGGTTTGTTTATTTTGAATTCCAACCTTTTCAAGCAGAAGTGATTTTTGACCATGAGGACTGGAAAGACAGTAAGCCAGGTTGAGCAGAAAGGCAAAACCTAATGCTGCTGTTTCCTTGACCTTGTTTTTCCTCTGAAGTGCCTGTTCTGTCCTGTGTGATTCACGTGTGGACTTCCAGGGCCAGCTGCACTTTGGTACTTCTCACTGGGCCATGATAAAGCACTTCCCAGAGTGTTTGTTGGGGAAAGCTCCTCTGAACACAGATAATTACCAAGAAGATTATATGAGCTTCATAAACTAACTATTTCAAGTTAATTGATACTGTTCAACAGTTGAGACTCTTGCTGCACTTCAAATCTTCTTTTACTGCAGTTAACACATAAAGCTACTGGGTGATGATTATATTTTTTTCCTCTCCTTTTTTGGTTGTTCGAATCCCTGAATATTTTCTAATTAAAAGTCTGATTAATCCATAAATTTACAGAGGGCTTTTACATTTTTAAGGAAAATAGATGGAGCATGGCATGTGGCTGGACAAAACAACTGGGGAGTCCTACAGCTTCCTAACATTTCCCTGCTTTTTGGCAAGTGCAGGCACTGCCTTCCTTGCTTCAGTGTACCTGCATACGTGTCTGTCCAGCATTCCAGTCCTTTTCTTACTGATGGAAACAGGAATTTCACTGGGCTCATTGAGCCAGATCGTGGGCTGTGAACACACGGTTGCCCTAAGCACGGAGCCTGCCCGCAGATAAATTCCTGAACTTCACAGGTACTTGTAAGTGGAACTTGGGAACCAGTGAAGACACAGTCAGGGTCATTTCAGACACACACTCATCTCAGCTGCTTAGTTTTGCCTTTCTTTTTTTTTTCCTGATTGCGGTTTAAACACAGGTGAGGTGCAAAGATTGTGCTGCTGGTCAGGTGAATTTGGAAAGCAGAAACAGGTGTGGGTGAGGGCAGCAAGGGAGGTGGCACCGGGGGCAGGTTGGTGTGCAAGGAGATGAGCAGGAAGTCCCAGCTCCTCAAAGAGGGGAAAGAGCAAAAACCTGGCTGGAAGAGAGTGGTCAGTGAAGGACAGACATGCGAGTTTGGGCTCCTAGGAGTGGAATGGGCTCTTAGAACCAGATGAGACAAGAGCACAGAAAGAAATTAAAAACCCACCTGAGGACCTACTGAGGCAGGTAGGTGATAGGAGCACTGGGGAGGAGGAGGAT
Source organism: Sclerurus mexicanus (assembly GCA_013396755.1). Classification (NCBI taxonomy): domain Eukaryota; kingdom Metazoa; phylum Chordata; class Aves; order Passeriformes; family Furnariidae; genus Sclerurus; species Sclerurus mexicanus. Next base: position 229,544 of record VWZF01005393.1, on the reverse strand, counting down.
TTGGGAAAAACCACTTGGCTTACAATAGTTATTCATGCAAAATTCATTACAAAGGCTGTTTCCTGAATGCTTGGTGATACCAACAAACCTTTCTAAAACTGTTACAAATGTAGTAAGTCTCCCTTATTTTATTGAGTGGCTTATTCTTGAGTATCTTAAACGTATTCCGAGTGTTCATATTCAGAGTTTTCCCATAAATTATACTATTCACAAACTGCCTCTGCCCCGTTCTGTGTGATTTTAAAAGCTAATTAAATTTAAAATGCTCAGCGAGGCTTATGCAAGGGGGAAAAACAACAGTCATGGGAAATACCCTGCTGTGTAAATAGAGTTTTCATGAATGAGGATCATAATTTTCAGCACAGCCTGTGTAACTGTGTAACACTAAGCCGAGAGCTTCCTTCATTTGTTCTGCATCCAAAATATTTGATGAAAGTACACCAAATTAACATGAAAAGCTGCATTTATAAAGCAGGGATTTAAGAGGAATGCCTCGCATCCAAGAAGCCTGGCATGCCTAAAATGACCAAATTGAGACAGCAGCCTTAACTTAAACCTCCAGGGGGCAAAGCGTGTGTTTAACATATTTAACATCTGCCCTCATATTTCTGGAAACACATCGCACTGTGGGGCTGTGCAGTGTAATTTTTCGACAGGACAGGGACCATCTGCCTCGCTGGGAGGAGTGGAGGAGGCGTGTATTACTGCAAATGGCAAAAGACAGATGTATTTACACCTACGTGGGCAGCACCTCAGAGCAGCGCTGCGAGGAAACAAGGCTCTTCCTTGGGAGCAGCTGCTGAACCTTGCGAGCGTGCAGCCATCAGAAAGGGAGAGGAGCTCAGAGTCACTGGGGTTTTACACTCGCTCGGCGCTCCTCTCGCCTTGGTGGCCTTAACAATTAAAAATTAAACCTCCGCAGCACGTCTCTGAAAGCAAAAAGACTAAAATGCTGTATAATTAAAGGTCTGCGTTTGTCCGTTTTGCTCGTTTTTAGCATGCGAAAAGCTTCTTCAATACTCCGCTTCTCAGTGGAGGCTTGGAGGGTTTTTAACTGAAAAGTCAGGTTGGGTTTTGTTCTGTTGGTATCCAAGACAGCAAAATATTTTCCAGGTACTGAAAGGACTGATCAGTGCTCTTAATATCATGTGTCTGGAGCAGAGCTGCAGAGCATGTCATGTTGCTTGACAGGTGGAATGGCAGTAAATTTTTTAAAAGTGTTCCCTGTAGCCCTGTGGGAATGAAAGGCAGAGTCTGGAATTGTGTCCTGACTGGGCTGTTCATCGCAGATGCTTTTTTTGTTCCGTGCAAACATGTGGATTTTGGAACATGTTCTGATCAGTCACTATTGTGAATAAACCCCCCGTTCTCAGCATGAAGTGTCTCAGAGCATCCCCTCCCGTCCTGCCATGGCTTTGCTTTCCTTCTTCCCTGCTTCTCTCCGTGCTTTTTCAAGTCTCTGCTTGTGATTTCTGCACCTTCATCAAGCACTTAATGTTTGTCCCTACATTTTGTCATCCCATTGACTGGCTTTCCTGCAGTTTGTGCTGTCAGCACATCCTGAGGAGCAGAGAGGCTTTCCCAGAGGGGCTCCAACACTAATGAGTAAGGAAGCATCTGATGTTTTAAAGATTAGGAGGATGCAAGGCAGCACAAGGGCTGGATTTAATAAGTCTTTATATTTCCGTGCCTCAGTTTCCCCCCTCAGAACTTTAATAGTAATGCTGAGTTCCTTGTCAAGGCTGGTGAATGGGTTAATTCATTGCTCTTTACAAAGAGCTTATAGATTTGAGAGGGGAAGAGCCGTCTGATCCATGCTGTCTATAAAAGGCAGTGAATCAGAACATTCTAGAAGCCAGCTTTGTGCCTCGCAGTAGCTTTATGAGTGTTCCTTGTGTTTGTGGGATGAGTTGTAGTTTGTTTCCAGTTGGTAAGAACGTGGGGACCCGGAGGAGCTGTAATAGGAGGGAGGCAAAGAAAAGATGCAGTAATTGCCCCCGAAGAAAAACTCTTGTCCAAGTTGGCTCCTCTGCCAGCAGCATTTGTTTGGAGTTCCTCAGGGGACAAGATCATTCTGTTTGGATCCTACTTCACTCTCCAGTTCTCCCTGCTGGAGTGAGCAGCAGGATGGAGCCTGCATTAGCTGGGCCTTGTCAGAACAGAGACATCCAGTGAGCCTTACAGCAAAGGGATAAACCTGGCTTTTTCCAGCCAGGAGGTTTAGACTGTGTTTTTAAATGTGGAACTCTATCCACTCTATTTTAACTCATCCCTCATTCCACCCCCGGTAAGGAAAGGGGGAAATAGGTAAAGTGTCTGGTGCAATTTTATCATGTTATTATTCTTGTGCACAGAAGATTGCTGATACCCGTTTGATTTATTTTGTGCCAGAGAGCTGCATTTATCCCAGGCTCTGCTACTGAAGCAAACAAAAACGAGGAGTGCAAAGTCATGATGCAATTAAGTAGGAAAAAGTGACTGAAAAAGTCCAAAAAGTCAAAAGCAAAGCTAAAGAATTCGGCAGAGTTTACTGAAGCCAAACATTCTCTTTCTGGCACATTTCTCAGACGTGTTTTATGTCACCTGTAGCTTTCATGATACATTTTGCTAATAAAGCAACTGCTGCAATGGTTTGTAATCGACATGAAATAGTTATTTGCGCTACGTTTTGCTCAGATGTCACTGTTTATGAAAGGGTTTCAGCATGGCTACGTGTCATGGTGAGGGTTACAATAAAGGGCTATTGCACAGCTTATTAAAAGCTTAAATAGCTTTTATCAAACGTTACAACACACAATCAAAGTGTTTCAGTTTCCAGTTTGCTAAAGCTCAGAATCGGACAAGACATTATGAAAATTCTGTGGGAATTTTGACTCCTAAATCATCTTCCTTCCCCAATCTCCCTTCAGAATTCCTCCCTAGCCATGAGAAAGGGGCGCCTTGGTGAGCTCTTGCCTTGGCACTGCTCTCTGCCTGTCACCGAGCGCTGCCATCTGCTGCTGTCTCTTCAAGGTTGGGTTATCCTGTAATTTGTGGAGTCTCCCTCGCTTGCAATTAGCATTCCATCCATATTATGTGAAGGAAATAGTGGAAAACAATTGCTTACATAAATATCATAGAGGGGGGAAAAAATGGTCCTCTTTAAAGGAATTAGCTCTTGTGAGCAGAAGGGAAAGGCTAAGTTGTTTTTCTCACACTTAAAGCTTTTTACTAAGACTCTGCTGTAGTCTTTGGGAGTGCAATTGCATTTTCTTCATGATACAAGATTCTTCTATCCATTTTCTATCCCAAGCCAACCAAACAAAACCTTCGGTTGAAGCATGTATCCACCTGGGCCAATTTGTAATTAAAATAAAGAGAATTTGGTAATTTGCAAGTCTAATCAGCTCAGTGTAGTATGTTGTGGAAAAAGAAAAAGCCTGTGTTGTCTTCTGAAATGTCCTAATGGGCTCAGCTAAGTGTCATTTGCCTGATGTTTGCAGACAGAGCCACTGAGGCAGAGAAGAAATAAAAATAGTTGCCAAAACATCCATGATCATAATTTAGAAATGTAATTCTGAGCTCTGAGGCAGATCCCACCACTCTCCAATGACTCTTCAGATTTACACAAGACACATTCTGTGTTTTAAATTGGGTTGGCCGTGGCTTGTGCAGGAGATTTAGCTTTCAATTAAATATTTAAGCAGTGCAATAGTGCTGGACTCATCTTTTGTTGAGCCATTAGAACGGCCTTTGGCTCGGACTGAGCGTTGACTTTATAGATCAGACAGTTCAGACAATTTAATTGGGTTTTCTCACTGTTCAGAAATGATCTATTAGGTCTAGAAGGGTGGTTGGTTCTACCAAATGAGCTCTGTCCCCCAGTATGTTAACTAAACATTTATTAAATGCAAAAGGCTAAAGGCCAGTCCCCTTACACAGAGCTCAAAAGATCCTTATTATGCTTTTTGCCTATAACACTAATTAAAAATAGTGGGTTTTTCTGCAATATTCTATTTATTGGATTTTTACATCTTTGCATGTCGAAGAATGTACATTTTAGGCCTGTGTCTTCACCTAAATGTTTCCTTGAGAGGATGCCTTCACTCATTGATGCTGTGCTCATGTTAAATTGAGTTCACTGACTCCTTTTTTATCAGGCTGGTATCCTTTTAATCGTGTAGGCCTATGGCTGAGTGCCTTAGACATCCTTCTTTCTGTGCTGCACCTTTTCTGGTCATTCAGTGCCTGCAAATATCCCACCTGTTTCAACTGGCCGGAATTTATCGCTGAGTCAGAGTGTAACAAGAAAATCGAGCCCTTGGCATTTACAAAAATCAATTATTCAGCCATTTTGTGGGTGATGTTACATCCCAGATGAGAACCAAAGGAGCCTTGAGCACGTGAGTAGCTCCAAATTTGCCTCCTGCTCCTCCTCTTCAGTTTTCATGCAAATGTCAATATGGCAATGGCTCTTTAAAGGGAGATATCCATTAAAAATGCCCTCGCATTTATGGGGGCGATGCTGCTTCAGAAAGTACCCACTGTGCAAAATACTTGCACAAAAACTGAACTCAGATCCTGGTGCAGATGAATTGTTGGGTGGCCAAAAGCACTCAGCTCTAGGTCTGGTGGTTTGAACAGCAGAGATGCTTGGACGAAGTTAGGGTTCTCCTTCCTGCACCCGTGCAAGCTTTTCCCTGGGGGAGGAAGATCTTCTGGGTCCTACACTTGCGAAAAGTCTCCAGTTTAATGGTGTGATTCTGTCCTGGCAGAAGGGCTCGGTGATTTCCCCTAAAGGGCTGTGCCCGTGCGTGTCCTTGTTTCCACTCGGGACTTGCCTCCTCTTGGTAAATCTGTAAAACTGCCCCGCTCAGACCTTTGGTGGTTCATGGAAAACACCCACACATTTGTCAGTTTGATGGGAGTTTTTCTGTCCCTTTGGACTTCGGTGCCGCCCCAGAGCGGTGAGCGGGTTGGAGGGGAGAGCCCTGAGCCGAGCTGTGACACCGAGCCTGGCTCGCACCGCTGCGTCCCCAGCCGCTGCAGGAGGAGCCCCCGGCAGCTCCCGCGTCCCTGGGGCGCTGCCCGGGGGCTCTGCTGCTCCCGGGGCACGGCCACGGCTCTGCCAGGGCGCCAGGAAGGGTTCTGCACGCTGCTCTGGGTGCTTCCTGCCTTAATCTTAATAGCGTGATGTACGGTGTACTTGGTGGGAATTGAGGTTTCATCTAATTTCTGTGCATTTTTCCCCCTTCCGTGAAGACCTTACCTGTTTGGAGCAGGATGTTTTTCCATAAAAGCTCCCTGGTGAGTTCCCAGTTCCAACCCAGCATGCCTATAATCCATTTGCTGTCCTTGCTGAAAATAACTCTGTGCTTAGACTTTTTCATTTTGGATTAGTTTGTGTTCGTTGGTTTCCCTGCATGGCTGATCCATAGGTTTCCACGCCCATAATTTCACTGTCAGACTATGGATGTGTGTTCACCATCAAGCATTGCAAAGAAATGCATTCGCCTTTTTACTTCTTTTTTACTTTTGAGGGCGCATTTAATTTTTAAGTAGCGGAGAAGTTAAAAAAAAATAAATTATTTCTAAGTGGGCAGAAATTACTGCAATGTCCTTTCCAAACAAGCCTCTTTTTTTTTATTCTATATTGCTTCCTTTATTATTGTAGCACTAAGTTGCTTACAGACAGAAAACATCGATGATGACCTCTGGAAAATAAGCCAGATTAGCAGTGAGTAGGCAGTAAAGTACTGCAGTGAGAGAGGTGCAGCAAGGAAAGTGGGCACTGAAAAAGAAAAAAAGCTGATTTCTCTTGAGGAAAAAACCCCACAGAATGATTTGGGTTGGAAGGCACCTCCAGGGTCCTCTGGTTCCAACTGCCTGCCATGGGAAACAGTTCCATCAGAATCGAGATGTTGGAAATAATATGAGAAATGACAGCGTATTATCAGAGCACAGACAAGAGGGAGATCAAGTTTTGGCAAGTGTTTGGTGTTAGAGCTCAGTGTAATGGGGTGGGGGTTTGGGGCTCCAAGTTTTGGGCAGCAGCAATGGAAGGAGTAGGAACATCGTAGAAAATGTAAAAACTTTCAGCTTGAAGGGTTTTGGGCTTTTGGGTTTTCTTGTTGTTTTTAATTGAGCTTAAGATCCTTAGGAGCTGTTTCTGTACTTGGCTCCCGGTTCCATGTGTATCACCCCTTTATGTCTCCTTGCTGGAGTATCTCCCTAAAACCCATTGCTAAATTTCAGTTCCTGGTGCACCTCAGAATTTTTCCTGGTGCTGCTCCAAGAGCAGCAGAGGCTCTGGAGGAAGAGTTTTGGAAGTGGATTGTCTTAGCAAAGGCTGTGGCAGTCGCCCCCTGCCCAGATTGTCAAGCAGAAATGAGTTTGGATTGAGGCAAGATTAAAAGGCCGAGATTAAAGAGGGGAATGTATGAAATAGGCTCAAAAATTGTTGCCTGTCTTTCACAAGACTCTTTTGTGGTTTGTTTAATGCCAGTGCTAGCTCAGAAATACGGTCCTTCCTAGTCTACAGAGAAATTAGGATAAAAAACACACTTTGGGCGGGGGAAGAAATCATGTTGTTTCCATTAAGGTCTTAATGAGACCTAAAATTCTGTAAACAAAATGAATGGGGATTTGACAGCGAAGTGCCTGGTGACTAAAGGAGCCCACCATTTCTTTCCCTGCTTTTCCTTGCTTTATTCATGATGTGACAACTAGAAACATGTCTTTGTTTTCTTGTTTTAGGCACTATGATAAATGAATTAAAATTTACGTACTTGGAGGCAGGTTTTTGGGGGTTAATTTTATGTGTAATTGCAAATTTCGTGCAGTGTTTTTCTCCTGATGCTTTTGTTGCTGTTTTTGCAGTTCAGATAAAGCTTTTCCCTTCAGCAGTCACAGATGTTTTGGTGGGTTTACTGTGGAATTGTGGATAAATGCTTTTTTTTTAATGACTCTCATATATTTGAAGCCTATTTGTTGGAAATGTAAAATCAAAGTGATTCTCAGTCTTTGCAACCTCTTCCCATTTGATTAATAATGTTTGAATTTATCAGGCAGTTCCTTCATATCACATATATGCAATTTATGTATTGTGTAAAAATCATGTCACTCGTTTGACTGGGAACTTAAATGTCCATTTAAGAGCCCTATGAGACAAAGCTTTTTGAGGAGCCCCCATTGTGAACTGCACAGCCTTCTGGTTTTCAAAATACTTTAAGAAAATTAATTCACATTAATAGTAATAATGTAAACTAGTTAAAACATTGTAAGTATTTAGTGTTTTATAAAGAGCTAAGACAGTACATTTCCAGAGATTATGGCAGAGTTTGATGCATTGCAAAGTCAACAAGTGGTGGCACTGAATAGTTTCAGCAGGTCTTAATCTGTTCTTCTTGTGTTGGCAGCAGGGAAGAACTTCCATGCTGTGCTGAGTCTCCTCATTGCTTTTGAAGCTCTGACAAAGGGATGTCTTAATTTTCTTCCTTAGTTTGCTCCTGTCTCTTTTTGTGCCATTTCAGTAGAAAATCCTCATGGATGCTTTTCGTTGGACATGCCCACGTTCTACATCTGGTGCTTCTGCTTTTAAAGTGGAAATAATCCTCCAAAGTTATGTTAGAGAAGTTAGTAACGACACAAATTTCCCCACATGCTGTGGTGTTAGCTGGGCTTTGGGATGAACTTGGCTTCTGTAGGTGACTTTGTTGGTGACTTCAGCAGGGGAAGGTGCCTGTCAGCTGCTGGCAACTGGAATGATGTGACATGGTCTGCAGTGGAGACAAAGTTAGAGCAGGACAAGAATTAAAGGGGGGTTTATTACTGTTGTATTTGTGGTACAGTTTTCTGCAGAGATACAGTTGGGATCAAACTGCTGCTGTGTCTCATTGAATTCCAGGTGTAGTTGCACAGTTGAATAGAACCAGAGAGGAAAAGTGAATTGCTTTTTCAGCCTCCTTATGTCATAAATATATATATATAAATATAAATAAATCTGCTGTTGTTTCTAGTGTTTGAAAGAAATGAGGATTGAAACTCTAATGGTGAATGTTTGGGTTCCACTTGCTTCACTGTCTTGGTTTTAGTGCTGATTCCCAACAACCTGAACTTCGGGCACCCCTTTCCAGGAGAGCTGTGGCACAATCTTTTGAAAGATCCTGTTTTGTGAAGTTTCTTTTAAATTAACTGGTTTTAAAAGCAAGGCCAAATGGGCCTTAATTTCAGCTCTTGGAATAATTTATGAAGTGCTGACAAGCCAAGAGCAAGGAAAGAGCAGGAGTTCAGAGCAGAAACAAGTCATTCACCACCTACCTTCAACTTTATTGTTTTGTTATCATTTATAAAGCTGAGAGGGTGTTTGCATCTGCAGAATAATGAGGATTTATAGTTTCCAAGTTGGTAAAATATCACAATGACATGAAAATATATTTTACTAATGGCATTACTGTTACTGGAAATAATTGGGCTTTGGAGGTTTGCTGAAGGAATGGAACTGGAGCTGGAATGTATCGATGAAAACTCAGGGATGAAGTAAAATGGTGGTAAAATGAACAATTCCTCAGTTACCAGAGGTTTCAGAATAGACTTGTCGACATCTCAGCAGTATTTTCAGAGCTCTGTCCAAACCAATAGATGCACTGGGGTTTTTTGTTTGTTTGTTTGCTTTTGTTTTCCAGCAGGACTGAGTTTAACCACATGAGTAATCGTGTTTTACAAGGTCTGCTCTTTCTGTCTACAAAACATCACCCTCCAGGGGAAAATGTTTTGGCACTGAAACCAACACTTAAGTGCTTGCCTTGAAAGATGTTCCTCTTAAAGACAAGATGTAAATAGAACCCAGCTTAGAGCATTTCCTCTAAGGGTGTTTGTCGCTGTGTTTGGTTGAACGCAGGTCTTGGGCCTCAGAGAGTGGAGAACCCAACAAAAATGTGTGGTTTGGAGTCCCAGGTTCACTTTTGCTTCAAGGCATGGAGGAACTGAAGTCAATTATGTCTCTGTAGAAGTTTGTTCCAGTTGTAGCTGAGAACAGCATTTACCTCCAGGTTTTTTCCCCCACTTCCAATTATTTTATTAGCATCTGAAAGTTATTTTAATAATTTAAATAGTAATTTAATAAGTGCATCAGATTGTGTTGAGTAAAAATTCAGGATATTAAGAATATTAGGGCAGTGTAGAAAGATTCTCCTGTCAAAAGTTTCTCAGACTTAAGTGAACGTGGCTGGGTCAGACCTGGGCTCGAGGTGTCCTTTGTGCTGACTGAAGGGTGACACTGTCCTTCTGAACAATCTTCTGTATTAAGAGGGATCATTTATTGATTGGGGTGGAGATCAATAACAGGACTAATTAGTGGATGCATTTGTATTTTCATTTCTGAGGGAATTTTAGTGTGTGAATCCTTGGAAGACGGGAGCTAAAATAGTTCTCAATATACAGTTTGCTTAAAAATACAGTTTCTATGAGGGGTGATGATTTCAAAGGGAAGAAATGCATTGTTATTTTTTACAAACAGCTAGTAAACACTTATTAGTTAGCACAGCATCAATTTAAATATCCTAGTGTGGATAATGCCACTACAAGCAAGGTGATGTCTTTACAGTCAGGAACTTTTGGAGCCCGGGTCTCTGACCCAGCCGTCGCAGCTGCAGGTTTAACAGCTGGGCATTAAGTGCTTTGTGGTGGTTCAATATCAGAGTTACTGACTATAAATTGTAATTGCACTTTTGGGACATTCCGGCTTCTCCCACACGTACAAGAGCTCCAGGTCTGATCCAAGTGCATGGAAGTTTGTCTGAATCTTTCCATGGGCTCTGATCAGTGGGATGGAATTCCTTTAGAAGGAGCTTTTTTGTTTTAATTTGTAACTGAAACGTGTGACCGTAGGCTTGCTATGTGTGTCATTTATTAGCATGTGTGATTTTTTTAGTATAAATTGACTTTCCTTATAGGTATACAACGTTTCAATTGTTTTCTGCTCTTTCAAAGTACTTTTCTGCTGCTTGATTGCCTTGCAACACTTGCAGTAATTTGTCTGCACACACATATATGCACACACGCACCTCTCACAGTAATTATCAGGAGATCAGTCCTTAAAAATGGAAGATTTTTTTCTCAAAACCGACCAGGTTAATGTGATGGTGCAATCACAGGCTGACATAGCATGGACCAAGAATTAGTAGAGGGAATAAGAGGTAATAAATCAGTAGAAAAAAAAAAGGAAAGTTGGGAGAGGTAGCAGAGAAGGGAGCAGTGCAATAGAGGTAGAGAAATATACAGTAATTGAAAAGATGGGAAAGAAGGGAAGGTGGAGAAGGAGAAATCCCGTGTGGACTTCTCAAGCAGCTTTGCTCTTAGGGAGGGGGTGGAATCCTGGTTTATTCCATGAGGAAATGGGCCATGCCCTGCAGACAGGTGGGAGTTTCTGCAGAGCAGGGTGTTATGCACCCACAGCACCCACTCCCTGGTGCTTCAGTGAAGGAGAATTATAACCCTCGTGTCTGCCCCATGCACGTGGTGGTTTCAGGGGGAATGTCTCTTCACGTGCTCTTCCCTGGCAGAATTCCTGCTTGGCTCTAACCCATAGCTCGTGAGCGTGTGCTTCATTTCCCTTCCCTTGGACCCTCTGCATGCTGTCCCTGCCACCCTCCTGCCCGTGTCCCACACATCCCCTGCTTTCAGTGCTGTGCTGAGCTAGAACCGAGCAGCAGGTCAGGCTCAGTCCTGACTTGCTTTGGAAAATACCGACCCACCTGAATCTGTATTTTCCTTCCCAAAGGATTTAGCATTCCAAGTGTTTGTTTTCACTTAGGAAGTTGTTTCTGTCGAATGCAAATATTCAATATTGGGTCTTTTAACCAGTCCAGTTCTCCGTGAGGAGCCAGTGCTGTTCTTCCAGTTAATGGGTTCAGTGATCCAGGGGAGTTTGGGACCTCTTGCTGGGAAACACTGAGCATCTCTAAATGCTGCTCAGTCTTGTGGGAACTGCATATTCACCATTTCTGAAGTAACAGATTAGAGTCACTGTAAAGCAAGGGACACCTGAATTTTTAACTTGTGTAATTCTGTTTTGTTCTTTCTTTAAAGCAAATCCAAACCAGCTCCCCAGATTTCACCCAGCAAGTCTGTGGGAGGAGAGTTTTGTGTCGCTGCAGTCTTTGGATCATCAAGGTCGTGGTTTGCAAACAATTCGGGCCTGAAGCGAGAAAAAGGTTGGTATTTTACAGAAGGGGGACTTGTATTTGAACTTGAATTCTTTATTCTCTCATTTTATGAGAAATTGGTGTCGATTTTATTCCTTAAACTCAGTGATGGTGGAGACTTTTGGGTACGTGGTTGGGGGGATTTGGTAAACAGGACAATTTACAAGAGGTTTTAATCAGTGAAATAAATAATTGATGTTTTATTATGATGCAGAGACAGAAAAGAAACTTTGATAGTTCAGTCCAAAGACACTGTGTGAAGGGGCACTGACAAACCTGTGAGGTGAAGGTGACACCCCTTTGCTAAAGCACATGTCCAGGCACATGTTTGGGGATGTGCCATTACCTGAGCACACCTTGGTGAGAAACTCTGTCCCGCCTTTTATGAGAGATTTGTACTTTTTTGAAACAAGAGGAAAATTGTGGGGTTTTTACAATTTTCCTTTTGTCCCCCAACCCTTTCTCTTCTTTTAACTCACGTTTTTGACTGCAAGAAAAAGACTTCCAAGAGTGCGGAGTCTTGTCTTCCTGCAAACATTTCTCTGTTCCTGCTGTGCTGCTGCAATAAGGTTTTCTTTCTGGCAAACAGATCAATCCAAGCAGTTTGTGGTGGAGTCCTTGTACATCATCAGCTGCTACGGGAGCCTGGTGGAGCACGTGCTGGAGCCTCGGCCCCTCAGCACAGCGCCCAAGATCAGTGATGACACCCCTCTGGAGATGCTGACGTGCCCAAGGGCCAGCTGGACTTTGGTTAGGTACCTCATTCCCTTCACTTTGCCTCCTTGTCGTCCAGAAGGTGGTCGTGGTCTTTCTTTTTGAATGACCTGCATCACTTGTAGTTTTGTTTTAAAGTTTGCCTTAAAGACTCCTGAAATTTTCCAGTGGAGAAAGGGAATCTTGATAGGAAATTCAAGCCTTTTTTGTGTAGTTCTGTTAGTGTTTATCTGCCTGAATGGGAACTAGCCATTTAAATACTTCTATAGACGTGGAGCTACATGAACTTATTTACAAATCACCAGAGATCCTTATTAATTGGTGATTTTAAATGATCAGATTGTGATTTACTTCTTATATAAGGACTCAAAACAGTTATTTTAACAGTGTTGAAGTCCAGAACTCTGTTGTGAGATGTGAGAGAGGGTTCCACACTGAAGCATTGCAAAGAGTTAGGCAAGTTATCCTGGGAGCAGCTGAAGGTGGCACTGCTTCAGACAGCTGAAGAAATTATTCCTGACATGTGGAAGAAAGTAAACAAAAATTGATGAGAAAGTGTTGTCAGTGCCTCTGACGTTTTAAAATATTTTTCTATCGATTTTTCTTGGCTCCTGTATTCCTTAGTGCTGCTTATGGCTGGGCTGGATTGATCAATACTTGATTTACCAAGCTATTTAGGAATGGCCCACCCTAATTAAAATTACAACACAGACTTCTGGACCATTATTGTTGAAATGAGTAGGTTGTAATGGAATTGAAAATTCTAATTGGATCAATAGTCCATAACTTTACACAGCTTTATTTTCACAGTTTGTAAATGCTCAATGGCTTTACAGGACGGGAGCAGTGCTAGTTAACAGAACAAAGACGTTCCCCAGTTTCTGTGGTGTGTTTATATAACGTCAGCATGACATGCAGTGGTCCTAAACATATTTGCCAACTTAATCTAAACCTCCTTCTTGGGTTCTTTTGTGCAATCTGTGCTGCAGTCAACAAACAGGAATTGTCTTTGCCTCACAATCTGCACGGTTTGGCCCTGCTGCTCCACTGCCTGTGGTGTCTTGCAGTGTTTGAACAAGCTAATTTAAATAATTACAAACATTTTGTGAGCTTGTATAGATAATTGCATGTGATGACAGAAACACTGATTTACATTCTCTGTATTAGCTTAAATATTAATAGTCTTGTGTTTTACCTCAGAACTCCTCAGTGGAATGAGCTCCAACCACCATTTAATGCAAACCATCCTCTGCTCCTGGCTGCAGATGCTGTGCAGTACTACCAGTATCTTCTGGCTGGCTGTGAGTAGCTGACAACTTCTTGTCTTGTCTGATGTGCACGTTTCCAGCCCAGTGTGACTTTCTGAGCTGGGGTTCCACTCTGTGTTTATTTCAGTGGATGTTCAGCCCCAGCACAGCGCCGCGTGTAACTGTGTTAGCGATGGCAGAGCAGTGAGTGTGATTTTGGGGAGTTTTTTACATGAGGCTGTCACATAGCCAGGATGTGAGTGCTTGGCTGGCCTTCAGGGTGGGACCCACGAGATCCCTGAAGTCCTCGGGGTTCCCTCACCTCGTTCCTTCTCATGCTCCCGGCCGTTTCCTCTCGTGAATTCCATCTTCAGCAACATGTGAGTGCATCTGCATTGCCCCTGTCCCCTGCAACTCCTGGTTGCTGGGCCCCTTCCAGCCAGAGTCTCAGGCAGCTGCTTCCCTCAGGAGCCTTGGCATTGCTTCCAGGGATGGCTGCCCACCTGCCCAGCCACATTGTTCCCAGGGAGCCAGTATGCGTGGCATGGCATATTCAGAAACATTTGTGTATCTGTGTCTAGAGAGAAATACGTGTATATATATATATATGCACAAACCCTTGCATTTTGTATTGATTTCACAGATAAGTGAGTATTTCAGTTAGTTTTTATTTGACAATTTACAAAAGAGTAGACTGTTAACAGCGAGCAGCAAGTCTCTGTTTCATCTAGGATCAAAGTGATGTAACAGCCCAAGTTTCACAAGGGAACAACTCTTGGCATCTGTCAAGGGACTCGTGGGGAAACCAGAGCCTTTGCCCAGCTGTGAGTGCACGTGCTGTGCCAGGGCCATTTCAAATGCAGGGCTGGCAGGCAGGCTGGGTGTCACTGGGAGAAGGGACATTGGGGACAGGCTGGATCTGTTGCTTCTACCTGTCCATCTGCTGCACGAGCCCAGAGCGTTAGGGAAACCTGCAGGGTTAGATTCTTCCTTCTGTGCTGCATAGAAAATAGGAATGAACTTCAAAATGTAGAAAAGAATATGAAAAAAATAATTAATAGTGCACAACACCATTACACTGGCATTTTGGCTAGAACCTTGTGCTCAGTTCCTACCTTATTTCACTTCTAGTTATGACAGTTCTGCTGTGAGCTCCAAGGTCATTGCGAGGCTGTGTTTTGGTTGTGTAATGTCTTAGGATACAAACGCAGGTCACTATTTTCAAGTGAGCCCGTCAAAAATTAGAGGAGCAAGCCTATACTGAAATTTTCACATGAATATTTTGAAGCACTGAGTACAGTCAGGTCAAGAAATGTAATTTATGTCAAAGCATGCTATTAACTGTAGAGCATAAGTCTAATTTCTTACTATACTTTAACTGCTGCCACCCAATCTGCTTGTGCTGCTGATAGCTCATTTTGGTGTTTATATTTTCATGTGTTACTTCTGCATCTGGTGCTGCTGAGTGTTCTTCAGACACTTTCCAAACCCAGTTTTAATTCACAAATACAACTTAGGTTTGTTGAGTCCCTGCAGTTCACCTGCCTGGGGCAGGTTTCCACCCCCTCCTCACCCTTTCCAAATTCCCTGTTCTAGTTTTAGATGTCTTTATCATCCATATTGTTTCAGCAATTTCCCCTGCATAGTGTGAAACACAGAAATAGAGCAATTATTGTATGTAGCACACAGTTATTGCATGTGGGTCCAAGAGCACAGGGTGCTCTCTGGAGAATTCTGGACATCTTGTGTAAGTGCTTTGTGTGCTTTTTAGTTTCTGATGGAATTAAAAGCAGTGTATTGCAAAGACACAGCCTGAACAAAAGCCTTTCTGTGTGTATCACGTACACAGATCACATTTATCCCACATCTGAAATCAGGGCTGGATGTGGCTCACTCGGTGTATTTCATTAACAGCTCAAATACTACACATTTCAAATGGTTTTGGACTGAAAACCTTTTTGAAGGGAGAGGAATGAGGGGTAGCTAAATTCCAACAAAATAATGAACTTGTATTATTTGAATTGTGCGACTTTGAATTCAGGTTTTAATTCACACAACAGGAATTCTTTAAGAATAATAAACACCAAAGACAGAAGCCTTTCTAGAGGACATATCAGAAATGGCAGTGACAGAGAAATTGTCTGTGTCTGGTCTCCAGATTTATTCAACATGATGCTGCTCGGTGAAGCTCCTAGAAAAAGCAGTCAAAGCAGGTTTCACAGAGAAGAGCCCCAGCCCCCTGTGAAATAGCTGCTCTGTGGCCCCGCTCACCTGCAGCTCAGCCTGGGCTTCCCCTGCTCCCAGGGCTTTTCCTTGCCAGCCAGTGGCCCAGGCAGGGGGCTGGTGCGCCCGTCTGCCAGGGCAGTGCTGAGAGGAGTCGTGGCGCCGGCCCAGGGTCACCGTTTGTATCTGTCTCGAGGTGGAACGCGGCCGTTCCTCTCCCTTGCTGTATAGCATTTCTGCCAATTGTTTGGCTCCATTAAGTGTGCGGGGGAAATAAAAGCCTGAATGACCAAGTCACAAGGGGGTATGGATAGACCCTTTCTTTGTCCACACTCGGAACATTGCATTAGGTCTCATTATCCATTTATAATAAGTGACCTTTGGCCCCTGGGTCATTGAAAAGTCCTCAGTGTGCTTTTTAGCACAGAGTACCTCTGTCAGCAGCCGGGCAGAACAATGAGACGTCTGGCAGGCAGCTCCCGGGGCTGCGCGGGCACGTTTCCATAAAGGAGAGGTTTGATGCCAAAACACAGGGCCAAAACCTTCCTTACTCTCCGAAAAGTATGAACCGGGCCAGTGACTCCTTGTGCTAAACAGAGAATATTCTAAAAACCCCCACGTTTAGTTGTTGACGAGCAGCTCAGCTTTTAATATCTTCAAAGAATCTCAAAGTTGTATTCGCAGCTAAGAAGGGAAGAACAAGGAACCATTGTTTGGAGAAAGGTTTTGTGCAACAAGTGTCCAAGACCTTTATCCCAAGGGTATTTGTAAGTGGATCAGCACAGCTGTTCCGTGGCTTTGAGGTCGTGTGGGACATCTGCTGCAGAAACCTGCCTCAGTGTGTGCCTACCTGAGCTCCTGAGCCAGGGCTGGGCCACAGCTGAGGAGCCGGGCACCGGGAGATTTGCACCTTTCTCTAAGTCCAGGGCTTGAAAGTGAACTTGCATGTTAAATTCCACAACCTGCTGCCCTGCAGGAAGCGTCGGGATCCTGCTCTGAACTGTTTCAGGCTTTTTGCAATTGGCCACAGTGAAAATATCCAGCCCTGAGAGCTCCTCACCTTCTCACCGAGCAGATTCCAGACTCGCTGTCAGTTCCATAAGAGTTTATACCATAAACCCCAGGAAATTAGACCAAAAACTGCCCCCAAAGGGCATTGAATAAACTGAGATCTGATGTCACTCCTCTGGCTCTGGAAAAGGCACCTTCACGTTCCAGGCAAGAGTTTTGGCTCATCAGGACCAATTTTATGGACACAACCTGCAGTTGTCAGAAGTGGGCCAGTGACAAGAATGAATATATTAACTGGTATGCAGTACTCTGACAAATTGCTTACTAAATACATCAAAATTGATTGGGCATTCTGTGTTTAAATTGACAAATGACTGCATTAGGGGAAGGAGGGAAATCCATTAATTACAGCTGCCCTCAACCATAGGAAATGTAATCGTATAAATATAGATTTTGTTAAAACAAAAGTCTGTACTTTACTCCAGTGTTGCTGGTAAGTGTACTTGCACCTCTTTGCTATTAAACCTGCAATAGGAGGTTTTGAAGACAGATCTTTGCAATTGGCTTTTAAATAATCAAAGAGCATTTCTGTTGTGTTAAAAGGAATGATGCAGTGTTTCTGTATCCCACCCTGACCGCTGCTGGAAGTTGTTTCCCCCTCAGAAAAATGGACCTGTAGCCGAGGCTGCTGCTGTCTCATTAATTGTTTATTCTAAATGCAATGTAATTTGTATTCCAAGATGTTGGGGTTCAAACCAGTCCTTCGCGTTCTCCTTCTCTGTCCCTGTTCTGGTCTCCAAGTAATACTTGCAGGGCTGTTACTTATTTCTGAGTAAGAATTTGCTCTTGAGTTAGGCCTGAAGATATAATCAGTTTTATAGACTTCGTTAAGGGATTCTTGAAAAGATTAAGGCCTGTATTTATAGCTGCCTTTGACTTTTGGCTGTTACAGCAGATTTTCATTTCTGGACCAACTGCTGCACATAGCTTGTGTTTTACTGAAAGTGGCTTTCATTAGAAGTCCAATTTGGTAACTATTCATTGTCTTCAAAGGGAGGGGGTGAGCCTTTCCCTGCTGTTTGTTTGGGCTAAGTGATAACACCATTTATACAGATAATCTCTGGAACTCTGACATCGTGTTTGCACTTCCTGCTCCCTCTGAGGAAGGCTGTGCACCCTGAGCAGGAATTCTCCAAGCAGCACTGTGATTCTTTATGACCTGTTTATATTCCTTTTGTACATTCCATTGATGGAAGTAAAAATTACATACATAGAGCTAGCAGATATTGTGGAAAGCAGTATGGAGAGCAGGAGTGGAGAGTGTCTTAAATAACTGTGTGAATGTGAGCCTTCAGCAATAAATTATGTTCACCTGGCCAGTTGTGCCCTGAAGTGCAGAACCAGGAAAGCCCAGCAGAGACCCTGGAAAGGGGCAGCTCAAAGCAGCCCAAACCCCTGTCTGAGCCCTGCTGAGGTGCCACAGACACAAGAGCCTTTGCACACCTTTGCTCTGTCATTATATTCTTCCTTGGTGTGTATAAAAGAATACAGCATACTCTTAAAAGAGCTTCCTGGGAATCTCCATCAGTAGTTTCAAAGGAGAGGTGCAGGTGTCCTGTAAAACTCCATATTCCCGTGGAAAAAAATTGTAGTTCCTTGAAATTTGAAGGAGGACTTTTCTGTGCACTAAAAATGAATTTCAGATAATTTATCTTGTCTCAGGTATTCTCTCAGTATATTATGTGAAAATATGGGTATCAATATGAACACATAAGTGAGACAGGTAAAATAAGTTGTAGAAGAATTCTGATGATTTAAAATTTGGAATTTTTTAACTGCATTTAAACCTGTTGCAGATCTTAAAGATATATGCTAGAAATTTATATATATTTTTTATGAGTACAGTTACAGAATTCCCAATGAAACTGATTCCAAGTATGCATTTCTCTTACAGAACTGTTGCATGTATTTAGTGTTTTCTGGCAATAGTCACAAACAGCGAAAAGGGGAATTTTCAGGTTTGCTTCTGGCACTTGGAAGTGTGAGAGGTTCCAGACTAATTTCCAGAAAAGGTGTTTCTAAAGAAACTGGAGTCCGTACTATTTTTTTCAAGGGTAAACTGTGTTTCCCTAGAACTGTCACCTGCTCTTTGTGCTCCCTGCAGGAAGCAGGCTGAGTGTTAAGGGGCAGCCCATTTAATTTGCCCGAGCAAGGAGTGGTTGGGGCAGAGAGGAACAGGGCAGGTGTCGGGTCCTGACCGAGCTGCGTCCTCGAGTGAGCGCTGGAGTCGATCCCAATCCGTCCTCGAGCCATAAGCGGCATCTGTGAGATCAGGTGGCTGGAAATGAGCTCTGTGAGGGGCGCTGGGTGCTGGGGTGTGATGCAGAGACACTCCTGGGCACGCGAGTGGCTGCCCCGGCCTCGCCGCCCGCCCGCCCTAATCCGTGTTTTATAAACTCGCCGCTGGAAACAGCGCTGCGCTCGGGCACGGAAACGCTTTCAGATGTGTACAAACAACAATAACGAACAAGGGCACATGCTGAAATAGTTCTTTACTGCTCCTCCGGGGTCATCTGGAACTCCTTAGAGCGGGCTCCGTGGACACGCAGGGGTCAGTTTTCAAAGCAGTGTACAGGATTTAGCCGCGCGACTCCCATTGACGTTAATGGGAGTCAAACGGGTAAATCCCCACGCACCGCTTTGAAAATTTACTACTAAGCCTCTTGACTTCTCACTACATACTTTGATTGTAACAGTAATCCATGGTTAACATAATTTTCCCGACAATAATGTCAAACATACTTTTGAAGTCGGTGAATTATAGAAATAGTTACCTCTTCCATAATTCTTTAAAGATGGCCATTGGATGGATTTCACCGTGGGTTCGTGCCGGTGGAATTATTCTTTAAGTCAGGAGAGAATATTTGTGTTCTCCTTTGGTACAGAACTGGTTGTGTGCTCACAGGCTGAGCTGTTGAAAGGCCCTAAGGTGCTCTGGACTGGGAGTTACACCAGGTTCTAGCTCTGCCGACCTTAAATGTTCATTGTGCTTGACTGGTTTCCTCAGGGAACGTCCACAGTAATGGTGAGGCTAAAATACCTAATCAGCCCCTTTGGGGGGGGGGGAAATCCAGGCTGTTGACTGTCAGACCACTGGAAGTAAGGAGGAAGTAAAGCAGTGGTCAAAGCTGGGAAAATATAAAAATAACTCATATCCTGTTACAGACCTACCTAATCCTTTAGTAAAATGCTGATACAGAGAGTGGATGGTCCATAAAGCACCAATAAACTGTGCAATACACAAATAATGAATGAATAAAGCCCTAATCAGCTGGAGGTGTGAAATAACTCTTAGCCTGGCTAAACTACTTTAGAGGGCTTTTTGTACTTAATTTTATGATATTTATGTATTTAAGGCTCTCAGAAAGTCCTTACAGAAAAAGAAGTGAGTGGGGAGCAGTTTTGGATAAAAGAAATTTTAATTTGCCTGCCATGCTCCTGCAGAAGTTTACAAGCTGAAAGCTGCATTAAAACCAGAACTTGGTTCAGGAACGTACAGCCACAAGTGAAAATACAGAGGGCATCTGACTGGACTACAAGCAATTTATTGTAAACGTGGCTGGGAGCATTGGAAATGAAAATCTGATCTTTATTGTCCAATTCGAGCAGAGGTGGAGCAGGCACAGAGCACCAGCTCACTGACACAAACTCCCTAAGGGTTGACAGGCGTGGGATTACCTCAGGTCTCCAAACCACCTATGGTTGTTTTGGGTGTAGCTGAGGAACCACAGAAAAAGCATCAAAATCAGGCGTTTGGGTGGAATTTGCACAGAAACCAGGAGATGTTTTTATCCCGAGTACCAGGGACTCCACTAGAGCTGAGTGGATTAGCTGAGAGTACCTGGGCCTGTTTCTACTGGATTTTGGAAACTTATTTCAAATTAGAAGTGTGTGTTGAACTGGAATAAAGGCAAGCTCTCGGGGTGTGTGCAGGCATGTGCACCAAACAAATAGGCTTTATAGACCTTAAACGCCTTTGTTTGCTCCTAATTTGGACAAACATCCAGCCCTTAGAGAAGAGCACATTGGGAATTTCATCTATAACTCTCAATTAAATCGAATTGTGCAGAGCTTATTTATATAAATGAGAAAATTAAAACCTTTTGGTTCGAGAAGTACACAAAACTAAGTAAAACTAATGATTTATTGTTCCCAAATTAAAACCATAAGTGCAGGCACTACAATTGAGCTGTAGTGCTTCTTTGTTCCAACACTTCTGTGCTGCTGAAAGATGACAATTTAGAATCTTTGACTGAAGATTTGTCTCGGCTCTAGGTATTTATTGTGTAATTGGCCCATCTATGAACAGACCCACTGCCTGTTGATTCCAATATTCCTCAAACGTGTGTATTTGTCTGGGTCTTGCTCACGTCTCAGAAATGTCTGTGCAAATTACTGGCAATTAATACAAATTGTTTGTTTTCTTTACTTGTCACTAAATATCACAGAGAGGTTTCGAAACAATGGGATGGTTTTTTTCATACTTAATCATGGAACTGTGTGAATCAGATCCAGAGAATTCCAGAGAAGTATCAGCTCTGCTGGATTCCAGCCTTTACTTTGGCTTGTGTTGAAATTTGTGTCCCCACAGTCCCTTCTGTGCAGTTTTCCTGGCGCTGTCAATTATCACACAAATAACTTGGTTTGTAAAGTGGCTTTTTTCCCAGACCCTTCCTGCAGTACAGTGCTCAGATCAGTCCTGTAACTGCAGAGGAGGGAGTCTGTAAACTTTAAAAAGGTGCCTTCGGTTGTGGGTGAGCACCTGCACCTTGGATTTTGAGGGTGGAGAGCGAGGTGAGTGTGCCAGTCAGGAACGGAGATGAGGAACGACAGTTTACACTGAGATTGTTTTAATTTGGCTAAATGTGGAGTGGCTCAGCAGAGCAGGGCAGGAAAATATTCCAGCTTTAGGTGCACACCACTTTCCACTTGAGGGAGGACAGAGTTTAAAGGTGCTGCTGTTCTTTTGTGCAGCTCAGAGATATTTTTTGCCCCTTGCCAAAGATTTATGGCAAAACTCTGATTTTGGCTGTAGTACCAGGCCAGGTTTTCACCAGTGCCCTTGAATGCTTATTTTTGGCTTTATTTGCCTTTATAAGCAGACTTCAGAAACTCGTGTCCTGTCATACTGCATAGACAGAAATAATATGTTCTAATTCTCACCTTAGATTTTTAGTAAACACTAATTTTCTTTGTACTCTTTCTCTTCATGTTTGTGTATTTCTCAATTAATCAAACTCAGTTGCATTCTGATATTTGATATATGTTCGTTCCAGGTGTTGGTGTGAGAACAGAAAAGGTTAAAAATTGGCAAAGCTCGGAGGCAAATCATTGAACTGATTATTTTAGGAAGGTACAAACCACCTGCAATTGCCAGTAAAATATCTCTGTGCAGCAAGGGCTTGCTCGCTCCTGCTCTGTGTGTGCTCCATTTGTGTCTTTTCCCAACGGAAGAGAAATTACAGAAGTGCCAGAAAAAACACTGCTTTGGAAGAACTGGAATTTAATTACTTTCTATGCTGCACGATGGTGGAATTCTTGGGGAATTGGAAAACAATTGTGTGTTACAGCAGAAGAAAAGCCTCGGTGGTGGGTGAGAGGCTGCCGGAATTTCCAGTGTGAATTCAGATTTTCAAAGAATTAAGCTGGAAGATAAAAGATTACTTTTGAGCTCAAATTCCTGGAAATGTCC
Organism: Sclerurus mexicanus; assembly: GCA_013396755.1. Lineage (NCBI taxonomy): Eukaryota > Metazoa > Chordata > Aves > Passeriformes > Furnariidae > Sclerurus > Sclerurus mexicanus. The sequence continues at coordinate 207,414 of VWZF01005393.1, read as the reverse complement.
CTCTGGGCTTAAATTAATCTCGCCTTGGAACTTGATACCGACGCGAGGTGTGTGTGACCCAGAAATGAGGGGAAAAGGGGGGGTCGGCTTTTCAGGCTGTGTTTGTTCCTGTAACTTCAAGGGCATTTTTAAAACTTGAAAAAAAATGACCATATGTATATGTGTAATAAGCAGCACAGGGATGGCAGATCTCCAGCAGGGATCACTTGTCTTACAAATTCCCATCTCCCAGCAGAGACCGGGATCAGCCTTACGGATCCCGCTCTCCGGAGCAGCCTCTCTAAATGCTGCTTTTGTGCGAGGTGAGGGGCAGAAATGCTGGTTTATTAAACAGCCAAATAAATGACTGAGGGCTGACCCCAGCGGGGGCTTTATCAGCGTTGCCCTGCTGGTGAACCCTCGGGCAGAGCTTTTCCGTGGAATTCGGCATGTCCTCGCTCCTGGGTGGAACGCTTTAGCGCCGCGCTCGGAAGCTGCGCGGGAACACGAGGCCTGTGCAAAGCTGCGATTCCTCAGGAGGAGACTTGCAGTAGAGCATCAAAGGCAATCATTTTTAATTGTTTTCCGTGATTTCTTCCCCTTCGTCAAGCCCTCTTGAATCTCCAGTGAAATGCAGAAGTATTCCGCGAGGGAGGAATAGGGGGAGCAGGCAGGGGGGATGCTGCTCCCTGCGCTGTGTTTTTGCAGCTTCCCTAATCTTGACAGCTCTGGTGGTTGCCCCTGGGATGGAAAGAACAGAAAAACTTCGGAACAGTCCATAAAGTTCCTGTTGGCTTGAAAGCAAAACCATCTGCTGGAGCCGTGAAGAGTCTGTTAGGGAGTTCAGGGACAGGAAGGCCTGCAGTTGATCAGCTGTGCCCTCTGAAACAGGCAGGGGGATTTAGGGTGGGGGGCCAGGAGATGTGGGGAACATCAGGGCAGCAGCAGGTTGTGTCAGAATGGGGGCTTCTTGCTTGGGTTTCAGATTGAGGGCTTTAAGGAAGAAGTGTGGGCCTTTTCCTGGGAATCCTCGCCCCTGAGTTACTGAATTAGGTCTGTCACAGGTGTAAAAGAAGCAGATGAGGGCAGTTTCTGTCTGATCTGAGATCTGATGCAGAGTCACTGCTGAAACAGGGGCTGCCGAGGTGTGTGTGTGCTCCTTCTGTCTGCAGGGATTGGAGTGAGCATGGCAGAGCATGGAATCGTGGAATGGTTTGGGGTGGGACCTTGAAGATCGTCTATTCCACCCAAAAAGGTCAACCCTGCAGTAAAACAGTTTTTAAAAATTAATGTTCAAAACTTCATGTGATTTTAAAATGGTGTGAATATAAAAATAGTGAAGTATTTTAAGAACTGAGGGGTAAGAGGAGGAGAGGCAGTGGGTTATCCCAGTGGCCTTATGGATGCATCCAAGTCAAAGAACGGGAACTTTTTATCCCTTTTGATGTCAATATTGGAGCTCTTTCTGTGCTTCTAGAAAGGCTGTTGTCACAGATTTAGGAAAATGCGTACATTGCTGTGCCAATAACTTACTTAAAACATTCCTATATTATTCCTTTACCAGTGAATCTGATTTTTCAGTGTTTTTGTCTGTTTTTGCAGTGGTCCCACCGGGGAGCCCTGGGCCCATCACGCGACACGAGTCCTACGACAGCTTGGCATCCGACCACAGCGGGCAGGAGGATGAGGAGTGGCTGTCCCAGGTACACTTTGGGGGTAAACCAGATAAAGCCCCTTCAGTACTGGCACGATCACGTCCTTGGGAAGCTCAGGATGAAGCGGGAAGTTTCAGCTGGCAACAGCAAGTTACCTCTCTCCCTCTGTCTCCTGCCAGACAGGGATGAAGGAGGTTGGCTTGGCAAAGTGACGGTGCCTTTTGGGTGGTGACCTGGGCTGTACTCACTGCCTTTTACCATAAAAGGGGTAGATTAGCTGGCTTACTTCCTTCCTGGTCTGGTTATCAGCTGCTGCATTTCCTACTGATAATTCCTCGGAGTTATGGCTAGGTATAAACACTATATTGCTTTAAAACCATCATGCTTGGTGGAGTATTTTTATATGAGGTCACATCTTTGTATTTTTATCCATTCTTGCTTTGTCTCAGTCAGCGAAGCTTCTCTTTAAGAACTCAGTAAATACTTGACCATTTGGCTCAAAACAGAAGTTCAGTTTAAGAATGTAGGTCATGAATAATACACTGAGAATTAGTTCCTGTTAGAAATAAAAGGTTAGAGCTAAATAAATAAATAACATTTACAAATGGTCTGGATTTGCCAAAGCAATTACAAGGTACCTGATCCATGGAATTCATCCTGACAAATTAGGTGGGTTTCCTTTGGTTTAAGAACAATGTTGTTATGGGAGTGATGCATTAAATGTGTTGCTGGGGTGTATGGCATAAATATGAAATATTCATGGATGGGATTTGCTTCTCCCACTGGTGAATAAATCATACACAGCTTTTTCCTAAAATGAGAGGTTAGGCTTCCACATGGGCCTGTCCAGGGGCACATTCACTGGGGAATCCTGCCATGGGAATCCACTTTCCTGGCCTGAGGTTTCAGCTGTGGCTGCACATTGAGATCTCGTTTGGTTTTGCTGTGTCTGATTTCCCAGAGCACGAAGATGGTGAAACTCCTCGACTGGGGTAGTCAGCAGGAATTCTATCACTGAGCTCTTGAGGACTTCACCTGTAGTTCTGCACCTCTCCAGTATTCTTTGGAGAGAGTTGCTTATTTTACTCTTCTGGTGACTTTGTGGTTCAGTGGGAAACCTCAGGAAAAAGGGATTAAGGTAAATCTCCCTTATGAGTGTTTATTCCTAACTCTTGGAAGATAGAAGGCATCACCAGAACCCAAGACTGCTTGAACTTCATCACACCCATCCCTCTAGAAGAGTAAATATATTTACAAGAGAAAAGCCCAGTTGATGTCACAGAAGCCAGATAATTCCAAGGCTGCTTCTGAACTGTTTTTGCCAAGGGAAGGAGCTGCGATAGCCCTTGGAGTGCGAAGACGCCGCCGTTCCCAAAGCAAGCCACTTCACATTAAGCCTGAAGTGCAAGTGTGTTTTTCAGAATTAAAGTGTTGTTATCAACAGTAACAGCATGCAGTGAAAAAACACCGCCCTTCACTTCAACTTTTCAATTAGAACAGTGGGTAATGTGTGCTGTCAGTGGGAAGTAGCTACAATATGTTTGTCCTGCACACAACAGGAGAGTGAATAGGAACATCTGGCCGTAGCCTCAGTAAAATTGCAAAGGCATCTGTTTACCTCTCGGCTCTGTGACACTGATGGTTTCAAGCTTAAAATATACAGATTACTTTATCTGTGGCCTAATTTACACTGCTACATAAAAGCTACTTGCCTCAGAAAGGGCTGCAGCCAAGCTGAGCGAGGCTCGGAGAAATGCAGAGATGGAGGCAGTGCTGCAATAGTGTGGTCGTTGTCTTCCATTAGCAGAGAGCCCACAGCATCCAGGGTTTAAAATTGCTCCTGAAAGCCTGAGAGTCACTGCTAGTGTACAGCTGTGTCCTATGTATATGCAGTCTATTTCCATGAATTTCATCACTGCCTTTCTGCTGTGAAGCTGATTGTTGTTTTAGCAGAATTTAAGAGTCTAATTTTTTCATCTCAAAGCTATGAGCTCACCAGGGCTTAATATTTTAATATTTTCATTTTATATTTCCTTTTCCTCATCTTTAAAACCCTTCTTTGATTTTTAATGTTGCCTTGTATGATCTTTCCAGCCTTAATGACTGTTGTGTGGTGACAGAAGCTCTGTGCTTTGTTTGCCCTTTTATTGACAAGGCCCAGTTTTCCTGAACCATCTGCATTCCCAGCAATGTTACCATCTCAACTTTTCATGGGTGGTTGGTAGTAAGTTGCCTTATTGGAGAGTTTGCCAGGATTGCTACTCATTGGGTTTACAGTTATCGGTGTGAAAAGACATTTTTAAAATATTTTGGGTGCTTCATTTACCAAACTCACTTATTTTTTCCAAAGTTCGTATCCAGACTCTCACAGGGAGCAAGCACCTAGAGGAAAACCTGAATATTTGAAATTATTGTCCGACACACCACAGGAGTTCTCTGTGCTGTTTGGAAGCAGCCTTGGAGCTGTCTGACTCTCTGTGTGTACCAACACATACACACACAGTTAAATATCTCAAATTCACCTATTATCTAATACTGGGTGGTTGTCCATTGCCCACAAACACCCTCCCTCTGGTTTAATTGTCAGAATTGTGGCTAAATGGATATATTTGTGTGTGGCTGCCCTTCTAAACCCTGTGTGTCGCTCGCCCCTGTTTGTGTTACGTGCACACGGTGACAAGTGTGGCCCGGGCTCATCCCAGGGCAATTCCCATCGCTCTCCATTACAAACCTCCTGCTTCCCAGCAAGATGCTCCCTGCCAGCCACCTCCTCACACGTGCCAGCAGCAGTCATGAGCTCTGATCTGAAATGCAGCTCACACTGTATGCTGTTAAAGGTGTGAACTTCCCAGAAAGCAGCTGGAATGAGACTTCTGAAAGAGCATCTCTTGCCCTGCTCAGGATGGGGGTTTCCCTGCTCCATGCATATTTAGGCAGAAATGTGTCCCCCTGTTGGTTCCACCGCAAGGGCAGCTTCCTAGTGTTCAAGTTAGAGTACATATTTCATCTTGGCAAGGGGAGGAATGAACAGGATCAAGTGAGGTGATGACCAGGATGGAGTGTTGGTCTTCAGAACAGTTTAAGAACTGGGGTTCAGTGTCCTCAGGCTGGTGGTTCATGGACTTTCAAGGCTCTGCCAGAAGCTCTTGGCTTTGGCTAAAACATCCCTTCTCTGGCAAAGATGTTCCAAATTTTCCCTTGTTAAACGTTCTTCCAGCTGGATGCCTCAGAACACCCCTTCCTCTTGGACACAGCAGGGTTCCAGGGCTTCGGCGTGCTGAGGGAACCACTCACTATATGAAGTTGCAGCTTTGTGTTAATCATTTCCCGTATTCCCTTCCCGCAGGTCGAAATCGTGACTCACACGGGGCCTCATCGACGCCTGTGGATGGGCCCACAGTTCCAGTTCAAAACAATCCACCCCTCAGGCCAAACCACTGTCATCTCCTCCAGCTCCTCGGTGCTGCAGTCGCACGGCCCCAGTGACACCCCGCAGCCTCTCCTGGACTTTGACACAGATGATCTTGATCTCAACAGTCTCAGGTAAAAACAAAACCAACTTCCAAGCTGTTTCACATTTGTTGTGTGAATAACTTGCCTCCTGCTTAAGCGGGGCCATCTGTGCAGGATGTGTCATAGTTTTCACCAAGCTTGTCCAGATGAAAGTCTTAGAAGAGCATGTGACTCACCAACAACAAAAATCCATCCAGGCCAGGCAGCTCAGATTCCTTTTGCTGCCCCTTCTTGGGCACATGATGGGGAAAGGCAGGACAAGGTCTGGTGGCCTTGCTCAGCATCCTCTAATAAATTCAGTGTCTCAGACATGACTGGGAGCTTTTTCCATGGATTTAGACACTGACTATCAGCGGTCAGTGTGTTGGAACAGTAAGTGAACTTCTGGAATGTTTTCCTCCTCCCTGTTGTTTTGTTGGGGTTTTTTTCCTCCCTTCTTTTGCTTCCTTCCCTGTAATTCTTTTCCATGTATTTAATTCATCTGGCTTTGGACATTGGCTGGTTTGGAATTGGGGGCAGGGATTGGGCCTGGGGAAGGGAAAGAAGGGGAGCGAAGGTAACTGTGGGTTTCTGTTTACTGGTGATTTGCAGAAGAGCTTTCTGTGTTTGTGTCCTGCCCAGTAACCCCAGATTTAACAAGTTGCCATGATTCTGACTCTGCATGTGATTTGAAGTCCAAAGTTCTGTGGTAGGGACTTGGATTGCTTGGGACTCTGAAACTCTTAGGAGTAAAATCAGAGAGATGGATAATATGACTAATCCCATTAAAACTGGGCAGATTGTCCTTGGACAGGAAATCCATGGGTTTGAAATGTGTGATTTCTCCTTGTGTGTAATTACTGCCACGAGTAAGGATATAGCTGTTGAGTATATTAATTTTTTACTGTATATATGTGTACGTATGAAGAAAGCAAGCAGAAATAAAAAGTGTGAATATGGATCCATGTTACAAAAGGAATGCACAACTGCAAATGAGTCTTTTCCCCTAAGCTGGCAAAGAAAATGGTGCTGTTGAGGAGGGTGATGGAGGCTTTTTAACCAGTTTGGGCAGGGTGAGCTCCCCACTTTGGGAATACTCCCTTTGTGCGAGTGCCACCCCAGCCCTGGGTGGGTTCTGCCCAGCCTGGCTCGGCGAGCAGCTCTGCAGAGCTTCGGGCCCGTTCAGAGCACACCCTTGCCGGGTGGCTGGGGCTGGCTGGGGGGTGGGCAGGCCGTGGCTGTGCCCGGGTGACCACGGTGTGTCCCGCAGGATCCAGCCGGTGCGCTCGGAGCCCGTCAGCATGCCGGGCTCGCCGCGGCCCGCCGCCGACCGCAGGGGCGGCTCCACCGTCATCGATGCCACCTCAGGTAGGGATGCCTTCACCCTGCTTCCCGTGCCACCCCTGGCGTTCAGCGTGGGGGGGGTAGTTCTGGGGGTGGGTTTGCTGGCCAAGGCCTGCGGGGGGTGGGGAGCAGGGGAAGTGCTGTTGGACAAACACTCACTGAGTGCTACCAAAATGAGGCCTTTTTCTCGCCTCTTAGCGCTCAGATGTGAAGCCGCAGCATCGTGGTGAGGTCTGAACACACTGTTTACAGAAAGTTTAACGTGAGCTCTAGAACGCTACAGTCTGCCTAAACTAAAAAGCAGAACATTTGCAAATACTAACACTGAAATGCTTTTATTAATGAACGCCCGAAGCACGGAATATTACAGTTGCATCTCATTTATAAAAGAGCTTTCATTGAAATGTAATCTTAAATGTAATTGATTTCTGTGAACAGTCAGGACAACAGGGGAGTTTATCTGATGTTTGTGTAATAGGCACATTTTCACCACTCTGCTCTGAAAGAGCGTGTAAATGTAATACCACAGTGGTTATGTTAATATCAACAGGGTAATATATGCACTATAAAGCTCTCTTTCCCCTCAGTGGTGTAGCCTGTCTAAAGAAACAAGGGCAGCAGAGCTTTATATTGCAGTGCAGCTGTACAGCGTCTGAGGGTCCACACAGCAGGACTTTGTCAAATAAAATCTCTCACAAGTCGAATTATTAAACACACAGCATTAGTCAACCAGTCAAGTCAGAGAGGATTTTAATCTTTAGCGATTTGAAAATCCCTGGAGACTGCTGATTGGATTGAGGTTAAACTGTAAGGAGAGACTGCAACACACACAAACGGGTTCTGGAGGTTGGTTTAAAGAGAGTTAAAATAAAAGCTCCTGTTTCAGACTCTGTTTGCTATTGATATAAATGCTGAGCCCAAGACACTGCATTGTTTGCCAAATGAATTTATTTGGGTATTAACAGGATATTTCTTCTGTGTGTTTATAACTGAGTTCAATAATAACCACATTTACTTTGGATATTGAGAATTGTCATTATAAACTCCATTTTCAGATATTTAAAAGTTGTTAAATTAATTCACGTTGAGCTTAGACAAACATCTGATGCTGGTTATTTAAAGGGAATTTTGTTTGTTTTACTACAAGACAGAGTAATTTTGAAAAAGATTGTTTGACACAGAGGAGAACATGGATGCATCTGTTACCTTTTTTTTTGGTCTGGTTCATCTCTGCCTGTTAGCCCTGAAAGGTTACAGGTTTGAAGGATAGGACTGATTCTGTGTGTCTGTGTGACACTTGGGATTCAGAGTGGTTAATGGCAGAGCTGTTCCTCGCTGTCAGCTGATGCAGGAGGAGAGATCAGCATTATCAGGGTGGGGAGTTTCCCCTCACAGGTAGGAGCAGTGCCTTTACCTACAACAGGGGTGTGTAAGGATTCTGCAATATGACCGTCCTGTAACCATAACTCATTCTAAACACGTTATTCCATCTGCAATAGGAGCAATGAACATGTAGGACTTGTACCTCTTCCCTGCTAAACAGCTTTTCCTCAGGTGCAGGTGGGCTTTAACATGAACTAGCCCATGTGAATGTGATGAAGCTCCCCTGGTAATGCCTTTAACACGAGTCCATATTAAAGGTGCCAAAGTGCACTGTATACATTGTCAGGACACTGAAGATACATTTACTGTGCAGCAGTGACTCAGGTTTGTTATAACACCTCATAAGGTTCTTAGAAACAATAGGTGGGTTTTGTCAGGGACATGCTGATGGCAGGATTTTATTTACTTCCCTGCCAGACAGGTTGGATTTGAATTGAGTTTCTCCCCTTCCCACCTCTGAGATGTGCAGAAAATGACCTTGAGCTCAGCTGTGGATGTGAAGGTTTTATTTTAAATCCTGCTCATGTACAACATTGCATTTTGGTGTTCCAGCCCACTGCTGCAAGTATTCCCATTTCCTGCTGTTACCCAGGCATGCCCTGAATGGCTGATGTGCCTTATGGAAAATACAGTTTTAGGTTTGAAGGATTTTTAAGTAGGTCATAAATTCTTCCTGCCTGAGCTGACCCAGGAAGTGATTCTTCAGCTCTGACCTGTGCATTGGAGCCTGTTGCACTTTATGAAGATCCTTATCTGGGGGTTTGATTGCCTGTTGCTTGGAGATACAACCCATGTGGCGCCTCTGCTTATCTGACTCATCACTTCTTCTTCCTATCAGAAGATTTCAAGTACATGTTTATCATCTCCCATTATCCTCCTGCCATTCTTGATAGCTTCCTTCCTTCTCCCCCCTTGGTGACAATTCTGTTGTTGCATTTATTAAGAAATTTGTATGCTTTTTGACTGTGATTTTCACGTCTGTAACTATGGGGTACTGATCAAAAATCTTCTCTGAAGAAGTACAAAACTAATGCTATTATCAATAAGGAAATTTTGCAGTGCTATTTTCAGCTTGGATGGTTGTTTCTATAAGGATTACTTGGCTAAATTAGAAAAAAAGCATCTTTCAATATGGTGGTTATCTCAAAATTCTTCTGGGATATTCTTCTCTGGTTTATTTCTTTAAATCAAACCTTTAAGAAAAGTTTGCAAAGCTGCAGTCACCTAAAGCTACTGGACATTTGTCCCTCAGTGCACACATTTCACTCGTATGCATCATAGAGAGAATACACCCCGAAGGATGAAATGCACTGGAATTCCAGATGCTGTTCCAGATTGGCAGTTGGGAATGCTAAAGGGACAACCCTGAGCTGAAATCTGTATAAAGCAGGGTCCTTCGATGGCAATGCAGCAGGAGACCCAGTGCTGTGCAGGTGTGAGCTGCTCCCTGTGTGCCCCAAACCTGTGGAGGAGTGATGCACATCATACCTATTACGTACCTGAAAAGTCAAACCTGATAGGACTCGATGAATAATAAATAATGCAGAAATTCAGGGTGTAGAGAGGTTGCAATACCTGTACGGCCAACTCTGAAAATTTAGAGCTAGCGAACCTCTAGGGGAAGGGTTTGCAGTGGTTCTGATCCCAGTGAGTCCGCTCACACAGCTGCCCTGAGTGTGTGGGCAAGTGTTTCCCTTAAACTGCAGCACATGTGTGGGCTCAGGTGCTTCGGTGTGTCAGTGATTCAGTCCTGCTCAGCTCAGGGAAGTGGCTGCATCTGCCTGTCTCTGAAAAGTCCTCTTTATTCCCTCGCACAAAGAGGGTTTGGCCACTTACCCATCATCCAAATAATGATTTGGTTGCACCATTAGTGGAATAGAACATTGACAAAGAAGTTGTCTGATCTCTCTTTTGCATCAGCCTTTTCCTGCTTGGGGGAGATCATAGGATAGAATCTTATATCTCTGTCTCCTTGCTTAATGCAGGAGGTAGAGTGGGAAGGATTTTAATTAATGCTATTATTTAATGAATAACATTAAATTTGTAGAAGAGAAAGATCCTGAGGACTTTTTTTCTCTTTGATTGTGTGTGGGGTTGGGGGCACCTTAATGTTCTCATCTGAAACCTGGCAAGTGCTGCTTCTTAGGGATGCACATCATTTTTTAATGAAGGTTGTTTATTACTGTTGTATGAAACTCTGACAAGACTGAGCTCTCTTCTGGTTACTTCAATCAATGCCCACTTAAAATCAGCTTGTAATTTAGTACTTCCCTTTCTTTTGTGTGCGACTGGCTGGCCATGGACAGATAACTCTGTGCCTGCAGAGGGTTTAATGAACAGAAGAATTGACTGGGGTTTTGTGGGGGAGGGCTTGGCCTCCCCTCCCTCCCTCCTGCTGCCTGTGAAGGCCCTTTTATTGTTCCTCCCCACACCTGGGAGATAAGGAGCACTGGACAGATTTTTACTGTCCGGCAACGCTCGCGCTCGGAACGTAACAAACACTTGTGCTGTCACACCTTCAGCCATCTGAGCTCTTCCCTGTTGTCTGCACAATCAAATATTCATTCCCGGGCGCCGTACACCACAAAGTGCTGCCTCGCCGCAGCGCAGCTCAGTTATTCAGGTAGTAAAGATGTGTGAATGCAGCTGGCAGATGAAGTCACCAACGTTACGAATTCCCAGGCTGTCCTTCCTGCCACGGGCAATATCTGGCAGGCCTGAGCGGGGCCGGGTCCCCGTTCCGGGCTCTGGGAGCGCCTGGCGTCACGGATGCTTGAGCTGCTGTGCTCGAGTGGAGCCCGCCAGGCCTGGAGGGTCCGTGTTGCAGGGAGATGTAATCAATAGGGGCTGGAGTCCTTGACCTGAGCCTGTAATTACCTGCATGGGATAAAGGTGGGTTGTTGTGGCAGATAGAGATTGCGCTCGGTATAATGCTGAGCTTTGAAGCCGAGGAAGAGATTTGGCCCTTGGTCTGTTCTTCGCAGCAACCGAGAGGTTTTAATAACGGGCATAGAACAAGCTGCTCTTAGAGGGCATCACCTGTTTGCTGACACAAAAGCATACCCAGCACTGCTTGGTTTGGATTTCTGCATCCCCTCAGCTTAAATTTAAGTGAGTTTAAGCTATGGTTCTTTCCTGGCATAACTTCTGTGCCAGTTCTGTTAATAGGTCTATTTAAAATGCTTGTTATGTTCCTTATTTGCATAACCTTGTGCATTATTTCTTGAATAGTGGTAGCAGGTGGGATACATGAGGTGTCTTTGTTTCCTCAGTGCAGCAGCACACGCTCACTTGTGCTCCTGCTCTCTCCATCCTGCTCATCTGCCTTGCTAAGTGTGTGTGTGCATGAGCTGCATAATGCAAAATTCTGGTACTTAGAATGTTTTCAACTTGATTTATTTCATCTAATTTGAGAAAATGTTATCTGATTATTTTTGAAGAGAGCCTTAAGACAGAAGTGACTTCAACAGGCTCCAAGATGCCAATGCAGTGTATACGATTACATCTAGAAACAGCAATGCCCTATAGACTGGGGAGATGTGAGGAGAAATTAAAATGACCTGACACTACTGACTGGGCACTTGCTGCTGGATCATTGCCTGGATTGGGAAAAGACTCAGCTGCAGGGAGACATGGAGTAGCATTAATGTCTTGAAACACTGGTGGGTGTTTTCTCTAGGCAGGAGAAGTACAGTGGAGAGGACAAGCACGGGAGCAGTGACTGAAAGGCAGCAGAATCATTATATACTGATTTAATTTTCCTCGCTGTGGTGGTTGTGGGTGGGTGAGGCAGCTCTGGAGACGGGAGCTCGCTCTGCAGAGCACAGTGTAGTGATGGGGAGGGACAGAGGAGGCTGTTACTCCTCATGCAGTTTGCCTCTGGTACAGCTGAGGAGTCTCACGGTAACTGAGGCAGCTCATCCCTCCTGAGATGATTGTGTTTCAACCCAAGTGTGTATTTTTAAAGAAATGATGCTACGCGCAAAGTGAGTTTCACTGATGCAAGTGGAAATCAAAACTCAACAGTTTCTAGATATGCTGCGTTAGGTGGCATTTTTCTCCAGGCAATTTAAGTTCCTCAAGGTGCTTAATCCCCCAAGGCTGATCACCCTCTCCATCTTGCCGATGTGATTTTTGACCCAGCAGTTTCCATGTTCTCCATGAAAGCCAAGCTGTGACCTAACCAGCATCACAACCCAATACCAGGTGAGGGGTTTTTTCTTCCCCTTATCTGCAGATAAGTTGCAGGGAGGCCTCCAGGGGCCACGGTAATGGTCACTGGCCCAGTGCTGCTGCTGCCAGACAGTTGTTCTCGTGTCACACAAGCCGCTCGGCGCGTGTACAGCGCTCCATTAGTGTCTCCCTGCTCGGGTGTTAGGAGCTGACTTCAGTTGGGGCAGCCACCTTCAGTTCACAGAAGGGTTTGGCAGCTGGAAAACAGGGGTGGGCTACAGCCGGGGCCAGGCATGACCACGCCTTGGGTTTATTTAGGGCAAAACCCCTTAATATCCCGGATGTTTTGCACATCACTAGTTAAAGCTCATTCTGAATAGCATATTGTCTTATGTGCCCCATAGTTATCTTTCATTAGCAGCTGTTAACGTTGTGTGTAGGTAGCTTTAAAGCCCTGAATAAGTGGAAAGTGTTGATTCTAATCATATCCGACACCACAATCTTCTGTGGAACAACACATGAGCTGAGATTCCCGGTGGGCTCCTGTAGGATACAATATTTATTATAGCTTGAGATCTAAAAGCTCCCAGCTACTGTTAAACTTACAAGAGATCCAGAAACCTCAGTGTCTGTACTTGTGTTTTTAGAGATTGCACAGAAATAACACACCGTGTGGTATTTGTTCATTGACATTTCTGCTCTTTTCCTACAGCGCTTAAAGGAATCGTTTTGCAAATCTTTATATTTTTATAAGCCTGTAATAGATTCTAAGCTCATCTATTAATCTAGGCTGCTTGAAACAGTCTGCAAACAGTATTAGATGTGCAAGTTAAAAGGAGAGTTCTTAAACATCCATCTGGAAATGAGTTTTAGAGTCAGTATTGTTTGACACTTAATATTTCCAGAGCCACAAAAACTTGTTATTTAGTAAGTCACCACAGGTTTAATACCTGATTTTTGAGTTTGTCTGGTCCAATCCATTGCTCATGATGGGAAGACTCTACACAGACTGTTGGGATCTTTGCTGCCATAGCTTTAAAGGAGAGTATCAGTCCTCACACGTGGGATTTTTTACTGTAATATCAGCATTTGTACCTATTTTCACCATTGGTAATCCAGGTTTTAGCAATTGTCCATTAGAGCATAATAAGAATGAGTGAGCACAAGTGTGACTTTAGGTATATGACACATGAATTTGAGCTGTTGGTGTGATAGATCAAATGCCTGACTATTTTAAGGTGGAGTTTAATGCTTTGAGGGTGTTACAATCACAGCCTCCTCACCCCTGCTTCTTGCTGAAACGAGGATGTTCTCTGCTGGAAGTAAATATTTATATCTAGGTTGAAATATAGCCTGTTGGTACTTACTTGTGTATATGTTTTATTGCCTCAGTGACGTAAGGGGTAACGAAACAGATGGAAAATATTTTGTTTTCCTTAATTATCCAATCTGTGGAATACCCATTGGCTTGCACTTGTGGTTCCTCCCCTGCCTTGGACTCCATCCCTGGCATCATCCCAGCCAGTTTTTAATGGTGCTTTATCTACTGCTTGCATTGCTTTTAACTTTCACTTTTTATTACAACCCAAGCTAAATTGGGTGCTGGTTGCAGCTCCAGCTCGGGGTGGAGAGCTCCAAAAAGCCAAAGCTGGTGCCAGCAAGTGTTTGCCGTGGAGAGCAGCCGGAATGTGGGATGAGCTGGGAAGGGGAACGTGGGGTGAAAGGTTTGTCACCATCCTCCTGCTCAGCCTGCTCTCATGTGCAGGCAGGTCCTGGCAGTGCCTCCAGCTGTGGGGCTCTTCCTCTGACCACCTCTGGGGACATCCCACCAGGCTCACCTCTTCCCAAATGCAACGTGAAGTGTCTGAATGTGGAGCACGTAAAGCCAGTTATTCCATGTGCACAGACCTTCTGGTGCTGCTGCCCTCGTGAAGGTGGAAGCGGGCAGGTCGCAGTGAGTCAATGACAGAAAAGAGGCTTGGGGTCGTCACCACATTAGCAGGGGATTGCTCCAGGGAAAGGTGCCCTGGGAGCCCCCGAGGCTGCCAGGCAGGGCACAGGCCCGCAAATGGAGCAGGAGCAGGGAAAAGAAGAAGGTAGTGATATGACTAACATATGGTTTTCGCTGGAGTTTGGCTACAGATTTAAGGCCTCAGAGTGGATTCCTGGGGCCTTCGTATCCTATCCCAAAACCAACACAAAAGCCTTTCCAAATATATTTTATAAGCTCTGTGATTGTAATAGTCCTATCAAAAATCCCACGTCCCCGGGTCAAGTGGGGTGCAGGCCCTCCTCTTCCGAAATCCCGGCCCTGCCAAGTCTTTCTTCCCCGCTCTTTCCCCGCAGCAACAGCGGGCAACCATTTGTGCCTCGTGTGCCGGGTGTGCGGTGTGGAACAGCCCACGGGGGCTCCGGCACAGCTGCTCTCCCTGGAGCTCACATCTGCTCGCAGGAGCGGCCGCTCGTCCCAGGCACAGCTGGCCCCGGCTCTGTGCAACCCACCTGCGCCGCTGGAGAGCTCGTGGAATTCGCGAGGCTTTGGCACAGGGGCCGCGGCTCGCTCGGGACTGCCCGCGCTCGGCTCGGAGGGTTGGTGTGGGTAACTCTGGCGTGCCCTTGTTTTGTTGCCTTTCCTCTGCTCTGAGTTACGGTGCTGTTGGTGGGAGAAATGCAGCGCAGGAACTGGGCTCTCTGGAATTTGTAGCCTCTTTCAGGACACTACAAATAGCCCCGACTATAACTCTCCAGGAAAGGACTTCTCCACAAAAATAGTGCAGGTCCTAATTTTGCCTTGATACAAAAAAGCAGGAGAAGCCACTGCTGGAGTAAGAATCTTGCCAGGCCCTTGCAATTCCCATCCACTGAATTCCCATCCTCTTCAGACTTTCACCTCTCTTATTTACAGCAGGAATGCTGAGCAAACCACTGTGTGCTCTACTGTTGGTCCATCACTTAAAAGGTATTTTCAAGGTCAACATAAGGTCCTCAAAACTTAGTTGCGATTGAATGTCAGATGTAGTTTATGGCCATAGAACATCTGCAAGGTTTTTATGTTGTTGTTGGGGTTTTCTTGTTAAGAATCAGAAGGTTGCCCATGAAAGAATTTGGAAAAGAAAAAGAACACTCTGATGTTAGCCTCGTGCTCTTGGTGTTCCTATTTAAGCTCTAAAAAAACCACACAAAATAAAACAAAAACAGCACAGAGTATACAGTGAAACACTTACAGGGAACTGCATTTTACCACTGACGTTCGATAAAAAATTCACTGTATCATAAGTGAACCATTTCCCCCTTGATTTGTGTCCAAAATATGAGGAAAAACCTTGCAGCTGCATTATGCATTTTACAAAAGAACATATGCATGCATTTAAATCATTTACATTTCATCTTTGCTTTCTCTTATTTTTAACCCGTATTATGGTGAGTGACAGCGTGTTTGGAAAACCGAGGTTGAAAGCAAAGTTTAAACTTTGATGCCCAGTAAGCTGAACTGCAAGCAGTGCTTCAGTGTTTCATGATCTTATTTCAAAGTTTGGCTCTTGCCTTTTCCTTTCTCTCCAGTGAAACATGTGACTGAAACTTTGGGAATCTGGCTGGCAAAAAAAAAAGAAGTTATCTTGCAGTTGGTTTGTGCTGGTCCTGCAGTACCTGCAAATCCATCCTCATGGAAGCAGGTCCTTGGGAGGATGCAGAGCCCTGTGCTTAAAGGTGCTCTGGGTCAGGGCTCAGTGAGACTTTATTGGTGATGATCAGGTGGTGTCCAGTATTCCTCAAGCTCTGAAATTGGTTCTGATGGGGGTGAGGATGGAGGGGCACCAGCTCTGCCTGGTGTAGTCCCCTGGCATGACCATTCTTCAGCACTACCCCTCTCTGTGTTAAACTGGCCACCTTTAACTGATCCTCCTTCCAGCGGGAGCAGAAGCCGAATTTGGGTTGTGGGTGTGATGTTTCATTCAGTGCCGTGGCCAGGCAGTGCTCCCCCTTTGCTCTGTGGGAACAAATAAAATTCAGCTTTATTGGCCTAGTTATGGCCTTTTAATAACCCTTCAGTGGCAGATTGTGCATGCCGTGAAGTGCTAACGCGTGCGCCGCAGCCTGGGACGCCACGGCAGGGCACGGCTGTGCCAGGGCTGGCAGGTGAGGGGGCACAGGGGGCTCTCCAGAGTGGCAGAAGAGCAGCAGCACCGTGCAGAGCCACCCAAGTGATGCTGGGCAGAGGGGTTTGCCACCTTCCCCTCATCCCTGGCTAATGGTAAATGTAGGTATTCACACGTGTCTGTTATGTTCAGAGCTCAAAATACAGAGTGACTTTATCCCTGAGAGCCTGCAGAAATTCTCCTTGTTGTCGTCACCTTCCAGACTCTGTAAGAGTTAAACCCGGAGTTCTTAATTTATTTTACTAGTACAGATTGACTTATAATTGAGGATATCACGTGGAGGACCTGTTACTTATTTGTATATCCATCCTTCCATGTTTAAAACCAAGTCAAGAACCTAATGAGGTTACAAAAATATTGCTGATCCTGAAGCAAATACAGTTGGAGAACATATGCTTTGGTTTTATATTTCTGCCTCTAAAAGGTGACATGTCCCGTGTTTGTCATTTAATTTAACATTCTATATATTTTTAAACGGCTGTATGATTTGAAGTCTCCAGATGCCAGGCTTTGTGCTAAATGAGGTTGACAGTTCAGTGATGTGGAAGGCCATTATCTCACCTTTGTGCTTCTAAACTGTAGCCACTTGCCTTTGCCTGCTCATAATGCATTTGCCGCGTTAGAGCCCAGGAATTTTAACACCTATTGAAAGCATTAATTAGCTATGCCATGCTGATGAGCACTTATAGTGAAAAGCAAGAACTGATGCTGCCCTTCCAGTTTGTATTTCTCCCCTTGCTTGTGCTGGGGGTGCAGGAAATGACTGATGAACTCCAGTGATAAAGGCTGACTGGGATGCTCTGTGTTCCAGGTTGCCTTGCTCTCAAATTTCACAATTAACAACAATTAGTTGTTTGGTGCTTAGGTGGCATCTTTGATGTGTCACTGGGAAGTGAGTGTAAAGTGATCCCGTGCCAGTGGATCCTGGGATGATCCCTGTAACCAAGATAATAGTGTGCAGAAATGGCTTGAGCTGGAAGGGACCTTAAAGATCCACCCACACCTTCCCCTAGCCCAGGGTGCTCCAAGCCCCGTGCAGCCTGGCCTTGGACGCTCCAGGGATGGGGCAGCCACAGCTTCTCTGGGCACCCTGTGCCAGGGCCTGCCCACCCTCACAGGGAAGAACATCCTCTTAATATAAAATCCACTCTGTGTCAGTTTGAGTCCAGTCCCCCTTGTCCTGTCACTCCAGGCCCTTGTAAATAAATAGTCTCTCTCCATCGTTCTCCTTGGCTCCATCCAGTTAACGTGGCCTCCCAAACCACACCGTGGGAAAGACCACTGGGTTTTCATAAAGGCAGTAGAAACATTTCCCTAAATGCTGTGATCACTCATGTTGACTAATGAATCCTAAAGGAATATGATTTGATCAGAAAAAGTGATTTAAAGACAAAGTAGAGGTTTGAGGCCAGTTTGCTCAGAAATGTCACTCCTGTTTTTAAGTAGATTTCTTGCTATTGTATGTTCTCTCCTGATGTTTAGGCATCAGTGGAAGGGATTCATGTACTTCCACAATCTTTGTTAACAGAAAAGCACCATTGGTTCCATTTCTGCAGATTATCGTGGTGTCCTTCCGAGGATAAGAAGTACCCACAGAAGTAACACCCCATATTCCCCAGGCTGCTCCCGAGCTGTGCTGGCCCCTGGCCACCACCACGAGCAATGATGCCATGTAGAGGCTTCTGTCCACGTCCCATCCCTGTGTGTGCCTGGAACACAAGGCCATGTCCTGAGAAACAGCTCTACATGGCTCTATCACTGCTACCCATAAACCAATAACCCAAAATTCAGGCTTTTGTATCCTGTTGCTGCTGTCCTGAGTCAGCAGGCCTCTCAGAGAATCATTTTTCTCCGAACTTGGAAAATGGATAATCATTACTTGGACTGTTAAAGTTCAGTAATACAAGAATAAGTCATAAATATGTCACTTGTATCTTAAAAGCTAACCAGCTAGAAACTCTCCCTCTTGTCTGATCAGGCCTCCAGTGCCTTTGATCACCATTTTCTCCTCTTTCTCAGCGACCTTCTTGGTTTCCCACATTTCCCTTTGCCGTCGTGACAGTGCTCTGCTGCAGATTGCAGCTGTGCTTAGGCACCATAAGGTTTACATGATTAGTCAGCATTTGGTTTCCATATATAGCAAAAGTACGTCTGGAGAAAATATTCTCATACATATTTCCAGGCAATAGGATCAAAGGCCTCTCTAGGTCCTCAATTTTAATTTATCTCTTCTTGCTCGCTGTATAAGGAACATCAAACAGAGCCCGTGTTTGCGGGAGGGAAGGGAGCCCTTGGCTGTGTGGCTTTGGGAGCAGCACTCATCCCAGCCGGCTCCAAATCCTGCCCTTTCTCCCTCCCCGCTGCCCAGCGGTGAACTCTGGGCGTTGTGCCTATGTGCTTCTGCCCAGGTGTGCCCCCTCTTCTTGAATCCCCTGGCCTCTCCCATTTCTGCTTCCCTGATCCTCAGGTGCCCCAGGTGTCCATCAGTCCCAGCTGGGACCTGCTGGCCATGTCCTCCTCCTTTGTCACAGCGTTTGCTGAAGTTCTTAATCGCTGTGTTGACTCCTTTTCTGCCATAATGTGCACAGTTCATACTCTTGCAACTAAGGAATGCTTGGTCCTATCTCATCTTTGGGGTTTTGTGGTAGATTTCTCCAGCTTCTCTTCATACTCAATATCTCCCAGTATTTACCCAGAGAAGCTGTGGCTGCCCCATCCCTGGAAGTGTCCAAGGCCGGGTTGGACAGGGCTTGAAGCAGCCTGGGCTGGTGGAAGGTGTCCCTGCCCATGGCAGGGGTGGAATGGAATGATCTTTAAGATCCCTTCCCAACCAAACCAGTCTGTGATTCTGTGATTTGCTTCTCCACAAGAAGCTCCTCCTTGAGGGGCCAGCTCCCCAGACCGAAGCTCTGGTACGTACCAAAACTGTGAGAGCTCGCAGCACTTCAGTTGGGTCTGTGTGAGGAGTTGCCTGTGCGGGGGGATATTATCCTATTGGGGGCTGTATTTATGTCGTCTGTTAGATCCCCTTTCTTTTTGTAGCTTTCATTAGATTCTCACACAACAATTTGTAAACCTTGATGATTTTGCAGCGTGGGCACTGCTGGAGACAGCCAGAGGTGACTGTCATTAGTGAGTAAGCAGGATACTTTAATTAGACAAATCCTATCCCATTTTCATAGGAGGAAGTTTTCTGCACTAGTAGTAAGTGTAGTAAGCCAAGACATTTGAGACCTTTTTGCATCACGTTTTCAGAAAGGCCTTTTTTTTCCTCCTGATAGAAGATCTGCATTTAAAAAAAAATATAATTAGTTTGATTTCAGTCATCTACTCAACATTTCTAAGGCACTTGCCAAACGATCCCAGGTGTGGGATTGCAGCAGGTAATTTCCTGCATGGTATTTGTGTGGCTGATTTTGTGTGTTAGAAGATGATATCGGCTCACCTGGCCCCTCGGTGACAGAGAAATCCTTTGTTTATTCATTTAGTAGGCAGATTAACCCTAATGAATATAGCTTCCTGGAAACAGATACAGGGGACAATAGCAGAGTGAGGAGTGGGGAGAAATGGGGCGAATTCCCTTTTCTTTCTTCACTTGTAAATAATGGTGGCTTTCAGAGCAGGGTGTTTTAAATCCAAAAGGAACGCGAAATATGTCAGCCAGAAATTCTTGATTTTGAACAAAATCTTTCCTTTTGTGGTTCAAAGAGGGACTGGGGCTTCCTTGGTGTGCCCTGTTGAACCTGTTGGAATGTTTTGTCCTGTTAAAAAGTAGGATAAAGTGGGCACTTCACTCTGTGTTTTCCGTGGTTAGCCCTTGATGTTTTGTGGGACACAGAGGGGTTTTTTAGTAATGATTTCACTGAGTTACGGGTTCGTAATGGGATCTGCCTTTGAAATTGTTCATACATTGGACTAAAGCATTGCAGTCTTGATGGCTTAAGTAGTTTAATTCCATTTCTTTTTGTTTCATGGGAGTAAAGCTGTGGAAAGGTGTGTTAAGGTGTGTGTTGTATTTCTGTTGCCTGAGTAGCTGTGCTTGGCAGGGAGGCAACATCCACACAGGGTTAGGCTGCACATCCTACTTTATTCTCAATCATTCTCTCATCTCAAGCTGGCACAGAAAAGCTTGAAGAGGCATTTCAAGCAGCACAGTTCCTTGTGCTCCTGTTCACGATGTGTGCAAGTGTTCTGCGTGAGGCTCATGAAAGGCTGTACCATTACACGCTGATTTAAAGAGATGAGGAGTAATTTCTCAGCTGTTGCTGACACGACACTGGACTATTGTTGGTAACACAGCATGAGGGTCTGCCTGGAAAAGGAGTGGAGGTGAATCCCAAAGCCCTGAGAAACAGAGGGAAAGAGGGTCATTGACTCCAGGGCTGTAAATCAGGCTCCTGGTGGTGTTACGTGCAGGTTCAGTGCTGTATCACTCAGTCTGTGTTTGAACAGCACCAATAAGTGAACTCATTCGAGCTCAAAGAGGGAATAATGTCACGGTGAATGAAGTTGTCTGTATGATAGTAATTAAATGGTTTTTAATGCATACACACGTTAAATAGTATTTGAAATTAGGAGAAAACAGTTTGCTGCTCAGGTCTGGGCTGTAAGCTACCAGTCAAAGTGTGGACATGAGTACAATGAGTGATTTTGCTGCCTTAGAGAGGAGCAATTTCTTGCATTTTTATGTGACTGGTACTCGAGATACATTATTCCCAAGGCATGGATGTGTAGACACAGATGTGAAAATCTCTTAGCTTCCAACCAAACTTTTCCAGATCTTATCGCTATAATTTATCCCTTATTCTCCGTAGACTAGAAAAATGTCTTCTTTCACATAACTTTATACATTGGAGGGAAAGGAAAGGTCTGTTCTACCACATGGTGAGTGTTGAAGATCGGATACTGTTGGCTTTAACACGCTGACTTTTGTAGTTGCCTGTAAAAACTCTAGAGTTTCAGAAGGCAAGTGAAAAAACAGAATTTACCTTTCCACAAAGAAGAAAAGTTTCCATTGTTCCTCAGTCCCATCGCTGAAAGTAGAAATGGGCAGGAACAGATAATTTTCTGCAAGTGAACATCTATACAAGGGTATGTGTATGTGTGCGTCGGGCAGCAATAAATTACACAGGAATATGTTTGCTTTGTATGGAGATTGTTTCATCCTTCTTAAAGCTACTATTTATATAACCTTTAACCAACCAGAGAGTAGCCAAAGTATTTTTGAGAGTGAGAACTGTTTTTCTGGCTGGGGTGGGTAACAGCTCCATCCCCTCCCCTCGCTCGCGCCGTGCGGGAACTCACCGCGTTGACGTGCAGACAACTTGCCAGGGATTGGTTTTTTCTCCCCTGCATGTGAAAGCCCAGAATAGATCCGTGTCACATTAGGTGTCATTACAATAGAGGTTGTGATAACTAAATAATAAATGTAGTGGTACCTAATTACTTTCAGAAGATGTTGACACAGTTGCCAGAGACGACTGTCGTGGGGAGCCCTTGGAGGGAGCGAGGACTGGCTGTGTGAGAGGGGCTTTTTTCCCTTTTAGTGCAAACCAAAGGACAACAGTCATTATACGATTCTGTACTTTAAGTATTTTCATAATCCAACATAAATTGGCCCACCCAAGGATTATGTCTGTCTTATAAGGATGTGTTTATATAGTCATTGGGTGAAAGATTGCAGAAGTTGAACCACTAGTTTTGAAAGTCGAGCCAGACCAGGAAAAATCAGGATACAATTTGGCACTTATGGAGACTAAATGATTTCCTTTTTAGCTGCTGATTTCTACTGGGAAATGTATCCTTGGACTGAAAATTGCATCCGGAAAAATGTTTATGTAGTGTTTTTCAAATGACTGATTATTCCTCTAACCTTTAACACGCACTGTGTGTGATTTTCTTCCTTATTAACTCTTTCACAACCAAACGAATGATTTCCTTCACTGTAAATAAAAATAAGTATATATTTCAATTCATGCAATATTTTAATGCTCTAATAACACAGAAAAAGACAAGCTGGGGATTTTATTGAGTCAGTAACACAGGGAAATCCAGCTCATCTTGTGTCAAACTCTCCTGGAAGAGGAATATCCTGCTTTGACAGTGAGGCAGGCGGAGCACATGAACTTTTTATCCTGATTACTGCAGAGAAGGAGAACAAAAATGTTCCTAACATACCATTAGATGCAGTTTTGTGCCAGCCAGAGGAGATTTCCCCAAGGCATGTGGCTGAGGTAGAGGGACCGTGCTGCCAACTACTGGCTATTACTTGCTGCTGAATACAGTGGATTAATTCATTGTGGGCTTGGGCTTTGTCTGCAGGGGAATTGATTAGCGCAGCTACAGCAGAACCAGGAGTTTCAGAGAGATCCACGGATGCTCTGTCTGGAGTTCCAATGTTTTCACTTGAAGATGTCCTGTAATTTGCTGTAATGGCACCGTCAGTGTCCTGGTGCAGAACAGCCACACGGGGTGTCTTTCCCTGCCTGCGGAATGTTCCAGCTGCGGGCTGGGAGTTTGGATTCAGAGCAGCAGCCTGATCCTGTAAACACGGCAGGGACGGAGCCACGTCTTTGAAAGGCATCTCAAGTGATCCTCCACATGGGTCCCATGCTGACCAACGAGCAGGGCTGGAGCCAGAGCTTCTCACTTGGCAGAGCTCTCTGTAAATTGGTGTTTTCCTGTGTAGAAACACGCTGAAATTTAGGATTAATTTGTTGTGTTTCTGTAAAAAGTATCACCCAGCCCATGGCGAGCCGTGCGCTCGCTAAAAATCACTCGAGTGGAAAAGGTGACAGCAGAGAAGCACAGCAAAAACAGGCTTATGATCACTGCTCCTGATGGTCAGGTCCAAAAGGACAGGTTTGTGTCCTGCGAGAGGAAGCAGAGCTGGAAAGAAATAAAATTCCAGCCCTGTCAGTGCTGATGGATTCATGCAGAGATGTCCAGTGCTCCACAGCTCCCCGGCCCCGCGCGGGGTGATCTGTCTGTCCTTCTGCCATCAGCTGGGGATTAGCTGCCCAAAAACAAAGGCTGAGATTCCTTGTCAGGCATTCTTGGCGTGGTGGGATGAGGGGAAGTGCCTGGCAGCTGCTGTTTTCTTTCATCTCTTCTTCCAGCTCTTTTTGATCGTTTTCTCTTGCGAAGTTTGGGGTTTGTGCGGGAAGATTTGTGTTTATAAGCAAACAGAGGATGCAGCCCTGCTTACCTCAGATAGCTTTTCCCAGGAGCAGCGATTCCCAGGCAGTCTCGTGCATTTGAGGCAATAATGGGTTTAGGAAATTCATAGAATGTTAACAGTCAAACGGCTTTTAAACCACCTCTGGATGAAGTCTGGCAGATGACAGAGGAGCCTCACGTTTTATTTCTGAAGCCTAAATAGCTTGTCAGCCATGCAGAGCCCCTTGAATTTATGAGATCTGAATGTTGGGGTTTGGAGTTTCTTTTTTTCACGTGGAACCCAGCAGAGGCTCTGACGGAAACTGTTGACCCTTCTTTGGGCTGTTTCTTTACTGTCTCGTCAAACATCTGGAAAACAGCATGTTTGCAGTCATTTCACAACATAATTTTGCATTTACATCATGTGTTATCTGGTAAAAGTTTTCTTGTTTTTTCAAGGGTGGGGGGGGGAGGGAAAAATAGAAAGGCAAAAGAAAAGCCAGCAAGTCGAAGGCTGCCGTGAGGTCAAGTGGTGCCGGTGGATGCTGCCTGCGCTCAACACGTGTTCAGCTCCGAAAAGCTCCAGCAGTTCCCAAAAATTTGGTAACCATTAGAGTACTTCCTAAGTCAGTTCCGGCTGCCAGGCCCGGGGTGGAGGGTGGAGGGGGAAGGGGGCCAGCCCCGAGCTCTGCGCAGGGCTCGGGACATCACGCAAGGCACAGAGACAGGAAAGGGCTGCTCGGGGAGAGGATCAGGAGCTCAGCAGAGGAGCTGTGAACTTTCCGTGCCACCGAGGGCACGGAGCGCAGCGCGAGCCACCTGAGGGCTTCGGGATAAGAAAGGAAATTAAAGGATCATTTAAGGGGAGCGGGACCAGACAACTTAAATGACAATTTTCATCTTTGAGAAAGGAACACTGCAATATATTGAATTCTTTGAAGTAACGGAGTGCAGTTGAGGGAGGGAGTATTTTTGTTACATTCCATGCTCTGGTTTAGCAGCTCCTCGAGGATAACCCGTCTGTAACTCCCCTAAACCACCTATTTATAGCACTCCAAAGGCTGGACTTTAGAGCACAGGGTGTCCCCCTTAGCTGAATCCTCTGTGCTCCTTCTACTGACCTGAAATTAGCTGCTTAGATAACTTCTGAAGTCAAATGAGTATTAATTAGTGAGCATAATTATTGGATTATTTACTTTATTTTGATTACATAGTAAATATTTTTATGCTGCTCACGGTGACCCCTTTAATTGTAATAAACCTGAGCATGAGCCTCGAGCCCTCCAGAAGTTCACGGTGAGTTCAGAGCAGAGGGTGTCCCTTTCTGCTTCCCCTCTTCAGGATGAAACCTTCGGTCAGAAGCTGCCCCATCCCAGTGGTGCTTCGGGAATAGTTTGGCAGAGGTCAGGCACAGGGTCCTGCCGCTCCGGGTCCTGAGGGAGCCTCTTAACACCCTGACAGAGACCCTCTGCTTGGAAAGAGGTGAAGCCTTCTGCTGTTGAAGCACAGGGCCTTCATCCTTTCTTAAACTAAGTCAGAGTTAAACCCAGAATCCAAAGCTGTGTTAAAACTACTGTTGTATGAGACACAGGAGCTCCCTTGACTATGGCTCTACATCCCACCAGAGAGATACCAGCGAAGCACAAGCAAGACCTCAAAGTGAGGGCCACGTAGAAGCATTTTCATGTGCCTTCCTTCACCTCCCAGCTCTAACTGAATCCAGTCTACATTCTACATGCTCCAAACCTTAAGGAAAAGAAAGCAGACAACAGTAAATAGCTCTGGTTTGTAGCTTTTCCTGCAGTATTGCTGCCTTTCAGTGCTGGAATCAGCTCACTGGGGGGATGTGATTCCTGGACCTTCCCGAGCTCTGGAAGTAGCAACGGTGGAAGATCCTTCTTTTCCTGTGATCTTTCCATGTATGGCCATAATCGCTTTATCTCCACGGGCCAGGTTTCCAGGTACCACAGAGATGAGTCTTAACAGGGAAAAAGCTGTGGCTGGCTGCAGTTGTGGGTTTGGAAAAGCTTGCTCCGGGATTTTTGTGTAACAGCTGTTGGAGGGGAGGATGCTTCGTTGGCTGATTCGGGTGCCAGCGCTCCGGAGGGCAGGAGGGCCTGGGTGTGCATTCAGCTTTTTTCTGTGATGTGTTTGGCAAGAACTGACGCAGACTTGGGAATTTGGACACTTCTAAGGAATAATATCAACTGTTGAAATATGAATTGTTTCTGCAGTTGGGAGGTGGCGCGGTGGTTTTAAAGGGATCCCATGCAGGGAGAGAGTGTGAGCACAGATAACCTGTGCAGGTATTTTCCATTTTAGATGACACCTATTTAGTTGTGTTTATAAATAACCTTTGAGAGCAAAAGAAACGACCATTCTTCTTCCATTGCAGTAACATAGGAGGTGTCTTGGGAATGTGTTCTCTCCATTTCCCTTTCCTCCTCTTCCAGTTTCACTGTATACTGATTTCTTTTCCTCCCCAAATTGCAGGACAGCAGCACTAGGTGTCCAGTTTGTTTCCCTGAATGCTTTCTAGCAGAAGGACAAGTGCAATCCACTGAATTAGTGGAACAAGCTCAAGGGTGAGGGCATGTTCCCTCTTTATCAATAAAGTCCCTTTATACAGTGAGAACAATTTGTGCGGGGGAGGCTTTTAAATAATATCTCCGAGTGCAAGTCCTGCTAGGCCTGGAAGGTAGAGATGGTTCACTGAGTTATTATTTTTATGGAGACCGTTCTTCCTTGAGGCCACTGAGCCTTCAGGTTTCTCCAGGCCTTTAGTGGTCTGCACTTCTCTGTTATTCTTTCCCTGAGAGTGCTGATTAGTGACTTGCGGTGTGGATGCTGATTTATCGCAGCTGAGAGTTGCCCCTTGGGGGCTGAGCAGAAACACTCATGAAGGAGCCCTGATTAAAAAGAGTGGTAATGAAGACAAATGTTTCGGAGGGAGTCAAGAGCAAACCAGGCCTTGGCATTCCCACTGCTCCTCTGAGCTTTTGGAGAGGAGGTAACAGTGGCCAAAGGAAATATTTCCCCCTTGTTGTTTATTTCTCATGGCACTGGAAAAATTTTTCTTTTCCTCCTGGGTGTTCTAACTCTCACTTGTTAACTGCTTTTCATGCAGGCTTGCAATTAACCCTTGGCAGATACTTACCATGTTCCCTTTATATTCACTCTATACATAAAGAAGTTTTTATGTTTTGACCTGTTAACCATTTTAAGATTCTTTAAACTTGACAGTTTCATCTAATTTCTCACGTCATTAAACCGTACTTTATTTTCCAACAGTCCATTCACAGGAGGTTTGGTGTTTGTTTGATATCTTTAATCATCTTTTTTCCACACTGCCCTTTTTAATAAGGAAAAAGAATGACAAAAAGTAATGCTTACAACCAGGTTTTAAATCACAGAGAGGTCAGAAAGTTCCTATCTAGTGCTGGATGTGTAACTGGAGACAGATCTCAAAAGCACATTGCTAGGTTCTGGATGGTCTGACACTTCTGTTAGCTAGAATTCAAAGCACAGATAAATGTCATGATTTCACCCTATCGTAGGTTTTAATTCTGCGTGATTTTTCCACTTTGAAAGCCCAGCCTGAGCTATAATTGGTGCATGAACTGAAAGCGGAGTATGTGGAAAAACATGCCCTGCCTTTCTTGGTCTTCGTATTGCCAGCATGCAGGGATTAGATGGGCCTGTTAAAATCCACGCTAATCTCTGCAGTTACTTGCTTGTCAGATTTGTGCTCACGTGAGGATGCCCTGGATGCAGGAGCAGGTCTGTGCAGGCAGGGGTGCCTGTTAAAGAGCCGTGACACACCGAGACCACGAGCTGCTGTTGCTGCGTGAGGCTCTTCTTGGCACTTGTCCTCGTTGAGTTTCCCCAGATTCCTGTCAGCCTGGTCCTCCAGGTCCCCCCGGGAGCTGCCCTGCCCTGGAGCTCTCCCAGAGCTGCTCCCAGCTTGGGCTTGGCTGTAAAGGTGAGCAGAGTTTGCTCCCTCGCTCCTTCCAAGGTGTTAAAGAGGATGGTTCCCAGTACAGTCCCAGGATACTCCACACACAGCGTGACCTGTTCATCCCTTCTCCCTGAGCTTAGTTATCCAAAGCAATAGGCAAAGCCAAAATTAAAGTGCAGCTGGAAAACTGTGCTGTGATCCTGCATTTCAGCTGGGTGAATCTGGTGCACAGCCCAGGGATGGGAACGCTGGTGAATGTGGGCACCGTTCCTGTGCCATCCTTGCAGCTGTTCCCTTCCTTTGGGAATGGAGAGCTGGACACTTCCTGCTCAGTGAGGATTTCTGGATGGCCCGTTGCATTCAGTGAGAATTCCAGGGTGTTTTCCAAATGTTAATTGACTTTCTCATGAAGTTTTAGCTCATGCTTTGCTTTAGAACAACATTCTGACCTATCATGTCGAAAGGTTCTTTTTCTTCCTAAAATAGGGTGATAAAGGAACAGTTCATCCCAGAGAAAAGCTGGGAGCAGGGTTTTCTCTGATTGACTGGCCTCGTTCATGATGCACCCAAAAGGTCAAAGACTGTTTTGAGAAAGTATGTTAAAGGATGGGTCTGTGTTTTCTCTCTGTCTGAGAAGCTACTTACAACTTCCATCGTAGTTCTTGCAGCGTTAAATAAACTCACTGTACATCTAAGGCTGCTTTTTAATCAGTCTTACACTGATCCTAATTCTAATACTTCCAAAGCATTAGAATTGTAATCATTGCCCAGCATTAGGTTTGAAAAAGAGAACAAAAATTAAGGTTCCTTAACATAATTTTGTCAAACTGAATTGTTTTGTGTGGTAGTGCCACGGAATGAAGCAGCACTGGGGGGACCCTGCACGTCGTGGTGGGTGAAAGGTTGTATGTGATTTGGTGCCAGTTTGTTTAACTTTCCTTCAAGCTTTTTTAATTGATCACCTACTTTGAAAATGCAGATGACATCAGAAGCTTTCAGAACTGGCTCAGGAGTCTCAAAGGCTCGTGAAATTTTAGAAGTGGCTTCTGAAAGTTATTTTTTGAAAGTACCGTTTGGGGTTCAGTTCCATGTGAACTAACCTACATTTACCCCACAATTACACAGGATTCAGGAAATGCTGATTACGTTTTTGTAAGTGAAAAGTCAGGTGAGTTTTTTGATGTGAGAAATGGAGTGTACAGGGGAGCCCCACCTTGTTAGTAACAGTGTCTGGACCATGAGGAGATCACAGCAACTGGTGGGAGCTCGGTGGCACCAGCCCTCGTCTCTGAGCCACTGCACCAGTCCGAATTTTGGGAATGTTTCGGTTTAAATCTGATTAACTTGTGGGTGTTGGAGAGCTAGTTTGAGGCTGGCATTGCTGCACTAGTCAGCTTGCATCACCATCAGCTGCCCACTAATTATCAGGAAATTTATAGCTGCATTAGGTAAATGTCACTTCACTGCAGTGGCCTGGAATAAGAGCGTTTTCTGCTCTGAATTAGCACCATGGGCACGTCTCAGTGAGGGGCTACCCAGGCAAGAGAAGGCCTTGATTTGTGCACAGGCAGATGAGGGTTTAAGAAAGGGTAGCTGAGAGATGTTGTATTGCGTTCTTGAACCGTAACATCTCCCCTCATAGATGTGTGTTTGTTTATTCATTAGGCATAATCACATGCAAAGTGTTTAAAAATCATTTGCCGATTCCAGAGTGGAGCCGCGTTGAGCAGCGGGATGTTCTGTGTGTGCTCCATCTGCAGGAGCCCTTCAGGAGGGTGAGCCAGAGCAAGGATGGCTCGGTCTGCCTTCCTTTGGGTGAAATTCAGCGGTAGGCAATGTGATAATTATCCATAATTATGTGATATTGTATATACTGTTAGGCAAAATAGTACAAGTATGTGTCCTTTCACAAAGCTTAGAATTACAGAATTACTAAGGTTGGAAGAGACCTTTAAGATGATCAAGTCCAACCCAGCAGCAGCACCACGTTCACCACTAAACCGTGTCCTCAAGTGCCACATCCACACATTTTGTGAACGCTTCCATGGGTGGTGATTCCAGCACTCCCCTGGGCGATGTCTTACAGCCCTTCCCATGAAATGTTTTGTCTAAATATCTAACATGAAACTTCCCTGGCTGTAAAGCAAGAAACAAAAACAGGAGTCAAAGCATGACTTCTCTCTGTTCTCTGAGCCCCAGCACACCTTGATTTGTGGATGTTGATGGATGCAGGATAGGCACCCACCACCCACTGCTGGGGCACAGGGCAGTCACTGGAGTTAATTAGGGAGCAGAAGAGATTTAAAGCAAGTCGCTGTCCAGTATTAAGCACTTGGCTTTCCCTTCTGTTTTCACTCTTGCTGCTTTTATGGTTCAAAGCAATGCAGATCAGACAAAGCTTTTGGATGCTGCATTCAGGAGGCCTTTCTTCTGCGTCAGTAACACGAGCGTTGGCACAGGCCAAGCGAACCACTTACTTCAAAAGGATCTTTTTATTAGATAAGAGCAGATACTTACACATCGTCGTCAGAGGAATATCATTTTTACAAAAGACAATTCTGCCTGCAGGTCTGTTTCAAGGTTGTATTGAAGTTGCTTCCCTTTGTTCTTCATAAGACACAAACACAGCCCCCCTTCTGCCAGACCTCCCAGTTCCAGCATGCAAGGGAAGGCTTGAAATGCTGGAAGTAAATTCAGCCTTAAACAGGTTTACTGCAGGCTTTAAACCTGTCCTGTGAGAGAAGACTTCATCTCTTCCCCCTGCACAGTTAATGGTGTCGATTTCTTCCCAGTATCTCCAGCAGGAGCCAGGGATTGCTTTGGGCTTTGTGTGTCGTGTGTCTCCATGGTTAATTGCCTTGTCTCATGTGAGGGGTGATTTTAGCTGGCAACTTTGAACTTGACTTGAGTGGAGCAAGATCAAGCCATAAAGGCAGGCACCAGTCAGCTGGACCTTGTAAGCAGGTTTGTGTTCATGCACCAAACATGGTTCTGCTGCTCCCTGTTTGCTGCTGAAAAGCCTGACTTGCTCGTGGTGGTTTGCAGGGCTCCCAGAAGCAGCTGGGGGGAACTGTTCTCCCCTGCGAGGCTGGATGGAACTGTTTGTACTTCATAACTTGGTTTGCATTATGAAATTTTATTTGCTTCACCGTTGTACCAGTCAGATGTTAGGGGTTGGTAAGAACTAAATGTGAATCTGCTGTTTCTCTGGCCATTAATGCCCAACTAATCAAAGTTTTACCTCAGTGCCACGTGCAAAAGAAGTTCCTTATCCTGTCTGGAGAAGCGCTTGGTTCGTGGCAAAGTTGAAATTCCATTGATGTAAATGGATATATCTTCATTCATGTCCATCCCAAAATACTTGGGGGTCTTGCTGAAGGTGTTATCTCACCACTTAAAGCCAGTACTTGAAAGGGCCTCGAAGCCTTTACATCAAAAGACAAAGGAGCCGAAATAAATCCTGCAATGGGTTGGGTTGGAAGGACCTTAAAGCCCATCCAGTGCCACTCCCTGCCATGGACAGGGACACCTTCCACTGCTCCAAGCCCTGTCCAGCCTGGCCTGGGCAGAAAATAAATCATTTATTATTTAGTAGCTAAACTGCACCTCCCTGCTGGGTAAATAGGAGCCATTTGGATAATTTGTTCTCAACAAAGTCTGAACTGCGTCTCTGAATGCTGATAGATGTCCACCACAAGCTGGCAGAAGGAGCTGTGTAAATCCTGCAGCCTTTGCAATGAGCTGGCAGGGGTTTGAGCAGCTGCTGGCTCGGTTCCTTCAGCATCAGCTGATGTTTTAGGGCCTTGCCTTGCCCATTAGCAATATGGGTTGTGAGGAGTAAGTTCTTCATCTCGCCCTCGTATTTTATAGTATATTTGGGATTCGTGGTGACATTGAACTTCGGGGGAGAATAGTCAGCAAAGCAGATCCGTTGACAAAACTTGCCATTCCCGGGCTCTGGTGATGGCCTGTCCAAGGATGGCTTTTCCCTCACAGTTTTCCCTCCCTGTAGCTCTGAGCTTGGCCCATCTGGGGGCTGCATTCCTACTCTTCTTCAGCCGAGACCAGTCTCTGCTCCAGAAGTGAAACCATTCCTGAGATGGCAAATGGCTTGGAAGGGTCGCTTCAAAAGATGCCTAATTACTGTATTTATAGCCCAGAGTCTCCAGGGGGTGCTGGGAGAGGGAGCTGTGGCTCCTGTGGGGGTGTGGGACAGGGCTGAGCCCTGCAGCCCCTCCAGCCCGGCCTTCTGGTGGCTGGGTCGTGTTCTGTGAGCTGGGCAGGTTGCTCTCCTGGGAGGAGGAGTGTGTTCATACAGCCCTGTAGCAGTGCAGGGTTTCTCATCTGCAGGAGTAAATTAATAAACAGCCAGACTGTTCTCGCATCAAACTTTTATACTTGTGCTTTTCTATAAGAAATGACCTTATATAATTAGGTACATTACAGTCATATGAATTTATAATAAATATATATATATGATGGGGCATTGGATATTGTATGATGTGAAATCTTGTTATGTTCTACTTTGGAAGGGTTCTGACAAACGCTGGCTGGGTAAAAGACACGTTTTCCTCTAAATTTAACCTGATTGATCATTTTGCAACTGTGTTATTACTTTGATGCAGAGAGAATTCCAGAATGGATGAACTCCTCATACACCACAAGCGGGGTTTTGATGGTGGTGATTTATTGCTGCCTTTTACCAAGTTTCATACAGAGCTGCTCAGAATTAAACATGGTGCTTTAAAAATACTTCGTGCAGCGATCCCAGAACATACATAATTTTGAGCAACTTTACTGACAATTGCTTTTTTATGGGCCTTGATGGAAGCGAATGACAATCTTCACGTTCCCTGGAGGGGCGTCTGTCTTTGCAGACAGAGACACTGTTGTGATTTTATCCAGCATCTAAGTACAGCCTCCCAGTTTGGGACTAGTCAGGAAGGTTGAGGTGTGGAGCAGGGATGTGGCAGCTGTCCCCTGGGAGGGCTGGTGACTTCAGAGTCTCTCTTAGGCCACTTGTGTTGGATATGGCAGCCGGATTCGATGGGATGCTTAGGATGGCTGCTCCCAGTCTGGCATCCTCTTACCCGGGGTGCTGCTCAGTGGAGCCCCCAGTATATCTGCTCCCCTCCCAGCTCTTAAATCCTCATTAACCAGCTGGACAACACAAAAGCAAGACGTGGGACCCTTGTATTTGGCCAAAGGTTTGGGCTCCATCGAGTGAATTGGAAAGGAGGGAGCCAACACTTCCACAAGTGTCCCAGCCTCTCTTGTTTCTCAGGCTGGTGCTGGAGCAGTTCCTGCCCCACACGACAGCTCGTTGAATGCAAATAATGAATGTTAATCCAGACTCATTGTTCCAGGGTCAAACACCAAAAAAAAGCAGCTCAGTCAGGGTGACAGTGTGGTAAATCGTGTTTGTTTGCTTTGTGCATTAGGTTGGGCTTTGCCTCTCTTTTTCGAGCCATCGTTTCAGCGTGTGCTTTTCATTCCCTGCTCGAGCGTGTGTAAGAGAGCAGCATTCCAGCTGGGTTCGCTCTCCCTCCCGAGGTGAGGACTTTTGTCCTCTATTTGTTGTTATGCAATATTGTGCAGCTTTCAGTGATGAAGGGGGGAAAAATTGTCTGCCAATACGGCTGTGATATTTGGATGATTTATCTCGTTCCTCTTCTGAGTAACCTAACTTTGACATTATTCGTGAACTCCGAGCCTTGCTTGCGTTGTTCTTGCTGGTAGAAAACATAGCAAGGATGTAGTGGGTAATTGAACCCAGATGCACCGAGGGCTGCTCAGCCAGACTGTTATTTTAGCCTACACTAGTAGGTTTTTAATACGAGTTTGACCTTACTTTGAAACATTCTCAAAATACCATACTTTAATATCAATTTATACCCTCCTGCTTTAAGACGGGGCAGAGTCATTCACGAAAGTAATGAAACACTTTCTACCTGTTAATGCAGGAGATAGAGAAGGAGTTTGGGAGTTAATTTATGTATCTAAGGAACAAGCTTTACATGCTGCCTGCCTAATTGGAGCGTTATCGTGTGCCTGGGGTTGGGATCATGACCATCAGGGAAAAGGGATCCGGCGGCTTCCCCTGTGCCACATGGGAGTGCCTGTCCCTGCAGCGAGGAGGCACCTTGGGCATGCAGGGCTGAGCTGCTCCCTGGCAGGGAGGTTTACCCACAGTCGTGTCAGGGAGTTGTTAAACGGAGTTTAATAGTCAGGGTACAAATTCATCTGAATTATTTCTAATGGGCGGTAAACATGCCGTGCCTGTGTTGTGTGAGGTTACGCTGCGTCAAAGAGCTTAGAAGTGCGTTTGTGATTTAAAAAACTGAACAGAATAACCCAGAGCAAGGGATGCTGCTATGCCAGAATGGTAGTTGGATTTTGACACACATGTAATGGACTTTCCATATCCAGGCTGTGTTTTCCTAAAGGAGGAGCTGCTGATGGCAGGACGGAGCAGAGCCGTGTTTCCCTCCTCAATACAGGCTTTGTCAGTGACAACCGAGCACAAAAAATCCTATGTATAATTAAATTTCCTGTGAAGATAGCATACCTTTTTCTGCTTAAACAGAACGGGGGTTCATTCATTATTGCTCCTCTCAGGTGGAACCAAGGTTGCTGCCTTTCTAACGTGTCTCAATAAGTATTCTTTAATAAAGAATAATAAAGGAATTAAACTTCTGTGGCTGTACATCAACAGTTAGAAGTAAAGCAATCCCGAAGCAAGATTTTGTGGTAGATCTGGAAGTTAAATACTTAAACTGATTAATTTTTTTCCATTTCACTCTAATTTAGGGTTGATTCTTGTAACTGAGAAGGATATTTAAGGGCGCTTGGAAGGGTTGTTTTAAATTACTGCTGAGGTGTTACTGTGCCCACCCGGTGCCATTCCTGCCCAGCCTCGGTCCAGAGCCTGGTGTAAAAACCAGAGCTTTAATCACAGTGATGGTGGCAAACGGCTTTAAACCTGTTTGGCTCTGGGCACTGCAGCTTAAAACACAGAAAGCAAGAAATTAAAAATGGGTTAGTGTTTTTCTTTCTGTTCTCTTATCAGAAATGTTCACTCAGACTATAACAACTGTTAGAACAAGATAACAACTTCAGGCCAGCTGTCAAATGTTTACCATTATCAAACCTCTCCCTAGGGTAAGATGCGACTTTGGCTCGCCTCACCGGCAGTAATTTAATTTTTCCTTCGTTCTGACTCGGAAATGGCAGCATTTTTCAAAGCTTCCTCCCACTGATGGCTGAAATTTTCCTTGTGAAATGATTTCCACCAGTCTTGAATCTTTCTTGCTTCTGCCGTCTTCACCTTTACTGATGGTTCTGCAACTCATCACCAGCTATGCGAACTGACAGTTCACATCCTGGGGCAGCAGCCGGGGCTGGCCTGCAGAAAGGAGCAGCCTGACCAAATTTACGCTCACAAGATCTCTTAATTCACAAAAGCATTTGCTCCAGTTCCTGCTCTCTGCTGCAGGGGCTTTAGGGGGGGAGCGGGAGCGGTCGGAGGGGAGAGAGGCACTCTTCACACTCTGCTGAGTACACAGCCTTCCGAGATGGAAAACAGACGGAAAGAGACATTTCCAGCCATCTTGCTGATCCGTGCGGGGTTCACTGAACTGTGCAACGTAGCACCAGACCCGTGTATCATTTCATGTGCTAAATTCTTCTTTCTTTCTTTCTTTTTTTTTTTTCCCTTGAGTGAAGCAGTTTCTCATTTTGTTGACAAGCATATTAAAATTAAAAGTGGGAACAGTTAAAAGAGAACCTAAAATGTAAACTCAATACCCACTGGTTCCTTCCTCCTTTGACATTAGAGCTACGGAGGGATCTGCTTAGTTTTGAAAAGCCTCTGACAAATGAGAATAGTCAGAATAAGTTTTCTATTTGGTCTGAACTGCATGGAACATCATGATTATTTTTTTTCCTCCCTCACAAGCTGAAACACATGCCATATGCTTGCCCAAATGCTTCCCCTTCTTGCACTGCAAGACAGATACGAAACTTTTGTTCCGCTCTTTTTCTAGGCAAGGATTTTGTCCCTCTTCCCACCCAGAGCAGTCTGAGTAAAGAGATGCTCCCGCTCGGCTGGCTGTGCTCACTCCGTCCCAAAAAGTCATTCAAACACCTTTTTTGGGGGGATTTTTTGGCTCTGTTGGAAGCTTCTCCTAAGAATAACCTGTTTTACATTTTTGTGATTGCTTTGGAGAAAAACACGTGCTATAATAGCAGAATGTAAATGTGGGGGGGAACAACATTCCGAGTAACCTGATCGCACTCCTGTAGTAGTTGCTTTGGTACTTTCCTATCATTAACTATCCAGTTGTTTAAGGAGCAGCTGTATGGTCTGGTAAATTCATATATATTGTAGTCAAAAGTTTAGACAGGAGGAAAAGTGAACTTGGTTTGTGCTAACACAGATCCTGGTCCCACTAAACTGGTGTTCTAATTGAAGATGCAGGAATTTGTTTTGGCTTTTTATATGTGTAAAGGAGTCCTGTCCCTCAGTGATGGTGGGGTTTTAAAAAACAAATACAGATATATATTTCTAATGGCATCTCATGTCCTTAGCATTAACTCTACTTGTATGTTCTGTTTTGGGAGCTTTTAGGCATTGTGAGAAATATATGAGAGATTTGCAAACAGGGGCAAGGAGGGGTCAGATGTATCAAATCCATGGATTCCAGCGAGCAGAGACTCTGCCTTGGAATCGTGAATTAATAGGAGAGCTTCCTCCTGCACAGACCGGGGGGAGCACAGACCGGTCGAGGTATTTGTCATCTTAATAAACTGACAAAATGGAAAAATAAACGCCAATCTTATCAGTCTGCATTTTTTTGTTGGGGATGAAAGTGTTTGAAGGAAAATCATAAAGGAATCCGTGGTAGCTCAAGGAGGTTAAACTCAACAGTTGTTGGCTTTGAAGTGTATGACCACGAGGTTAATTGCCAAAACTGCTTGTGGAAAAGGTGGTAACAATTTAACGAGACTGTACAACTGCAGCCTCGCAGATGAATATCAGGTGTTTGCAGACTGGCCTCGCTTGGCGTTTGGGGTGGCTTTTTTTGTTGGCTTTTTTTTTGCCTCACAGGAAAAAGGGGAGAAGAAACCCGAGTGAGAAGCAGGGGAGCGAGCCCGACTAAACAGCCAATAATTCCTTGTTTGCTTTGCCAATGAGGCTGTAATTGGCCGGGAGGTCAATGGGAGCCCGTGGATTGGCGGCTCCTCCATCGGGACACGCAGCCCTCGGAGCTTTCCCGGCCCTTCTGTGGGCTCGGCTTTATTAATCCCAGCTAGGGGTTTACACTTCAAGGCACGGGGGGTTGTATTTCGGTTTAGTCCAGGATTTATTTCCCCAGCCCTGCATCGGTAGGTTCATTTGTCCCCTTCTGAAGCTGCCGGACTTCTGCATCTTTCTTAATTTAGTGGGAACAAAGTCTTTAAGCACAGAATCCCCTGAAGCCCTGCAGAAACCCAATTAGGTCAATGCAATATCATAATTGGGAAGCTGAAATCCCTTACCATTAGTTACACTGGCTAAACAGAGATGCAGAAGTGTGATATAAACAGAAGGAAAAGAAATTCTTTTAATGTTGCTTTGCACTTCCAGAGAGGGAGAACCTTTATAATTTTAACAGTATCATCAGGGTATTTTAATTTTTGACATCCTTCTCAGAATCCAGGATTTTTTTCCATGGCTGTATTTTTTATCTGCAGCAATTTGTGGAACTTGGAAAATGTGTACAAAGAGCTGTTTTCTCATAGACAGGGAGTTGGCAATGCCTGCAAACAATGAGGAAAAAAAATCTTTAAATTGTTAACTAAACTCTTTGAACCTCAAAGCAAGTTAGTTTATGATGGAAAGCTTGCTCACCAGTCACAAATCCCTATTTACATGGATTTCTCTCTGTCAGATACCCTTAATGAACTGCAAGTTTTATTAACAGCAACTCAAATAATACTTTCATGGCTCGATGTTCAACTGAGCGACGGGCAAGAAACTTTGAAACCTTTGTACTGCAACACCATTGACTTGCTCAGCTGTAAAGCCAAAGCAGCAGCCTTGTTCCTAAATGTAAAGCAAGCTGCAATTCTTCCCGTGTTGTTTTGCTGTTCACATATTGTGTGTTAGAAGCAAAACCTCTTGTGGGAGGAACGGTCCCTTTGCAGCGGAGGACTCTGGGCTGCAGCTGGAGCATCCCGGGGTGCTGCTGCTCAGCACTCACGGCACTCGGGAAATGTTGTGTGCTGATGGCTGGGAATGTCTGTGACTCAGGGAATCACAGCTCTGGTGGGGAGCTGTGAATCTGAGTCCTGGTGGGGAGCTGTGAATCTGGGTCCTGGTGGAAACACCCAAAGAATGACACTCAAGTACATCGTTTAACCCCTGGCTTACTTTTATAAACAGAATCACCGAGTCACAAAGTCAGGCATCTGTGGGAAGTGATTGTAGCCAAAGGGTGAAGATTGAGAAACCTCTGGTTTCATCCTTTCCTATGAGATGGACTGTAGAAGGAGCTGAAGTGGCTGCCAAACACCTTTAATCTGCTGTAGTGCCTTGTCTGTCACAAGCCGTTTACATTTTTCCTCTCCAGTTAGGGCTCTTACGCTGTTCCTGTGCCAGGGATGTTTCACAGGTGGCAGCAACCCCAATTCCAGCCCTCCAGGAGGTACCTGCCCGTCTTGCATTTTTATTAAACAGCTACAGCATTTGTATGATACCGTAAAACATAACTCACGCTGCTGAGAGAGAGGGGGAGAAGAGCTCAGTTTACGAGGGTGCTACCTCTGCAGTATTGATTTAGACTCTGCTTGTGAAGACAATGGCATGTT
The DNA here is from genome assembly GCA_013396755.1 of Sclerurus mexicanus. Classification (NCBI taxonomy): domain Eukaryota; kingdom Metazoa; phylum Chordata; class Aves; order Passeriformes; family Furnariidae; genus Sclerurus; species Sclerurus mexicanus. Next base: position 169,264 of record VWZF01005393.1, on the reverse strand, counting down.
GAAAGTACGTGTTGTTTAATGGAGACCATCCTTTCTTATTTTTCGAGCTAAGGTGGTCTCTGATGGTATCCAGCAGGGCAACGTGACTCAGCAGACAGAAAGCCTTTGCTTTTTTGTGGGGTGCCAAGCAGATCTCAGCTAGGGCACAGAGAACCCTCCCCTCATTCAATTTTAAACTTTAATAATATTTCTTCTTCATTATAAAACACAAACTCACTGCAACACAGGCGACGGGGGAGATATTCTTCAACATCATTTTTATTTATTTAAAAAATTTAAAAGGGAGGGGTGGAAAGAGAGAAGAACAGGCTTTGCAATCTGCATATGCAAATGCTGCCGTGTTGCTCCCAGACAGGAGGAAACTCGAACTCTCAATAGATATTTATTTTCTAAATTGGCGACAGACATGCGAGCGAGAACGTTCAAATGACTTCAGCCCCCTCTCTGCCTTCATTATGGCAGGCGAGCAGATCACATATGGCATTATGGAAATCACTAAATGAAAACCATATTGATCAGCATTGAGAACAAATGTAAAAAAGCTGGGCTCGAGGAGGAGAGGTGGAGAAGTACGTTCCTCTCTTCAACCAGATAGGCCCTCGTTAAGGCCTTTAATCATTTATTAATGTAAACTCCCTCCTTCCCTTTCCACTCAAATTACCTCAGCCGTAGAGCATCCTGCTCCATTTATCTTTTAGTGTTTCCTTTATTTAATTTATTTTTAAGCTATACATTATAGTTTTATTACAAAATCAAGGGGTTTTTTTTGCTTTTCTAAAAGGCAGCGTTGAGCAGCTCGGTTTGGTCGGAGCCGCCCTGCTCGAGGAGGGAGCGTTGGGACCGGGAGCGGGTTCGGCCCTGGATGGCAGGCGAAGGGAGAGTGTGTTACAGAGCCTGCCCCGCTTCACGCTGTTTGTAATTAAGGTTGTGTCAGCATTTCCATCATAAACCCTTGTTTACAGGGTTTATAATTCAGCTGTGAAAATTTGCTCCGGGCCAGATCTGACATACAAGGGTTCAACCTCACAGTAGAGGGAGGCTTTGCCGTCCCTCCCTCCCTCCTTCCCCCAAACTTAAAAGCTACTCCGTTCCAAAAATAAAAAAAAAGAAGAAAAGGTGTAGTGGTGGGTTTGGGGGAAAATTGAAGCTTATTATTAGCCAAAAAAAAAGCTATTTTCTCCTGTGTAAATCTTAAAAGCCCTGTGGAGACCTGTGTATGACTGGGCTGTGCCAGTTCTGAGGCAGTTGGGGTTTTCGGTCGGGCAGCGGATCAGTGACTTGGAGTCCTTCCCCAGGATCCCGAGTGATGGACACCTCCATCCTGATGTCCACTTTCTTGGACACTCTGTCATTCTCTCACGGTTTAGTTTGCAATTTCCATGACAATAATTACGGGGTTCTGCTCTGAAATTTGTGCTGGTTTATGCTCCCGACAAAGCTCTCGCTGGCCCGTGGGGTATTTCCCAGTAGCCTCTCAGCTGTGTAACATAGGCTGTTCTTAGGGATAATAATATACTTTTTACTTGGAGTCTGCATCTTTCCCACAGCAGAAACGGTTTCACTGGCATTTTTTAATCCATTTGGCTTAAAAAAAACCTGTCAGATTTGTGTGTATGTGTGTGTGTGTTTGGAGCAGCTGGGTGTCTGTCGCATGTTCATTTAAAAATAACTAATAACCATCATGGAGAGCAGCCAGAACGATCTCCCCGTGCCCGGCCCAGCTGAGGAAGGTGGGAATAAGCAGGAAGCCACACCAGTTGGGAGCCTGGGTGTGGGTCTGGCTCCAGCAGCACCACGTGCCTGGTGGGCTGCGGGATGCAGGCGCGGTGGGCACGGCGCTGCGGGAGGAGCACGGCAGCCTGGGCTGGCAGTTGCTGGGCTGCTGTCACTTGGAGTTAAATCCTTATCACTGTAATGTTTTCATATTCTCTGCGATAACAGACTTCAAGTCTCAGGCGCGGGGATGGCTCCTGATTGATAGGGAATGATACTGGCGTCGCACGCTGCGCCGTGGACGTCTCACTTATTCCAAGTGCTCGTCCAGATTTTGGTTTTGGAGGGGGGAGGACAATTCCTAAGGGGCAGCAAAGATACACACAGTGATGTATCTATAAAATATGTGTGTAAAATGCATCCCCTCCTTCCCCTTTCTTGCACGCTCACCCACTTCCAGCTTCTTTTCCTCTTTGACTCGCATTACAATCCTACTTTCCTTTCCCTGCTCTCAACATCAAACAGTATATAAATTACAGCCAGAGTGCTGTCTGTGGCAGACATACAGTCCTTGTTTGTGGCAGAAGAGCAGAGCATTAAACAGTGAGTGGACTATGCAGAGAGCTCTCTCTCTCTCGCCGTTCCCAGTGGGAGTGTTGTTTATAGAGCATTATAATTTATAACTGAGGAGAGTGGATTTAATTTCAGCGGAGGGGGCTCGCCAGCGGGGCGCCAGCCTGCAATCATATGAATCAGCAAGCTGCAAACTCTATTGAATGGAAAGTATTATCGCTGCCCACAAACGGACACTGTTTCTCCTTAAACAACTCCCTCGGTGCAGGAAGACGTTGTCTTCATTCATCTATTTTACATATCTACTCCCGTTTTAATTTTGCTGTTTCCTAAAAGTCGCTTCTTTTTCGAAGGCGTCTTTTTCTGTTGCTGCCCGACTTCCTGGTCTGACATTGGAAACTGATTATTGTCTGTATGTTGCTGATTTTGTAGCTCTTAAACTTGCCTTTGCTTTTTAGCGTGTGTGTGTTTTGTTTTTAGTCTCTGAAATGCCATTTCCCTCTGATCCTGTGTACAAGCAACTTTTATGGGAACCGAAGTTAAACATGCAAACAAGAGGATGATAATCCATTAGCATTAATATTGTAAAATGGTAGTCACATTCAATCACAGGAAGTTTTATTTAATCATGGATGTTTTGTGCTTTTGTCTTGCACAAATGGAAACTCTTTTTTCCCCCCTCTCTTTAGTCTTGCAGAAGTTTAACATTTTGTCCTTTGAAATAAGACCATCAAATCCGTAACGAAGCCGGATGACTTTCTGAAGTACTTTCAAGCAGTCTGTGCTTTGATTATGTTTTGTATTGGTTGTTTTTGTGGTGTTCAGGACAGAGCTGACTCCCGGGCTGATGTTTCCTATAAGGGTTTTATGCAGCTCTTGTAATTTATTAGACATTTGCAAGCAGAGCAGTAACACAATGCATTAACAGCCTATGGCAAACACAAGTTTTACATGAGTTGCTATTTTGCTTTATCCTTCTTTTTATAAAACAATAGCTAAGCTTTTTAAAAAAAAACCCCACTAGAGTGATACAGGGCAGACAGGGTGGAATTATGGACTTGTGAGCTGGGTCCCTGGGGGTAATTGAGCAGCAGAATACCTGAGAGCTGCTGCCTGTCTCCCCTTCAGAGCCAAGGTTCTGGTGAAGTTTGGGCATTTTTGAGGAATAGAAGCTGCCTTTTTTTTTTAATCCTGAGCCACAGGCACCACGCAGAAGTCTCTGCTGGTGCGGTGTCACACGGGGCTGGCTCACAAGGGGTGCTCAGAGGGCACCACTCCCACAAACCCCTCCAAAACTCCTCTCCCACCTCCCCCAGGAGGATTTCAGGGGGCAGGAGGGAATGCGGTCTTAGGGGAGTGCCTGTTAATTATGCAGCTCGTGTCCCACACAGCTGGATAGGAGGATGGTCTTTCTTTTCCCTGCCCTACATTCTGGTCTTCAGACCTGCCTAAGGAGCTTTGTGTGTCTAGTGATGATTGAACCGTGGGGGCTGACCAGTCCCCCCCGCCCCAAAATCTCTGCTGGGGCACTGATTTGTGTGGATTCGGGATCAGGGCTAGGGGATAATTAGCCTAATTCTCCACTCCTTTCCCAGGAAAACCCAGATCCCTGGGATAGCAGCTCTGCTTCCCTGCAGGAGTGCAGGGCAGCTCGAGAGGTGTTTCCTCCACAGAAACACCATTCCCGTGTTCCTTGCAGTTTTGAGCCGTGACAAACAGCAGCTTATCTAATGTATTTTAAATAATTGTGGCTTTTTTGGTTCCATCTGTGCTGTAATTTGGCCTCACTAAAACAAGTTGTGCAGCTCCACAGTCTTTGATGTATCTGATCGAAGTTGTGCTTTTGTTCAGCATCTGCAGCAGGGGCATCAGTCTCTGCTTGCTTTGCATTGCATTTATGAGCATAATAAAGTTATTGCCCTCGTTCTCACAGAGAGATTGTCCTGCATTAGCAAAAAAAGCCACATAAATTATTTGCAAATGAGTGGCTTGTTTTTTGCTTATTGATTTCCCAGAAGTGGCAAAATGCTTTAGCTTATGTTCACGACTATTTATAAAATGTAAAATGTATTTTTCTCTCTGCCTCTTGGCACAGACAGTGAAGTTTGTTAAAGGATTAAAGGCTGCATCCTACTGTTCTCCCTGAACCATTCCACGGCTTTTAAACAGTCTCCTTGACTGTATTTTCTACGCTCAACTTCTTACTAAATTCCAAAGGCACATGAAATACTCGCAGCTCTTTAATTCCATAGCACCACATACAGCTCTTTTGGTCCCCTTAGGGGGAAAAAATGCTGTAAAATCCAAACCTGTAGGTAGATTGGAAAGATAGAGCTCTGTACCTTCCAGTTTCACCTCATTACCTCTTTTGTATGTGTAAGAACTGTTCTGCACTCCAGAATGATCATATTATACACTGTTTAAATCTGAGTCAGAGCTAGTAAATATTTTGGGCACACAGAGTAAACTAGTTAGTGTTTAACTCGGGCTTGCGAAAGCCAAGATGATTCACAACGTTAACATTTTAATTCCTTGTTCATTCTGAATGCGACGGGAATGAATAAGATTTGGCATTTTAAAACATTAGGGATTTAAGTTACAGCCCACCTTTTTTGTATTATTTTCTCAGCACTTTTGAGGAAAAAAAAAACTGAAATACTGTAAAAATATATTTCATTCTGATTAAGAAATAGGACTGTCTCTATCTGGAGCTTTCCTTTTCTCTAAACTAATGTCTCTGCAACAAATGTGAGCAAAACCTGCGAGGTGTTTGACATGAACAGGAGGAATGTCACCTGAAGTAGAGTCAGATGCAACTGGAGCATTTTGTGTGCAGCAGAACAATCTCTTGAGGAATGCTCAGTTAGGGAGGTCTGGCTGCTTTTATGTAGTTCAAAATTACTTGATCAAAGAATTTTAAGAAATAAAATGCAGGGCTAATCTTTATTGAAAATATACTTTTATTTTACTAGGTGCCTTACTACTGTATAACACCACTTATTTTGGGTTACGTGTGCTTCTGCTGTAGGTCTCACCATAATAAAGACATTTGGGGGTTTGCTTTGATGCAGCTTCACAAGAGAAATACAATTTCCCCCGTGCTTTAATTGTGCTGTGCTGTGTGTTTGGCTCAGTGAACCCAACCAGGGGAGCTGCACCGGGGGCTCTCAGTGGCTCTCCAGCGCCGGGCTCTGCGCCGTGGTTTGCGCTCACTGCCCGGCCGAGAATCCGACTGTGCTGGGCAGGTTTTATTCCCCTCTCGGCTCAGGAGGGGCAGGCAGGCACGGGAATATCCCCCCTCCCCATTTATGTGCCTCAGAGCAGGGTCACGTCCTTATCAGTGATGGTAACGGATAACAGTGTGGTGCTTGGGGCTGACCTTGGCCCCTGCTCCGGCCGCGCTCTCCTCGCTCCCGCTGCTTTGATGTGGTCCGGCGGCCGAGGGGGATGCACACGGGGCAGAGCCCCCGCCAGCACCACCTTAGCATTGCTCCGGCCCACGAAAGCAACCAAATGCCCGTATTTCTTCATTTGGCATAATTAATAACCTTATATTTCCATTGACTTTGATAAACGGAGGTCACGCCGCCCCTTTTTGGCTTTATTCTTTTACTCCTGTAGCGCTCGGTAACGATTGCAGGAGATCTGCAGTTGATATGTGGTACAGACTCGGAGGAATAGCTCAGCCCAGGAGTCTCCATTAGGTCACAGCCTCGCACGGAGCTTTTGGCCACGTTAAAATGGGAAGGCTATTTCATTTTTAGTGGGTTGTGTTTTCAGTGGCCAGCGTAGGAAGCTGAAGGCAAAAAGAAACACGTTGGGTGTCTCACCAAGGAAATCCTCTTGATCTTATGAATTTGTAATTAGGGAAGATATAATAACTCCAAGTGTTCAGTGTTTCATGTAGATCCTTCTTGAGGAGAACTTTGCTGTAATAGCAGCTGATGAAATGCTGTTATTTTTCTTGTTGTCGTAAATATTCGCTGTGAATGATTACTGTCACCATGGGAAAGGACTCCCCAAGAAGCAGTGGTGCAGGGAGTGCCTGGGTCCCCCTGGAGCAGCTCAAAGATCCCTAACAGTGAATCCCTAATAATAAGCCCATCAGCCGAGGGCTTTATTTGAAAACCACCACCAAAAGCAAGGGCAAAGCAAGCCGTGTGGAGGGCCGTGGTATCTGCACTGCTGCTCTGGCTTTGCTGGCTTTGTGGCCGGGGGGGGAGAGCCAGCCCTGGCAGGGGTTGAGGGAGCTGCTTTGCTGTGATGGATGGAGCTCGGCTGGCTGGCTCTTGGAAGGCAAGAAGTGTATTTTATGCCATAACCAAATTTGATTCCTTTTTACCGATACGTTTTGAACTGCATTTAACAGCCAGATAAATGCGGAGCTTGTTTTATTGCAGTTATGATTCTAGATACGTGTATTACATGGGTTGCTATTGAACTTTGCATTAAGCACGGTAGATCTTCTCTGTCAACAAATAAATTAGGCTCGGACCAAGTGGTGTTTTCTTGTATATGTCGTGGATCAGTTTTTGCAACATGTTTTTATTTCCCAGTGACAGCAGCAGCAAAATACGATACCTCTGAGGCTTATGTATCCTAAAGCACCCCTTAAAGGAAGAGTCCCTGAGCTGTCACCCATGGCAGAGCCCTGGCATTAGTGCAGGGAAATCATCTTTGCTGTAACTATTGCAGGAAATAAGTTATGGAAGCAGTTTTAGCGTGACACAGAGATGGGCAGTAGGATGGGCAGGGGCCAGAAGTGTCATCTCGCTTTACCCCTAAAGTGTTTGGGTTCAACACTTCCCTTTTTAAACATCAAAAGTGTTCTGTACATTGCAATTAATTCATCCCGTAACCAGAGTATGAGCATGTAGAAAGAAAATACAACTAGAAAATTATCTGTGTTAATTTTACCCTGCATGCATTATGTCTGCCTGAACTAGCTGATCCTTGCTCAGCTGACTGGATTCCCCTCATTCAGGAGTTCTCACCCTTTTCCACATCTCAGATCCCTTCGTCCCCCTGAGCTCTCCTACCCTGGGAGCCTGTAGTGCTGCCCTGCAGGGGCTGCACCTTCTCTCCACAGCAGTTCCCAGCAGGGACAGCACCAGTGCTGTTCTCAGGGGCTGCACCTGCAGGTCTGGCACCTCCTCCATCCACCTTGGTGGAAACTGAAATAACCCCAGCTCTCTGTGTTACACAAAACGTGGCTTCACGTTCCTGCTGAGTCTGAACTGACTGTGAAGCCTTTGATAAAGTGGTGACTCTGGTACAAACAGGTGTGTGAGCTAGAGCTGGAAGGGCAAGCAAGTTGCCTTCCAAAATCAGAGGAAGCCCTATTGGAATTTAAATTTTATCTGAAACTGGTGCTTCTTTGGTGCTCTGAATGCCTGTCATCTCTGTCTTAGTGACTGTGAATACAACTCGTGTGTGTGGGAAGTGTTGGGTGTTTGGGGTTTGCCATCACTGATTGCTAATCCTGAGAGTGGCAAAAAGTAGAAACAAGGCAAAAAACACAGATGTCAGGGGATTCCTTCTCTTTTAGGGGATTCCTTCTCCTCCCCTGCCTTTGCAGCAATGCTGTTAAAAACAGCAGCAGCGTGTGTGATCTTTATTTAAGCATCTCCCCCTCCTGTGGGACTGGGTTTGCACATGCTGGGCACAGGCGTTCCCAACATGTGCGTCCCATCCAGGGAGCGCCGGAGCTACCGTGCGTGCGGCTGAGCTGCCGCACACGCCGGGCTCTGTCAGCGCCCTGGCCTGGCCAGCACACCCCACCTTTGGGCACAGCCTGCTTTGCAAACCACAGCCAGGAGGGCCTGAAAGGTCGAGGGTCGTTGGGCCACTGCCCCAAAGCTGGCTCCGTGGGGAGGGAGCCCTAGGGACTCTGCTCCTGGATCCACTGCCCTGGGGAGCTGCACGGAGCCCTGCTGGACATTCAGTGCCTGCAGATGGACTGCAGTCCCCACAGTTGGACATTCAGCCCCTACAGTTGGATGTTTCACCCCCACGGCTGGATATTTCACCCCTACAACTGGACATTTTGCCCTTTCCCTTTTCTACTTCAGTGTATGTTCTGCCCTGAAAGAGGGGAAAAAAATTAGGCTCAGATCTTGTGGACATTTTAATAAGCATCTAACTTAGGTTGCAAGTAGTTTTAAGTCTGTGAAGCTACTCTTGTGCTTAATAATAAACATCTGGGTAGTTTCTGTACCCTAAGATTTCAGACAGGCCAATGTCTGAAGAGCTCATGGCTCAGCATGGATGATTTAAAGCTCAGGTCGGTACTAATGCACAGAGCACTTGGGGAAGCAAACCCAGAAAACATCCAGGGAAACAGAGTGTTTCAGGGATGATATTAGCAGCTCTGAGCAGAGTATGTATCTGTACTTGCATATTCCATTGGAGTGTTTAAAAAAATGAGCCCAGACACGGCAAATCCAGTATTTCGGTGTATTTTGTGGTAACTCTTTCAAAAGAAGCCTACATTCCAGCATGTCTTCATTCAGTAATTTAATTGGGATGTAGGTCTTTGAGCTAGTGGCTGATTAGAAAACATGACCTGCTTGAGAGATCAAGAAGGTAAATTGATAAATGTTGTAGCAAAGGTTAGTAATGTGTGAGAGAGTAGAAGCTGCTCTGGGCTTTGAATCACTGATCAAGGTCAGCTGCAGTTCATTAAAATCTTCAGAGATTTAGATTCGCTGTAAATATACCCAGAGACCAGGGTTTATCTTGTAAACGCTGCATATTGTTGTTTAGTAATACTGCATATTATAGCAGAGGTTGGATGGTGGTAAATTTACACCGAGAAACGAAGCTGAAGTTGAAATGCCAGCTGAAGTTAGAAACCCAAGATGGACACTGGTGGGGAGATCGTCTCGTGTCCCTCCATCTTCACGCCAGAGCTCTGCCCCGTTCTTTGTATCAGTGTTTTACGGTGCCCCAGTTCTTGGCTGGGACACGGGGATGGGGGGGGGTGTTTGAGATGACATCTCACCGCTGTGCTCAGCAGGCCACTCTCCCTGTTTCCTGCGGCGTGTGCCGGAGCACGGCCGTGCCAGCCAGCCCATCACCATCCCTGGGCCTCCCCCCCAGCATTGCCAGCTCCTGACCTTGCAGTCTGCTGTCACACCTTCTGCCTGTGTTGATCATGGTCCTCAGGAACTCCCCTCTCTCCTGGGTGGTCCGTCCTCAGTATCAGCATCGTTGTCCAGGTTTCTTCCTTCTCTTTCCCTGAGCCTGATGTCTGAAGGCCCATGTAAAGACCTTTTCCTTAGTCATGTCTTAGCCTTCTTTTTAGTCTCTTCCAGTTCATCCTGACTTTGCTAGAGCTTCTTTGGATGCTGCCACCTGTTTGGTGTCACTTCCTCCACCCCTGCCCATGTCACCAGTGCCAGGACCTGGTGTCGTTGCAGCCACTCGTTTCCCTTTTGAAGAACACACATGTGCTGCTCCCCTACTTCTGGTGCACTCCCCTGCCCTTGTCCTTCCCAGTGCTGGTTGTGTTCTGGGCTGCTGAACTCCCAGCAGTGTGTGGTTCCATTGGACCATCAGCACTGGAAGCTCTTCTGGAGCAGAATCGTGCTCGTTGCGTTGCTGTGCATTTTGTTGTCTGTTTCCCACCCACAGTTATGTCTCAGTGGTGGCCCTGTCCTGAAGCAATCAGATCCACATGTCAGGGCTGTTGGGGGGACTGTGTCCTTCATGCCCCATCATGTGGTCCCTTCAAACACCAGCTGCCCACTCATCCCACAGCCTGACTTCAGGAATCCAAACATCACATGGGATTATGTGCCCCCTTCACGTGGGCATATTGCTGAGCAAAAGGTGTTTTACTCGTCTGAGAAGAGCACAGAAATGCTCTTTAAACCTTGACCAAATACCTTTCCTTGAGGTTATTCCTGGCTCAAATCTGTTGCCATGAGGTTAAAGTGATGTTAAATCTACTAAAAAAAAGTGCCTAACAGAAATACTTTGAAAGTCCTTTTCTTGAAGCATAACTGTGAATCACTTTGAGCTTAATGGTTTCTAAAAAAAATCTAGAACAAAAGAGTTTTTTCCCTACAACAGCTGTGCAGTTTTATTAAAAATTTAAAGAAATCTTATGTGTCTAATCCTTTGAGCGGATGTGTAATTACTTGGCTTGGGCTCTTACACATGGATAACCTAGCTGTACTGTGAGACAAGGTTCTTATGTTTAATTTAAAGAATCATGGGTGTGCTTTGGAGATTATCAACACCAAGCCTCGTAAAGGAACACAAGCCCAGGACAACTATTCTACATTATCATTTGTTATACAGATGTTACAAAGCATCTGACGAGCAGATAGGACTGTTTGCAGTAGTATTAGCAAGTGGTGGTTTGCTGTGGGGAACGAAAAAGGGGAAACCCAGCTTTTTGGAGGGGTTTTCTCTTGCCAAATGTTAGATTTTTCCCTTGTGCTTGGGTATTTGCATTTATTCGCTTTAGGTGAACCTGTTGCTTTTGTAATCAGTTGTTCAAAGTGAGTTATCACCTTTTTTGGCTTCGTTGTGGTCCTTTGATACAAAAGCTCATCAGCAACGTCCTGGGGCTTGAACAGGCTCAGACTGGGCTGTCGATGCAGCTGCTTCAAGGGGAGTTCTGTATGTGCCCTGATGGAACTGACACAGGTTTAGGTGCTTCAGAAATGGCCAAAGAAAGGATCATCCAAAAGCAGGTGAAATCCAGTTCCTTTTGCTTTAGGTCATTTTATCAGGATGTGTGTGTTAGGTGCTTTTATCAGAATATGATCCCTTATTTAAAATGATGAAGAACTAACCCACATCTGAAATGAATTATAATCTCTTTCAATCAAGTCTGAGATATCAGTCAAAATCACCCCTAATGCGAGCAGGTACAACTCCACTGAAGTCAAGTCTGCTTACAATCAAGCTGATTTTAGCCAAGGGACCTTTTTTTTCCTTATTTTCTTTTTCTTCCCTTTCCCTCCCCACCCTTAGTAATCCCCTCCGTATTAGTTCCATTTTTTTCTGTTAGATTTGGTTATATTCACTTGGGCAGGACAAACACATACCATACAATTTTCTTCCATAGAAATCGTGTGTGTGCACATTATTTTCAAAATCTGTATTACAAAGTCTTTTATCCTTTTATTAGTTTAGTACTTAAGCCCTAGACATAAGAAAGAAGCCTATCAGTGAAAATCAATTGAAATGCAGTTAGATACAGATCTGATGTACTGGGCAAGGAGGCTTAGACACAGCACAATAAAATCAATTAAAGCCTTTCCAGCCCCACAGAGTTTTACCCATCCAATCACTTCTCACACATTCCCTCCATTAGTTTTGCAAGAGATTTTTTTAATCTGAATTATGATGAATGAGACCCTCGTTATGAATATATAGATGGGTCATTACCCTACGAAACCCAGATTGTGCTGGTGCTTAGTGATTAAGGCTTTATGCTGCTACTGTCAATGAAGTTCAAATCCATCCACCTCAATCTATGATAGGGAATCTGCAGCCATTGTTGTCTAATTCACTTAACAATGTTTTAATTGTGATTTGGGATTGTTCATCGCAATAATTTACATAAACCCTTTTGTATTTGTTAATAATTTGGATTAGTCGTCAAGCTTAAGGAATGTAACAGATCAAATAAACAAAAGGGAAACAATAATAATATATAAAAAAAAGGAGGCTCCAGGCCTACCCAGACAGATGTGAAGAGCAGATTAAATATTAGTTGTGGACGGTGCCAAAAAATGAAATATTTTGGATTGAGGAGTTAAATACTTGCAAAGTGCAGGTTGGATCCTGGGCCAGGGCTGTAACACCTTCCTCTCAAAACTCTTTTTCCCTTCTGGGAGTGGGTGGCTTGGCTGAATTTGAATTTAAACCTTCAGCATTAGCCAAGCCAGGGCCAAGTGGCCAGACCAGCGTGGTCCATGAATGTTTATGCAAATGAAGATGCAATAAAACAAGGCTCCTCAAAAATCTGCCCCAGTAAATTAGCGGAAAATGCACCGCCATAAACAGCTGTTGCATTTTAATCAAGCATCTGTAGAGTGTATATTGCTTTGTGTTACAAACAAAACAAAACAAAAAACACCCAGATTGCAGCAACCTCATTTTCTATGCAGAAATTAACCCGTTCTGCACTGCTCCGAAAGAGCAATTCCCAGCTCAGGGTTTCACGGCCCGGCGGGGCGCGAGGGTGTCGGACTCGTTGGCTGTCGCGATGCCTGGTTTAATTTCAAAAGCAGCATTTCTGAAGGGAGGAATAATTACAGATTTTACTCGTCTCTAATTCTTGGGGGGGTTTCCACTCGTGGAGTCTCCTGGTTTGAAGCGCATTTCACACGGAACCCGACCCCGATGGGTTTGGGGAGCGTTTCTCGCGCGCTCCTCGCGTCGCACAAATTAGAATTAATCTTGCAAAACAGCTCAGCTGTCAGGTGTGGTTGGAAAGCATCCTTTATATTAGTCGTGATAGGAACTCGTGCATCTCGGTCTTCAAAGAGTTAATAAACACCCCGAGCTGTGCTGATCTTGTAGCTTTAGCGAGCCTTAATCTGTAAGCTTGATTACCTCCTAACCCTCAGTCGCCTGCCTCCCTCCTAACACAGCGGGAGTTTTACGGCAGCATTAGTGGCATTTTGCCCGGCTTTGGCTTTAGGGAAATCATTCAGTGAGAAAGAAAAGCAGAAGGACTGGATCTGTCTACTGCTGCGAGGTCATTAACACAGCAGCACGGCCCGGGCCGTCCCAGCGCCACCGCACGGGCACCCAGCACCATCCGAGGGGCTCTGGGGACACCCCCGGGGATGCCACCGTGCCCACCCCAAGGCGACATCGTGCAGAGCGTCGCTTTCTATCCAACGTGCACACAACTCTTGGGCACCGGTGTGCACGTCCCGCTCCTTGGCAGGGCAATATCGGCCCAGATTTATGTGCTCGGGGCTCCTCGTGCACACCAGGGCAGACAGGAATATTTAGTGGAGTTTGCTCTCGCTCCAGGAAAGGCTCACAAATGGGAATAACTCCTGCTGGATGTGCTTTATTTATAGCACAGGCCCGAGCAGGAGCTGCCTTGTGCCCTGCTCTGAGGAGGGATTCTCCCTCCGCAGGTATCGGGGAGGGGTCGGTGCTGCCTCAGGGGCTCTGCTGTTCCCAGCAGGAGCGCCCAGGGCTGGCCCGTTTAATCCCTGCAAGGTGCCAGTGTGGGTCAGAGCAGGGATTGTTCTTCTGGGCGCTCCCAGCACGGCGCTGTGGTCACACTCCCCAAACTGATCTGCTTCCGTGCCCCGGGGTTTCGCTCTCTGCTTCTGGGAAACAACCGGGCACTTCCTCCTATGAACGCGTGCTGTTCCAGGGGACTGGTGCCACCTTAACCAGGAGCGTGGTGCCGAGTTAGTGGGCACCCGAGTGGGCAGGAGAAGACCCTCTTGGTTGTGGGTGTGGGGTCTCCAGCTCTGAACAGCGACCCTTACCCAGAGGGGGAGCCTGGGCAGGGGTCAGGACAGCACAGGCAGTGGGACGTGGAGCTCAGGGCTGGACCAGGCACAGATCTGAGGTGGGACAGTGGTCTGTGCCACTGGGAGCTTTTCAGAAGCGACTCGAGTTCTACCTGGTCACTAAAATGTGAGATCTAAAACCTTTGTATTTTCAGCAGCTAATTTGCTCAATGAATACAGACACCATCCTAATTAAAATTTAATGCTTTCACTTTTAAACTGGGTGCTTGATAAAGGGACAAGTAGCTGAGCCCACAGATCTGAAATTAAATAACCCCAAAATACCCCAGGCCCTGGCTGAGGTCTGTTCAACTCTTACTCCAGCAGAGCTGTAACGTGCACCTTCCGCTTGGTATTTTCTGGTGGCTGGTCAGAAATGGCTTTGGACTCACCAACGTGCACAGGTTCTTCTGGCAACGTGTTGGTTTAGCAAACCAGCCAAGTCGCAGAGACTCTAATTGGCGTGTTTGAAGTGAAGCTGTTGGGTTGATATCTGTTGTCTGGAGGGGCTGGTAGCAGGACTTGGCTGTGAGGGATCTCCAGCAAGCTCGAGGGGAACCGTGGCCACCTTCGCAGTGAGAGCAGGCGCATTCATCTGGAATTTGGCCGCGTCACTGGCGTGGACATATCCCACCATGCTTTGTTCTTCAGTGGAAATTCAGATTTAAACCCCTCGGGTGCTCCTTGACACTGTTTGATTTGGGAGGAACTTCCCTGCTAGTTGGTCAAGGTCACACCTCATCATCCTCACCTCCCTGGTTCCAGAGCATCTTGCCTGTGGGCTGTAGCTCGCTTGTTTGCCCTGTTTATTTAATAACAGCTCAGCCTTTGCTGCTGTTTTGAAATGCTAGGCATGTGTTTATCCTCATTTCAGAGTGCTGTCAGCAAGGATTTCTTTAGAAATATCCTTGCTGTAGCATTCCCTCCTCTGTCATTGACTGCAGCACCTCTGGTTGCACAATCAGGTGACGAGCAGTGGCCTGAAGGTGCTGAGGCACAATCCTGCACGTTTATTGATACCTATTTCTCCTTGAGAGGTTCTTTTTGTCTGTCAGTGCTTTACAGAGTGTTGTTGCTCCCCAGCACTGAACTCAGCCCTGCATTGTGCTGCTCCTGCTCATTTGGATGGGACTGATCAAATCTGCTGCCTTTCCCTGGGACTTGAAGAGGTTTTCTCCTCTGGTCCTGCAGTGCAGGAGCAGCAAAGTGCGTGTGTCTGGGGAGAGGATGAGGATGGAGAGTTGTTCTACTTGATGGAGAAACAAATGGCCTCGTTAGATGTCCAGTGTGGGTGACACCATCTCCTTTACATCCTTGGAAAAGCTCAGAACTTGTTTAAATTAAGCTTTGAAGCTATTGCTTTCTGTTCCACCATGAACCTCTTTGCTAGACTGAAATATATCCTGGTATTCCAGGGTATTATTCCAGGTTAGTGTGGAGACTGCAGCTCCAAGGAGAGGGTTATGCCACTGCTGAGAGCAGAAATTGTATTCCAGGTAACTATGGATGTTTGGAGACACACCCTGACCTCTCAGGGGCCTCACACCACGTCTGTGTATTTTGGTAACTGGCTTCGGTGTTTCTCTACCTCTTTCCTTTACAGCTCACTGAAGTGATGTATTTGGTGTCCTGGGTGTTGCAATTCCCACCAATATACTATAAATCCTATGGGAAACAGAAAAATTATCTTTTCCTCCGTGTCCTTCCAAGGAACAGACACACAAAGTACCGAGTTGGGTTGTTTTAAAAGGTTTTTCAAGGTATTTTTGGTTTCTTAAAAAGCGGTTGCTTTAAAGTTTTCACTTCCAGCTCCTGCTAGCTGAGACTAAATACAGACTGTTTGCATATAAATTGCATCTGAGTTTAAAACCTTCTGATATCAGCCTGCAGCTTTGCACTGGTGCACAGTCCTTGCCAGCATTCGGTATCCTCTGTCTTGTCGGTGACCAAGCCGTGACCTTTGCCAGTCAAAGTTGCACATCGGAAGTGACTGGCTGCGAATTAGTGGTTGGTATATTCCAGTTTACATAGAAATGTCCTCAGCTAAAATATGGTTCATCCGTCGGTCAGACCGTCCTTACTTCCTTTAATTGAATTAAGATGGGCAAATGAGAGATGTGTGCAAGGCAGAAAAAATGCTTCTGCAAATCACTGTTATCCTTTCGATAGTGTAAAACGAATCAATTAGAGACGTGTCCAAGCGTCTTTTACACAGGCAAAGCTTGGAAGCAGAGAATATTCCCTAAAAGTGGGAATTCAGATGGAAAATAGGAGAATGTAAATTAGATTTTGCAATTACACGTAATCTGATTTTTCTTTTTGAGAAAGATAGATGGCTGTTGTTTGACCGTGTTTTATAGGTTGTTACATCTACTGCAATCATTTTTATATCTTGTTCCTTTAGGAACATGGTCATGGGCCTTTTGTCTCATCAAACTGTAGCAGCAGCAATAGGAAAAAAATGTTTTAGCAGTTCACTGTTAAAATGTGAGATTCTGCATGAGAAATACTTAGGTTTTGCTCTGGTTTTTCTGCATTTCCTGATGAGTTGGTTGTCAGGAATCCTCTGCTTTCTGCGGTGTGTGGGGTTTGTGCTCTTGGTGGCCTTTGCAGCAGGATTTCCTCCTTGACAAGTCGCTTTGGATGGTCACAGAAAATTGTTTCGGCTCCGAAATGTTTAAACCTCTCTGGCATTTTTAGAACTGGTGGTTTCCCCTTTGTTTTTCCCCCTCTGTTTCCACTGCCAGATCCCAGCCAGGGCCAGGGGTGCCAGAAGGAGTCCTGTGAGCCTTTATACCCCGCAGAATTTTTAATTGGAAATAATCTGCATCAGTTAAGAAAAATACGTGTGTGGTTGTAATATCTTCAGTAAAAGATGCACATTTCAATCACAGAAATCCACGTTCTGGTGTGTTTGAATGTATGTAAAGTATGGTTGTATGTATTGGAAACTTTATCACCTTAGAATTCTAATCTGGGTTAAAATTGAATTTACAGTAAGTTAGAAACAATTTAATTTAAAAAAAAAAAGGACAAAAAACCCAGTTGGTTTCTTTTAAGGGATGAGTGAAAGTTATGGTCTGTCCTTTCGTCTTATTTTTATGCAAAGCATTTCTGTAAGGTTTTTTTTTAAAGTTTGCTTTGGTTAACTTGTGGGCAGCACAGAGAACAGGAGTTTTCACAGGACCCCACAGCCAGAGACCCGCAAAATGTGTATTTTCATAACGAGCCACGTGGTTTTCACTTGGAAGGGTTTAGAAAACAGACTCTTCTGCTTGATCTCTGCGGATTTTCTTGGGGTTTTTGGTATTTGAAGGAGTACCTGGGAAGGTGGGAAATCCAGCTGTGCCCTGATGCTGATGGCAGACCCCATCCATCAGCTGCCTTGATTTTGGTTGGTTTCCTTACT
This sequence comes from Sclerurus mexicanus, assembly GCA_013396755.1. NCBI lineage: Eukaryota > Metazoa > Chordata > Aves > Passeriformes > Furnariidae > Sclerurus > Sclerurus mexicanus. Next base: position 152,065 of record VWZF01005393.1, on the reverse strand, counting down.
GCGAGCGTTTTGTTTGTCCCCCAAAATCAGACGTGGAGGAGAAGAAGGAAACCAGCGCAAACGCCACGACCACTGCGAGAAGCTCTAAACACATTAACAGCAGCTTTGGAGTTATTTATTGATGGTTTTGCCCACTGGCGGTGTAAAATGTGTGTCAGTTGTCATCACCAGTAACAATTTCAGCACATTGTGCTCCTTTTTTATTTACACCAGTGGCAACACGCTTATAAACACCGGCACCGGGGGTGGGTCAGGAGGTCAGAGCTCGGGGTTAAGAATGGAAGGGGTCATGGGCTATTAACCCAAGTTTAGCAGCAAACAGGGAGCCTGCGTCGAGCGGGGCCTCAGCACCTTCCACACTCCCTAAAACTTGTGTCTCAGAGAGCTGGGCTGCGGGACCTTTGGTGGGGTGTCAGTTTGGGGGTTTGAGAGAGTAAAGTCGCTCCCATTTTGCATCCCTGTGTGTTTGTGGGCTTCCTGGTCTTTGCACCGAAGGAGGACTCCCCCTTGGGGGTTTAATTCCCTTCTGCTTGGAAGCAGGGGCCGTTCCCACTGGCCTCGGTGGGAGCAGAGCTGGACTAATCCCACACGTCACGGAATAAAAACCATCAGCGGCGGCGCTGACTGAAACCTCAGCTCGGGGCTCGCGAGGCAGAGGCTTCTTATAAAACAAAAGAAGTGAAGTTCATCTTCCCCATGCAGAGCTTTTCCACCTCGGCCTTTTTTGGGGGAATGTGCAACCCCGGGAGAACCTGAGCTGAGGCTTTGCAGCGGTGACGAGCGGTCTGGGTGAGCAGCTGAGGGGACCTGCCTTTGAGAAAGCGCAGCCCTCGGAAAGCGCTTCCCCCAAAGGTGTTTCCAAAGGAGTTCTGAGAGGGAAAACACAGGAGTGCTGCCCAAAATACCCCAGGATGTGTTTGCCGGGGATGGTTGTTAGCCCGTGTTTATTCAGTGTAGACGCTGCAGCCCGAGGCTTCCAGGGAGCGCAGCGTTCCCTGGGGATCTCTCACCTCCTTGACTTTTATAGATGTTGTCGCTTTGAATGCTCTGCAGGCCAAGTAATTTTTTATTATATACTTTGTATGCCGTGTTTTTGGACCCCTCAAGTGGCTTAAAAACCCCTAACAAGGAAAGGAGAGCGAGGCCTCGCCTATTGCACGCACAGCGAGGAAATCCATCAGCGCCGGGACGAGAGACAGACCCGCTCCCATTAACCTTCTGTATCTACAAGTTCCACTGGGTTGGGAACCGTGTCCAGCCCTCGCCATCCCTGCCCCACGGTGAGCTCTGAGAGGGAATGTACCTGTTGGAAGTTCCCTCCGTTCCCATCCTTTCCACGTGTTTGTCACCCCGGGCGCTCCCGAGGGCTCTCTGTGCCCGCTCTGCCAGGCAAGCTCGGCCTCAGCACCAGCAAACCCTGCCCAGAAGCCCTGAAAGAAACCCCAGAAGCCCTGAAAGAAACCCCAGAACCCTTTAAGGAAAGCCCAGAACCCTTTAAGGAAAGCTCAAAACTCACAGTTGCAGTTAAACATGAGCTTAGTGTTTCCAAAGGCACCTTGTGGATTTGAATACACAGATCTAATGAATTTTAATGGGAATAAGCTTTGAATTATGTAAAATATAGTAAGATGCTCAGCTTGAACCAAACTAAAATAATCTTTTAAAGTAACATTTTAATACACAATTTATCTAACATAGATAATTTATACAAGTTTCTTCCAAGCCCAAGTCTGTTCTGGGAAGCAGCATTTCTGCCAGAAAAGCTTTTCTTTTTTTCACACAGAATCATGGGGGTTTTGAATGACACCAAAAAAAGTTGTCTAAAGCTGCCTTTAAATTCCCCCAGTCCTGTTGTTCGGATGTTCGGAGTTTGCTTTGTAAATACAACTCGCAGCCTGCCCGTAGCAGAGCTTTTGCTCAGCCATGAAAACGTCCGCAGTGTGATAGCCCTACAAGAAGGGTTTCATTCCTCGGCCCATACGTGCGAGATAGCACTTATTGAAGGCAGGGGGCTGCATTATTTATAGACGTTAGATTTGCATAATACATGAAAGGAGAAAAATATTTTTTTCCCCTTTTTGTTCTGCGGGGAGTGCTCAAAGCCCAGCTTTTGCGGGTTCCCTGCACGGGCACAGCCGGCTCATCCGGAGCAGCCCCGTGGAATTCAGTGGAATTGCTCCCTCCTTCCTCCCACGATTTTATGGAAGCCTTTTCACAAGCCAACCTCAGCATTTCCAGCGTGTAACCTACGGGGGGAATTACAAAACCTCGGCGTGGGGTTGTGTAACAGGCCTACGTGTCTGGACTGATGCAATATGTGCACACCAATGGTGTTGCTATTAATTTTCTGAATCAAATCCTGTGCGAGGAGCCAGATGGCTTGGGAGCATCTTGTCATCCCAACCGCTGCAAACACATCTAGCCAGGAAAAAAAGAAGATTGAACTGTGATTTCACAGATTTTGCATTAGTTAATCTGGGATAGAGAGGCTTCAAAGATCCCATCAGTTAATTCTCTCAGCACTTGTGGAAATTTCTGGCACATTGTGCTAAAGCTGGTTTGAAATCCAAGCGGAGAATCCCGGCCTTAAAGAAGCTGATCTCCAACGTGTGCCCAAATTAAAACAACAACAACAAAAAAGATAAAATAACCCCTCCCTTGTGTGGGATTGGATTGATGCTGAGGTTTGAGAAAACGCTTTGAATACTTTCAATATTAGTGAAACTCTCGGGATCTCTAGTGGGTTTCATTGCAGACACTTCTACAATGTGTTTGCTGAATTCAGGCGTTTCTGACTGTACAAATGATACAGGTTTTTTTCCTTTTGGCTGGCTGTAATGCCACTTTCACCTTTGCAAACAGACCTACTAAATAATAATCACTTGCAATCTGTGAATTTCCCTCCCCTTATCAATTATTAAGTATCATAAACCTTCTGTTTGGATAATCTTGGCACCACTTTAAGCGTTAACAGTAAATTTATTTTTAATTAAATCTGTGCATTGAGAATAAAATGAGGCTCTTCTGCATACTAAACAGAACACATATGCCACCTCTACTTACTATCAAAAGATCTGATAATGCTTATGAAAGTTGGGAGGGTGGGCTGGAGTTCATTGTCTGTGTCCCATTTAACTTCGGCACTATCGGCTGAGGAGGTGCCAGCCAAGGTGGGCGGCTGCCGGTGCTTCACTGGGGTTTGTGGGGAGAATTCCCCTTTTCCAGAGGATTTCTGTCCTTTGCTTCGAACCAGCAAAGCCACAGGTGATGGGTGAACGTGCTTTGGGACACACAGAAAGTGGTTTTCCCTCTCGGACACCCTTCAAAGTTTCAAATCACTGTAGCTGGGTGTTGTGATCTGTTAGGAGTGTATCACTTAGCTGATTATTCCGCTGCAATTGTTTTCAAGCACTTCAGTGAGGATCCATCAACTCGCAGGTCCACGGGAGGAAAACCAAGTCTACAAAAACAGTCCAGGAATGTTTTGACAGTTCAGCTCAGGAAACTTTCTGCTCCCAAATACGAGACGTGGCCGAGCGAAAACGCCTTTATTTTTTTAGCACGTGTGTTTTCTTTAACCTCTTTGCCACAGCCCGCGGTGCCTGCGATGGCCGGGCGCTCCTGCCGGGGACAGGAAGGCTCCGGCCGGCGCTGGGAATCTCATCATTTATTTTTCCTGAGCGCTGCTTCCAGCTCGGGCACTCGGTGACTTTAGCCCCGAGGGGAACACCGGGCCAGCACTGGGCACCCATTGTCCTGGCGGGGAGCGCGTGGAGCTGTTTGCTCGGCGTGCAACGCCGCCAGGGTCAGCCCCGGTCTGCGGCTCCGCAAATGAAAAACATGCCCCAACCGGGACGAGAGCGGGGTCAACAGCTGGCAAAGGATATGGCAATCATTTATATAAATATGCTTTCTCAAGCCCGCAAAAACAAAAAACCCAAAGCCAACAGCTGGGAAGGGTTGGAAGTAGCCCCAAGGCTGGTTAGTTCCCTTCCAGATGGGGAGGTTAGACCGGGGCTAGCCAGGCTGCTCCACATAGACTTCCGATTCGCATTAGGAATGAAAAGAGTGGAGGGAAGGAAAAAGGAAGAAAAGCTACAAGCATGACTGCTCTGTTTTTCACCTAACTTAATCAAATAAGTGAGGAGTTTCCGAGACGGAAGGCTTGCATTTATTGGTATTCACGCTCGGTTTTGTGTGTTTATCACGGTGTCTGATACACTCCTTAACTCTTGAAAAGGGAAGCAGATATATTGCATTGGATAGTTTATGTGCAATGTCATGGTCATTTGTAGACAGATTGAAGAACCATGTGAAGATTTATGCTCCGTTCGTGTCTTTTGAGTACTGAGACGGTCGGGTCCAGTGGAGGGAGAGACAAAGAAGCTGCTGGCCGTGTCTCTGGGTTCTGACAAGCACATGCAATTTGTTCTTCCTACGGTTTGCTTTTGCTGTAACTGAGCTCTTAGCACAGTCAACTCAAAGAAGGATCCTCGCCTTAACCACCTCAAGCGGAAATTTGGGCAGCCGTGAGCCATTCAATGTTCTTCCCTTCAGCATCGTTGCCATCCACGTGGTGATTTCAGGGAGGTTCTTCCAACACTTGCTAATGGTGTTTAGTGATGATTGGTTGTACACTGTGACTTCTGTTTCCTGCCATCCTGACCAGTGGTGTCAGTTCTTTGACAATCATGAACTCATCACTTGAGCATCCGAGTTAAAAACGTATTTCATCTCTTCTTCATACCTGGGGAGAGGATTTGTGTCCTTCCTGCTGCATGTGCAGCTGCACAGAGTCCCTCACGTATGGCTAAAGCTCTGGTTTCCATCTGCAGATTGTCCTTGGTGTCCCTACACCTGTCAGTATTTGGAAACCAGCTTATGGTCACACAGATTCATCTCTTGGGTCTGTAATAGTCATTTGCAATACTCAAGAGCTCCTGGATAGCTGGTCAGCACTGGGCTCTTCTGACTGTGCAATCATTGCAGGGGGGGATTTTTCAACCTCCATACAGTCAAACTACTTACAGTTGGAAATACGAAGCAAAGCTTGTGCTGGCTCCGTGTATATATTCATGTAGGTGATATTAATCTTCTGAATATGCTCTTCTCTCTTTTCCTCTTGAAAAAGACCAGTAAAACAAGGTAACTTAAAACTACCTGAACACATCCTTCCACCTTACTGCTTGGGCCTGAAGTCATAACCTCCTGACCTCAGAGGTTACGGGTCTAGTGCTCTTTATCCGCCCTGATTTCTCAGTATCTGCCCACTTCCTCCCCACACTGGAGCCTTGTTATATAAGGAAATTGGAAACACCAACCAGGGCCAGCAGTCTCCTCCAGAGATAAGGGCGGCCCCGGCGCTGGTGCGAGGGGGCTGCTTTTAAATAGAAGTGGGAGACTCAAAGTGGCTTTAGAGTGTCCAGTTAGGAGTGCATTTACTGGAGAAATGAGTCTATATTTTTACTCAGATACAGTCATTCGACTTCTTTTTAATGCAAAATATACCTTGAGACTATTGCAGCTTAAAAGAACATGTGTAAAAATCAGAATATAAAAATCAGAATACTTTAGAAAGGTTCTAGTTCCATAAACGGTGGACAGGAGGATTAATAGACTATTAATAAACCCCATGATTTCTTTTGTAGTTGCTACCTGAATTTTCTCTCTTAACCCTGGTCTTTCTGGAGTGGGGTTTTGAAGACCGGGTGTCAGGGGTTATTGCCAGAGGTGGATGGTTGAGCAGAGGCAGCAGAGGTGGAAAGATTCAGCACTGGTGGGAGAAAGAACAGGGTAAAGTCAAAGCCAAGCAGTGTCATTTCTGCTACAGGTTTTTTGCTAGACTTCTGTCTTGGCAGAGTTAATTTTCTAAGGTGCCAACTTGCTTAGTTTCTGTGAAGCAGAGCTCAGTAGAATGAGAGCACTGCGTGGGCTCTGCGTGGTCTGAGCGGGACAAGGAGTTTAAAGCAGTAGATGGGGATGGTGTGTCAAGTTAAAAGGCTGAGGCATGCATTGCACTGAGACTCCAAAGCAGTCGTTAAGACATTTGCATTAAAGGATGTCTGTGTTTACAAAGTAATAATTCAACAAAAATTGAAGGAGTGTATAAAGCTCAGTATGTGTAAGAACAATGCTGTCTGAGGGTGGCAGGTTTAGTGCTGGAAACCCTCGCAGGGAACAACAGTTGGACCAGCTGTGATAAAACCATTGTAAATTCGTTCCTTTGCAGCATTTGATAAGAGCAGAAACCACAGTGAGAGGAGATTTAAAGTATTTCATGGGTGTTCCATGAAGTGACTGGTAGGGAGCATCCGAGACCGGTGCCAAACGTGGTGCTCAGAGCAGTGAGCAGGGAAACGCTCCCCCCGGCCAGGTCCAGGGAAAGGCAGAGCTGGGATGAGAACGCGACTTTCACGGCGTGATCTGTGGGCTGCTCCTCAAGGAACAGCCACCATCTGTGACAACAGCTCTTCCTGGGAAGGTCTGAGCTCCACCAGGCCCCTCTGGAGCCCATTTCAGGACAGCCTGAGCTCCACTGGTAACAAACAAATTCCGATTCCTGCAGGCTGCGATGGGATGGGCTGGGACAGTCCCTGAGTGTCTTGGGGAGAGGAGAGGCACGACAATGTCTTGGGTGCAGAGGAGGAAGGAAGGGCTGCGTGTGAAACAAGAGGTGGCAACATTATATTCGGCAGCAACAGCTCTCCTTAAGAATTTCAGTAATAAAATAGCACACGTATTGTGTGTTAATTAATATCTCTGGTACTCGGAGCGCAGTTCTGAAGCACAAGATGGATTAAGGCAGGTAAAATTTAACTTATGTACTGGCAGCTTAAAACATATTGTTGATTTAATCTCATTGAACTGCTCAACTGATCCATAGAACTGAACAGAACCTGAACAGGAAGGGCCGAAGAAGAAGAAAAGCCTGGAAAACAAACTCTGCAGTAGCAGACATGCCGAAAGCTGCGTGGAATGAGCAAATAAGAAGAATTCATAAAACCAAACAGTAATTCCTTTCCAGAAGATTAACCAAATGGAAATGCTCAGCACACAGGACTGGTTAATTAATAGTCAGGCCTATCAGTTCCCTGTAGGATTTTCCATTTAAGAGAGAGTCTTGTCTTAAAAGAGAGCCAGGTGAAGTGATTGAAGTTGCACTACTGTGGCTTAATTATTTGAAGTCACTCTCAGGGTTATGTAGTACTAAACTAACCTCTGGTCTTGGTGTTCTCCAGTTATTTGCCTCTAGGATAAAATTCCTCCTGTGGCATTGATTGTAGAGTTCTTGTTAAATATGGTCATAACCATCCAGAAGCTCCTGTGTCTATGGATGTAGTGTCAGAAGAATTAGTGCCTTGTGCATGTACAGACGGTTGGCCTCAGTTTTTGTTACTTGTTGTTAACTTCCTTGATCCTTACAAGTCCCTTATAAATGTAACTTCACTCCGTAATTATTCTTTGGTGCTTCCCTGCATGAAATCTGTGCTGTGAATATTTTTCCTTACTAGTCATCTTTGGGTTTGAAGCAGCAAAACTAGTGCAAATAATAATAATAATAATAATGACAGTGACTTCAGTGTAGCTTAGAAGTCATTTCCTTCCTTGTCCTTCAAATGCACACCTGCACTGCTGGCAAAGCAGGGCTGTCTGTGGTGGCCCAGTGGCCCTCGGGGGTGGCCCACCCGTGGCTGCAGGACTGCTCAGAGCAGGGCTACAAGTGCATTTAAAGGCAGTTTGGGTTTCATTTCCAAAGGTTAATTCTTTATCTGTTGACCAACCCCCCGGCCCCCAAAAAACATGAACCAGTCTGTTAAGGGTTTGGTCGGGTCGGTGATGAGGAGAAGCATTTTAACCACGTTGTGAGTTTGTCCAAAACACGTCGAGTTTGGATTCAGGAGTCTTTGAAATTGAAACGTTTGCTTCATAAAGCAGCAGAGTGGGACAGAAAGATAGGATTTATAGTACAAAGCCGAAAATAATGTAAAAGAAAAAACCAGCCCCCCCTCCCCACTGAATATTTATTGCTGTTTTTTCCTCCAGTACAAAACAAGAAGACATTTAGCTGGTATTAAACGTCAGTAGCCTCGTGCTGTGGTTTGTACCTACATTTAACAGGCATTGAGCAAATTGTTTCTTCTTTAATCTCTTCCCTGCCAGCACTAGTGTCCCTTTTCTGCCACCTAAAGGAAGGAGAAGTGCCCCATGGGCTCTTCCCAAAACGCCAGAACTGTTTCCATCCCTGCAGACCAAGTTTGCCTCCCGAATTCCTGTAGTGTGGTCTCACAATGCAGAGGGGCAGGACACTTGAGACCCTCCTTGTAAACTGTCATGTAAAGCCCAGCATTTCAATAGCAATGTAACATATAAGAAATCTGGAAGGGTTTTTTTCCTCATGGTTGGCCAGCATACAGGCCCCAGTCCAGCAGAGCACTTAAGTCCATGCTTAGCTTCAAACATGCGAGGAGTTGGAGTCAAGTATGTGCTTAAGTGTTTCCTCTGTGTCCCCTGCCAGCGCCAGGACGTGGCCTTTGGGTCCCACAGGAGCAGGTGAGTCGTCTGATGGATCCCTCCATGCCGTGAGGGGATTCCATGGCAACTTCTCACCTTGAAATAACCATTTCTGTGGGTTTTTTGACGTCCGATGAGTTGCACTCTCACTGTTCACGCGGGGGTTTGTGTGTCTGCATTTAAAGATGTGCAGTTCACCTGCTGGGGAATTCACCTGCACGTAATTCACGTGCCAGTTCTCCGAGAGGTCAGATTTTGGGGTTGTTTCTCTGTGTGAATTGGGAGCAAGAATTTAAAGCTGAGATGAAAGGTGTCAGTCTGTAGGGGAATCGCTCCAGCTCCACGCTCTCCCAGCCTACGTGCTGTTCGGTGAACCAAACCCGGGTCCTGCAGTTACCGTCCCCCCGGCAGAGCTCCTCGCTCTGAAACCCCGTCCGCTTCCCTCACTTCTGCGGAGATTTCTCGGAGTTCTGCAGAGAAACTTGGAGCGGGAAGGAGCGAGGAGCCCGTGTGTGCAGCCGCCCTTCCCCAGCCGGGCTCTTGGCAGAGCGTGGCTCCCGCTGTTAGACACGGTGACCTCGCTGCCCGTGATTTACTAACTGTTTTACAAACATTTCCTCGCTCTCGGAGGTTTGATATGTTCTCCATCCTCAGCGGCTCGACACAGCCACTCAGCCCCCGAGCCAAACCTGCCTTTGTTTACAGCTTTGCCGGAAATTTTCGCAGAGGGGAAAATAAAAAAAACCCCACCAAAAAAACTTTCTCCTTTTCCAGGGTTTTATTTTTAAGTCGACACTTTCCCTGGTTTATTTGTGCAGAGCAACATTCGGGTACAAGGTATTGCACCGTGTCCAAGTGGGAATTGCTGCCTTTCTAAAAATAAATGGGGGGTCATGTGAACCAGTGCAGAAAAATCTGGATACCAAATATTACAGGACCTTTACATTTGGTGGTTCTTTTTTCCATAATATTCCGGGCCTGGATTTTTCTGAACTTTTTTTCCCACATTAGTTTCTATAATAGAGCATAACGTAAAATGATGAAACACAGGAAGGAATCTTCTTTTAAACAAAATTATCAGTGTTAAAAATAACAGTCCTATTTTCCCTCAGTGTGCATTTTTTTCTTATAAGGGCTTTATTTAGCAGTCTTGATATTAGATACAGCCAGAGAGTCCAGTAATATTTAAGCAGCATTTTATTCCATTAAAACTTAATTTTCCTAAATGTTAATTTGCCTCGTGTGCCTTAAAGTCCCATAGATTTAATTTCATATTTTGGGCAGGGAATCTGAAATATGGGGCTCTTTGGGGGAGGAAATCAGGCAGCTGTGCCTGTTCTTTGCATTGAAACTTGGCACAAATTAAAATTAGAATGGGGTGGGAATGTTGTGGTTCCGTGTTTTCGCAGTGGAGATCTGTTCCATGGAAATGGCCTCGCTCTGGTGACACTTTCTCAGGGCCAGGCTGGAATTTCTGGGCAAAAAGAGGAGACAAGAATAACCTGGGCTGCTTGGAAGAGGGCACGTGGGGCTTCTCATGCCCAGGTGGGAATTTCTCTCCCTTCTCGCTTTCCTTTAAAAAAACGCCTTTATTCAACTTATTTATTATTTCTCTTGAAAGTGCTGCCGGTTTCAGCAGCAGGAGAGACACATTGGCCCACAACAAGTCCCTGCCCGTGGTCTTTAATCTGAAATAATCACTTATTTAATGCTTGTGAATTGGCAGTGGATGGTACAAGAGGTGAAGAAATTTTGGGAGAAGGTCGTGTGTTCTCTTGGGTGTGCAGGTCACTCAGGGCTGGGGATTGGATTTAAATCTCTTTCCAAATGACAAACCTATTCTTAGTTTTGCCTCGGTCCTGCTCAGTCTGTTCTCTGAGCTGGATCCCACTGAAAGTGTATTTTCAGGCCTATCTGAATAATAAATATTTTCTTTGGATTTTAGAGCTTGATGGAGGAAAATTTAAATGACCTACAAAGGTGTTGCCACTGAACTCTTGCACAACAGGAATGGGTATTGTCAAAATACCTCCATGATCTGGTTGTGTTTCTATCCCATGGCTATATTACATTTATTGCATTTTTAATCCTGTGAAATACAAGTGAATTAGAATTCTAAATCTTCCTTTTAAATGCATTAGATTATTAATGCTGTTAAAGGAAATACCCACAAATGGAATTATTTCTGCGGGGTTTGTTTGCTTGTTTTAATCACCCAGAACCACTCAGGCATTCGGAGGGAATTTCTGTGCCAGGGTACCAAGTCAACATGAGTGACAGAACCCTCAAAACAACCTTCAGATATTGCTGAAAAATACTTTGAAAACCCTTTGTGTCTACGAATTATGTATTGTTATTTAATGCCAGTCTTGCTCTGAAAGCTACAAAGAAACGGGTATGAATACTTAATCAAAGTAAATTAATTAAATTCACGTAAATGAACTTTTGCTTCAGTTTCCTAATATAAATGGGATGGAAAAAAGTTAGAAGAAGGAAAATAGGAGTGATATTGAGTGTGTTGAGCCCCAGAGAGGCAGAGGCTGCTGCATCCCTGCATCCCGCTCTGGGGCAAACCTCTTTCCCCTTCCCCGGAGTTGCAGCAGCGGTGACTGCTGCTCACACGTGGTGGAGAAGGGTGAGCAGGGAGACAGGGTGCAGACCGAGCGCTGGGGGCGCGCGCCCGAGGATCAGGAGCTGCGACCCCGTGTTCGACTCGTGATGCGGAACGTTGCGTGTGACTCCGGGGCCGGCGTGGGCAGGGCCGGCGCGAGGACAAGCCCTCACCCAAATTCTTGAGGGTATTTGATAAACTGCTGCCTTTCTTGGGTTGCGCCTGTCCTCCAAGCAGGAAATACCACCGGATTTTAATCTCGGATTGCCCTTCTCATCCTGGCTTTGTTGCAGGTGTTGTGGTGGAAGCGGCGAACGCTCACTGGTGGATTCGCTGATGGAATTGATGCTTTTTTTTTCCTCTCTCTGAACCTACTTTTGAAATACTCTTGTGCAGTTTGGAGGCCGTGTGACCTCATAGCAGGGTGGACAGACCAGCACGAGGGCATCGCGTGCCTTGGCTGCGTCTGATGTAAATCCCTAGTTCTGGAGATGTTCATCATCCCAGAAACAAAGTAAACAACACAAGCGTCGCGTTTGGCCCAGAGAAATTATTGACTAATGTCCTCTTAGAAAGTAGGGCTCCGCAAACCGAGACGCCGGGTACGAGTCCTGACCTTAGGAAGAAATTTGGGCTGAATCCTGGTGGGAAGGAGGTGCAGGAAGGAGAAGGGGGAAACGCTGTGCCCGCTTGTCCCCTGCTGTTGAGGACAGCCAGCCCCGGCACTGCCTGGCTGCAGCCAGCTCGCCACTCTGTCCACATGCTCGTGGTTCCAGGGGACGATAAAAGCAGCGTGGGGTGGTTTTGTTGCCATGGGAAAAGCGCTAAAAAAGGCTGGATCTCTTGTAGAGCTCAGATCCTTTGGGTATTTAATGTACAGTTTCTGCTGAGGACACTCAGAATTATACCTCTGATTCTAAATTGCTTAAATGTTGAAACATATGGTCTTGTGTGCAGTTCACTAGGAAACAACTGGCTGTATCCAGGCTGCCAAGTTCAAATAAACTCGGGCTGGAGGGAAGGGGGAATCTGCAGCAGCTCAGAGGAACTTTAAAAAAGAGGGTTTGACTGAGAAGCCAACCTGGTGTATAAAAAAATGCTAATTGAACTAGTGCCATATATCGGTAACAGATAATTAAATGTTAATAGCTGAGAAGTTTTTCAATTAAAAATGAACTGTTTGTGTCCTCTTGGTTTCTTCAGGGGGCCAGGTTCGTGTCGCCGGCGTTTGCTGCATTCCCTGCTACAGTAATCATTTTAATAAAATGCAATTATCTGCATAATTAATTTCTTTGACTGCTCTGCCGTGTCCTTCCCTTGCAGAGGCCAGAATGTCAAAGATCAAGTAGACTGGAGAAAATAAAAAATTCACATTGTGAAGGGATATAAAAAATACTTGGAATTTCAATGCATTGGCTTCTATTTATCTCAAATGTCAAGGGCAGTGTAAAATGTATTTTTAAAATGTGTTTTTGTATGGTTTGAGCCCATTCTTGGCGTAGTTGCGAATCTAGAGGGGCCATTGTTCTTTGAGAGAGTTTGAGGGGGTTTCTTTGTACAAAGTGACAAAAAGAAGACTTGGAGTACTGGGCTGCCATTGTTCCTGTGCGGCGCTGTAAAATTTGATTTGAAATTAGGACCTCGGGGCAAGCTCTTCAATAGCCAGTTTTTATTTTCTGCCAGCATTTTAATCACTCTTGGGCTTAAAGTGGATGACCAACATAATGCCTCTATGTTTAATAGAACAGTTCATATCTTGAAGGCCAGTTAACTGAATTCAGGGATCTGTCATCTGCCCAACATTAGTCTTTTCTGTTTCCTGTCTATTTATGAAGATAGCTCTCCACTCCAGCCAGCTCTCAAAGAAGAATAACTCTTTCTTTCTTTCTTTCTTTTTCCTTTTTTTCCCCCCCTTCTGAATTTCTCCAGTGCTCTGACATCTCTTTTAGGGATCTCTTAAAGGAGCCAGGCGGGTGCTGCCGCATCAGGCTGTGTGAGTGTCACCAGATGGGGCCAGGAGGGAGGGACAGATGGGAGAGTCAGATTTCCCAGTGAAACGGGATGATGGGAAGGGAAAAGTGATATGTTGGCCTAAGCCTCGCTCACCTCCTTGGGACTCACAGTGCAGGGATGTGTGAGTGGGGAGATGAGGGAAGCTGGGGAAGAAAGACAGGTTTTAAAGAGTTGATGGCTGGGTGATGTTGTGCTCAGGAGATCTGCAGGTAAGGGTGGCACACGAGGGGGGCTCTAAGCAAAGGTGACCTTCTGAAAAGCAAATTGCACTTTTCTTAAAAAGATAGAAGGATTGGAATGGATGCTCCCCCGATAATGACGTGTGGCTGGGGAAGAGACTTCGGCCACGGGGCTGGTTGGCACTGACCACTAACTGGGCGTTAACTGGTAATGGCTTCTGGGTGAGTTAAACTGGCCAAACGGACACCAGTAGCCCAAAGTAAAAGGGAAAATTTCCATATCCCGTTACTAATGATGGCCTCTTACACAACACAATTAATTCCCAGCAAGCTTAAATTTGGGGTTAGTTTGCCAGAAATGAAAGAGATTTTGATATTTCCGTCACGATCATCTGATGCCTTTGTGGTCTTTATTTGTCAGTAATGAACAGAGTGCAGGCTGTGTTCCACGCGGTGCCCTGGGTGGATGCAGCAGCAGAGTGGCTCACCAGGGCCGGGAGCTGGGAGAGGTTAACATATTCAGCAGCATCAAGCAGAGCTTTTCATTCACGTTCAAATGAGGCTGTGTGGGTGGTTCCACCATGTGGGAAATGCTTTTCATTGAAGAATCTGAATATTTTGTGAGGAAGTGAATAGTTGCAAATAATCTTTTCTGTAGCACTGAAACGAAGGACAAATGAGCTATTCTCAGAACATACTGAAGCCTTATTGTCCTCAGGGATTTAACAGAGCTATACAGGAAAAAATATTCCAAACTTGACAGATTCATATCCTAATCTTTTGCTCCTTCATCGGGAGACTGTGGGGTTTGTGTAGCTGATATCGGGCTTGGAGGGTTTTCCAGTCCCAGCGATGCTGTGATCCCGTGTTGGGATGAAACGTTGCTCTCATTCTCTTGCTGAGGTGCAGGAGATCTCCCACCTGTAGAGCACGTCGCTGTCTGCAGGGTTGGGAGGTCAGGGCCAGGCTCCAGGAGCGGCCAAATCCCGATGCACGGCCCTGCCTTCCCGCGCTGCCATCCGTGCTCCGAGGCAGCGATGCCGCAGGGCTGAGCTGCTGCTTCCCCTGCAGGCTGGCACCACGAGAGCCGCGGGGACTCGGGGCAGCTGCCACAGCCCCCTGTGCTCCGGGTGCCCAAGCAGGAAACCTTCGAGCGAGTCCAGGGCGTCTCCAAGGCGAGGCTGAGTAGGTCAGCGTCAGCCTCCGCTAAACGTGATTAACTTTATCCATCTCCTGGTGTAGTTCTTTCCAATCCACTCCAGTGCTTGATTTAATTTTCCTTTTATGTAAACTCCAAGATTTAGCTTCATTAGAATGATTGCAGGGATTCCCTGCACATGGCTGGCTGCTTCCCTGATCCCTCCAGGGCTTGCCTTCCAACCCCTCGGCTCTGGTGACGTGGGGGCACAATTGCAGAAGTCCCTGACAGCAGGGCATGAAAGAGCTGTCACGGGTAAGTTGCTCAGAGAGGAAACCTCGTAGGAATTCTCCTCGGGAAAAGGAGCAGCAGGTCAGCTCAGGTGGGGAGGAGAGAAGCCAGCCCTGGAATTCCAGCTCGGCATCTCTGCTGGGATCCAGCTGGGTGAGGTTCGTGCCTGTTTGCCTGAGCGTCAGGTGGCTTAGGTGATCACTAGGTATTATTATTGCTTTTTTAGTCGTTCAAAATTAGTTGTAAAATTATTTTGGAGAGGTTTGGCAAAGAACAGTAGTGCCCTTGTTCTGGACTACCCACTTGGCCCGTCCACGAAAGCGCATCTCGTGCTACACAAGCCTTCGTTTGTTTTCACCTTTCCTAACAAGTTCAAAGCCCAGCCACCATTGTTTTCAAGCTTTAGGAGGTTAATATGGTATAGACCATTTTAACCACCATTTTAAACTCGTTTTCTTACACAAAAACCCCCCAAAAACCCAGAAGGACTTCTGGCTTTTTCCACAGTATTAGATCTATCATATCAGAGTCCTTTATTGAATATTTTATTGACCGTCTGCTTGCCCTATGCTAACCTGCCTGACATCCAAAGTTTCTCTCTCTCTGGAGATGCCATGTCAGTTCCCATCAGGCAGCTGAGCGTGAGTTTTCCCGTCTTATTTCCTGTGGATAAACTCCATCCCAGCAGGAGGACACTGGGCCCGGCTGCCTCCCGGGGACCTCCAGCTCTGGCCGTGGGTGGATTTAAGGTGGTCCGGGCCAGGGTGGCCCCACGGCACGAGGCTCTGCCCTCTGGGGTTTGCAGCAGCGTTTTTATGATTGTGCTTTACGCAAATGTAAAGGTATTGGAGAGGAGAATTTCTTCCCCTGGCGACTTAATGACTTGACCTCTCAGAGGAGGAAGGCTTGGAGCAAAAAGGGAAGAGGGAAGGGCATCGTCTGCTGAAATCAGGCAGGAACACGGGGCTGTCGCAGTTACAAGGGCATTTTAATGCTCTCCGTTCGTTTTCCAGAATTTTATATCTGTTGCTAATATTTAATTTTACTCTCTGTACAACTGCCTTTTTAAATAGGGCGATATTTAAATTCTGTATTTTCTTTCTGCCTAGAAAACCAGAAAAAGATGGTTTTTTGGCTGTAGGGTTTTATGGCCACATGAACACTTCTCTTGCAGAGCCTGCCCTTGCTGGGCATCAGGCTGAGAGCTCTGCACTGAGCCCGCTGCCCTCTCAGTGATGTGCCCATGGTTTTCTGCTGTGCTGTGTGACATTTACTAAATAGTTTTAATACGAAGGAGGTATAAATCTTTCATAATTCCTTGGCTGACATGGTTGAAATAATGGACAGTGTCGTTCTGTGCTCTCCCTCATATGCAGTGATTGTTTGACAGACACCGTGGCGTCCCTGAACAACCATCCAGGGAAGGGAAGAGGGAATTGTCCTCAAAGCCGTCACATATTTTAGGCCACCTTTCATGGCGTGTTATTTTAAATCTTTTTATTATTTTTCAAACTGGATCTCGAAATATTTAGAGAATGTGCTTTCCTTCAAGGAATAAGAGTTCACACAAGTGCCTACAGGAGGACAGCTCTGCCTGAGCTCTGCTGTTCTTAAAAAGCAGAATAAAGGAAGAATAAGCAGATTTGGAAGAAGAGAGTATTATGCTGAGGTTCCAAGTGTGTTTCTTGTGGTGGAGTTGAAGAGGTGAACAGAGTTGGCTCACGTTATATCTCTGTGACTGCAGCGTCCCACAGATCTGTGTTGGCAGCACCTCCGACACAAAATGCAATGAGAAAGGGAGGAAATTTCAATTTGTTTACTGTGGTTGTGGAGATCTCTGCAGAAGAGGGTCTGTGGGGAGCAATCCCTGGGACATGTATGGGTTAGGCAGATTTGGGGTCTTAATGCCTTTCTTTCCAAGCTTGGTGTCAGATGTTGTAAGTTAATTTATTTTCCTGTTAGTTTTTGTTAATGATAAAAAAGCTTTTTTTAAAAGCTTTCCTAATTAATGATCTTCTTGCTCCCAAACAAACACCATATTGTCTTTGCAAAGTGCCTGAGTATTTTAAAAACAACAGGCTGTTGGTAGGTTTTATTGCCTCATGAATTTAGGGTCAACACACCTATTATTTGCCAGAGTTAATTTGTGCTGGGTTATTGACTGGCGGGTTGTTGGGGATATCTGACTCTTGTGAAAGTCACACTCATCTCAAGTGGTTGTAATTTTATTCCTTGTGCTCTGGTGCCACAATATTTAGCTCATAAAAGAAGGGGAACACTTGTACAAAGGCAGGTATTTAACTTCAGGCTCGTGAGAGCAAGGGGGTAAGACTGTCATTGCTCTGGATATCCCTCCTTTCTAACCCTGAATGGTTTCACCTTTCCTTTAGATAAGGAGAGGGGCAAAGACAGCTTTACAAAAGTAAAAACCTACAAGGTACTTAGGGTTTGTAAAAGTGCCTCATTAGGCTTTTTGGATACTCCGGCCGAGCTCGGGGCTTGTCCAGGGGGAAGCTCGGCCAGTTGCAAGGGGCTCAGCAGCACCAAGACAACCAGCTCCTCGAAGGAGGATGGAGGAGCTTTGTTTTATGTACAGCTTGGTATGTCGGGGTGAAAGTGCCCCCCTTGGACTCTTCCAGCTGGAAGCAGGACAGTAAAGCTAGCAGTTGATTTAAAAATTCCCAAGGAAACCATCCCTTCCGTGTTCCCAGTTCAGAATGGAATTGCAGGCCCTTTGTCTAAACCAGCCTTGAGAGGTGCAGTGCCGAGCCCAAGTGTCTTGCCATCAGTGGATAAGCAGTTCACCAGCAGAATCCAAACTGGCACCAGTAAGTCGTGACCTGTAATGTGGGAGTTGGGAAATATCCATTTATTCTGCAGGATTTACTGGGAAACCATGTGTTTCCATGTAGGAAATTCAGGAGAGTGGTGAGCTTGTTCCTGTTGTCCCAGTATTTTCCCGGTCAGGTTTTTTTATACGCCCAAATATATTACTGCTATTACTACCTTGAGTGGAAGTAATGCATTTCTAGAAATGACTTTTGCTTCGTTCTGGGCTGACAGAAACAATTAAAAACTCTTCCTGAGCGTCTCTGCAGACCCAGGGTGCACTGGCAGGGGTTTGTTCTGAGACATTTAGCACAGTCACTTGCTGTTAGGAAGGGGATGGATATCCTGACCCCAAACCCAGCACTGCTGAGCAGTTGACAGTCTAATTCTTTGCTTCATTCCCCGCGAGCTCTGGCTTTTGGCTCTCTGCAGTGGGTATTTAGTGCATGAAAAGGGGGAAGCATCTGGTTTAATACAAGTCTAAGACTTTCCTGCCTGCCACAGCAACCCCGAGGAGGCACTGAAGGAACTAAAGCATCTCTGATTCTCTTGCGTTTAGCTGTGGTGCACACGATCTCTGTCATAGCTGCTTTAGAAAGAACCTCCCCAATCCTTCCTGAATTATTTTTACTAGTTTTTAGTGGGTGTACAGCTTTTAAAACTGGAAACCCAAAAGCTGGCTCTGTTCATTTTCTCATGAAATTGTAGCCAGAGCAGTAAATTCATAACTAAGCGCTTACTCATTGGCTACTGTATTATAAATAACTCTTCACCTTGGCCCTGTTTCTCCAGCCATTATTCACTGGGAGTAGCACTTACTCATGAGTACAGAGTAGCAGAGAAGTGGATGATTCCACTGTCATTACTCACAGGTTTGGTACCCTGGCACATCAGGAGGTCTGTTTGCAAACAAGGCATCGCTCTCCTCAAGAAGTGGCAAATTTCCTGGCCCGGCAGGACTATACTTGCAAAATCTGCCCCAGGGAATCGCCACTGGAAATCAATCAAAAGTCAAAGCAGAGAAAAGGGGGGAGAAACTGTAGCGTGGGATGTTTGGAGGGGCATGTGCCTAAAAGTGGTGCTGTGGTTTGTCCTTGGGTGAAGCTGAGGAGCAGTGATGGGAGAGCCATCACCTCATCCCTCCTGCTTTCCCCTTGCCATTCCACTGCTTTGCTCTCAAAGTGTAAATTAACTTAGAGGTTCAAAGCTTTTGGGAAAGATTCCAGACCAGAGGTCATCTTTTCTGGGTGGTTTATTGGCTGGCCTGTGTTTGCCCACATCTGTGGTGTTTACCAGCTGAGGGAGTTTATGAAATTTTGATGCAGGAATTAGGTTGTTGCTCATCTTGTACCTTCTTGCTCATATTATTGACAGTACCAGCGAACTGCTGGAGGCAGATAGTATCTCAGTGATCACCGTGCTATTTCAGCTCTCCACTGCTGACAACATCAGAAGTGTTTTAACAGGGTTTTAATGGGCAGCCTCTGCAGCTCCTTGGAGGGTTGCAAATAGCTGCCGTGAAAAACCCTTTCTGCCGCTCTGAGCTGACGTGCCCTCCTTTCCTTCCTTCCCTTCCTTCCCTTCCTTCCCTCCCCATCCAGCTGCCGCCTCTCAGCACTGCTGCCAAGTCCTCCTGATCTGGGCCAGGCACCGTGGGCACCCTGCAAGTTCCCGCGTATCTGGGGGAGCTGTGACACCCTGAGCACGGCTGTGACAGCCCGGGAAGGGCCCGGCGCCCCAGCCGTGCCCGCAGTGCCCCCCTGCTCTTCCAAAGAGCGGCCGTGCCACTCACACCAGGGCACAACACGGAGCTCTGCTCTGTTCTGCTGCTCACAGCGTGTTGGCCACGACACCCCAGAGCGAGACTTCACGGGTTTGGAGGAAACAACCTTTATTTTTTTAGCAGAAAACAAACCGGGGTGGAATAAATCCCTCTTTCTCAAGACAAAGCAGATTTGATGGCAGCACTTTCTAGCTGACTGGTTGCCTTGCTCTGCTTGTTACCAGAAATGAGGCTCTGGGCACGGCTTTCTTTGGACTATGGAAAAGCTTTCTCCTCCCCATTTTGCTTAATATAACTATAATGTGCCCTTTATCACACTTCAACTTGAGTAATCCCAGTTTAGAAATAGTGCAGAAATACCCATGGGAAAAAGCACGGGAAACGTACATTATAAAAAACATACAGGCCAAGCTCAAAAGATCCACTGACATGCAAATTTAATTAAAAAATTAGAGGGTTTCAATGAAGGCTTGTGTCTTCAATTTGCCAGTTTCCATGACTTCTTCAGAAAAAGTGTTTCTTTTCGGCATTCTTGATGGAAAACACGCTGAGGGCTATTACAGTCTCCAAGAAGAGTCTCTATTCTGTGTCACAGGGAAAAAATAAAATTACCCAAAATATGTACACTTGAAATAAGTAAGAAAAATACCCACTTTCCTGTTTTGCTTCATTTCTATCCTCTAACAAAAGTTAAACTTCCCAGTAACCAGCAGTGCATGAAGAAGCATGTCCTAACTGTGTGAACAAGCTCCCTTTTGATTGCACGTGCAGATTTTAGGGTGTTTTGGCTCTTTCCATCAAAGATGTGGGAGATGGGATAAAACAGTGGGAAGAGGGCAAGCAGAGGACGAGCTGATGGCCAAAGGTGGAGGCTGGTTACAAATAGGGCTCGTGACGTGAAACACCAGCATTCAGAGAGGATTCTGGCTTAAATAGAGGAATCTCCAGGTTTTATTGACAGTTATTAGTTTCTTCATCTGCTGCATGTTTCAAGGGGGAAATCCCAGCAAGGGAACCCCACCTTCCTTGGCAGGATGTCCCAGGGCCGAGGGCAGCTGGGGTTGTTGGCTGCTTAGATGTACTAAACCCAGAGATTCTCCTCCATGTCCTCAGTCTCAAATCCTGAGGGGTGAAAATAAAACTTGAATCTCTTGGCTGCTAAAACTTAAGAGGAAAATCTAAAGGTCTTTGGAACTCACCAGGATTAAGTGCTTTCCTTAACTCTCTTCTTCCATCTACTCCTCTTTCAGCAAAGCCCATCACGAGCTGAACCACTCAAATATCAGTGTGCTATAAAAGCTACTTCTGCTTAATACCCATTATTTCAGGTTTTAACGCAGTGGCTTTTGGGGTGCCTTCTTAAGTCCAAAGCAGCTGCTCAAAGGACCAAATCTTTAGGTTAAGAGAGAGAGAAAACCCCCTTGTCTGTGGAATTTCAGCCCCCCAGTGAACGGAGGAGCTGTTCCGAGCAGAGCTCTGACTTTCACATCCTTTCTGTCTCCAAGCCTGTGGGTTCTGCTGCGAGTTGCAGCACTGAAAACCACTGTGGTTTTTGTTTCTCTAACTTAATTAATAAAAACAATTCATCAGTAGCTGATGCCTTTCAGAGTGGTTTTTCCCTGAGTCAGCTTACTGGGGAAGAGGTTCATTATAAATTACAATGAGCAAAACAAAAAGAAATAGGCAGAATAAAACTTGTGATGTGGTGGGCTTCTCTTAGCCTCGTTTATTTGGGGAAACCTGTAGCCAAAGTGCTGTAATCTCACTTATATACATTGTTCAATGTACAGAATGGGGGGGGGAAGTGTTTTATGAGCAAGAGCAGAACTTGCTTGGGGATTATCTGTGTGAAATTATGAAGGTTATTACCAAACCAGGAGTCTCTAAGATGTACTAACCTCGTCTTCGGAATGACAGGATCCAGCAGTATTTGTTTGACAGCACTCTTGGAGTGGCACAGCTTTGTGCTCACCTGTATGTTCGTGTGAAGTATTTTAGAGTGCAAGCATTTAGTGTCTCTCCATAATTACACCTGAGTGAGGTGTTTGTGGACCTGAGACAGTGTCTGCTGGTGGCTTTGGTGTGCCTGGTGTGCCAGAGCCTCAGAGCCAGAAACAAGAGCTGAAGGTCCTTCTCCCTCTCCATTGCTTCTCCTCCCCCTCCTCTTCCTCCTTCTCCCCCTTCTCCCCCTTCTCCTCCTCCTCCTCTTCCTTCTCTCCTTTCTCTCCCTTCTCCCCTTTCTCTCCCTTCTCCCTCTTTCTCTCCCTTCTCCCTCTTCTCCTTCTTCTCCTCCCTCTCCTTCTCCTCCTCCCTCTCCTCCTCCCCTCACGGTACAAGTGCCAGGTCACAGGGCCAGGGTGACAGTGATCCACGTGCTGCTCCCTTCGGTTGGATCCTGACTAAGGGCAGCAAAGGGAGCTGGTTTATGTTCATTATTATGCAGATTGTTTGTCACCTGTGCTGGTTCAGTTGCTGCTTTGAAGTTAGTCTTGCATTAGTGTTGTGCCTTAGGCAAGATTGTTTGCTGCTTCGCTGTCCGTGTTATTTCACTTGCTTTTATGTTCACCTCTATCTCATAGTTTTGCTCTGCCAATTTAGATATAATTGTATGAAACTTGGCCTTTGGTTTTATCCTGTCATTTTTTCTCACAGGAGCCATCCTTTACCCTGCAGAGAGACACTTGATGAATAAAAGGTGTTGGATTGTTATTCCTGAGTTTCCCGTAGACAAAAATGTAGTGTTTTTTTAATCTTGTTTCTTGAGACGTTGTAAACCAGGTCTTGTAAACAAGATCCAAATTGATTAGAAATCAGAGTCCCATTCATTCAAAGGAGTGAATCTGATGTTGTTATGGACCTTCTGGTGGTTCTCAATGATCCCAGAGGTCTTCTCCAGCCTGAAGGGTTCAGTGGTTCCTGTGGGTGCACAGTGTGATTTCCGTAGGTCCGGGAGGATCCGGGCAGGTTTGGGCTGTGCAGGATCCACACAGAGAGATTCGAGGGGTGAATCCATCAACTGCAGCTGCTTCCTTAACAGCCTGGAACAGAAACCAGCGTGGCATTGCACTGCTTCGATTCTGTCTCCTGTCCTTTATTCCCAAATAGGCTTTTATCCCATGTCTGGGGACAGGCAAGCTACTGCAGAGCCAAAGGGCACTTCCTTGCTTCAGGGTTGCCTTAAAAACAGAGCCGGTGTGTAACTCTGTAGGTAAATTCACCCAAAATCACTGCTAAAAGTTCCTTACGTAGCATGTGCTTTTTCAGCATGTGAAGCAAATGGAGCTGCGGGGGCTTAGTTAAAAAAAATTTAAAAAAGGAAAATAAAATGTCCCTTGTGCTTCCCTGAGAGGGTTTGTGCTTTACTGTGGGATTCCCAGGCTGTGCTGGCACAGCACCCATCACCCCGGGCATGGGATGCCAAGGCCACAGGGACAGAGGAAAGCTGAGACTCTTCTTCGTGCTTTGTAACATCCATTTGTATTTATGGCCTGATCCTGAAGGGTATTAAATGTATAAAATATGTATGTTTAAGTGATGCATTTGAATCTTAAAGCCGCTCCGCTGTTAATGTGCTTTTAAGTGTTTTCATGAGGATGTGCTTAGGTAGGAACAAACGGGGCTTGGAGGAGAGATGAAAGCGAGGGTGCCTGGAGCTTCTGCAGGTGGCTTTGGCCGCGGGAGGAGACGGGGCTTTGCTCACCTGTGCTTTGGGCTCCCACCTGGGCCACACAGGTGAGCACCAGGGGTGTCAGTGAGCAGCTCCTCAGTGAGCAGCTCCTAGGCATTCCTAGTCATTCCTGCAGCATTCCTAGTCACATGCTGCGCAGCATCGAGGCAAATTTTGGTGGAGCAGCTGTCGGGTGAAAGCTATCAGAGTTTGGTGTTGTTCCTGTACGTCTCAGAATATCTCTCATGGGTTCCCGGGGCTGGAAGCAAGTCAGGTGTGGCAGAGCCACACTGCCAGGCTCGGGTGCTCTGGAATTCAGAGGGAAAGGGGGATATTCTCTCTCCATTTACTCCCGTGACTGTGTCTTCCCTTCGTGCCCTGCGCCGAGCTCTCGCGGGCTTGGGACTGGCCGGATCATTTCTGAAATGCAATATTTACCCTGTGCCACTTAGAAGCTGCTCCTCAGTGACAGAACTGATTCAGCTGGTGCTGCTGCACTTTTAATGTTCCCTTTTATGTTCATGTTTGTTCCAACAGAGTGGCCACTAGCACAGACGACTTGAACTTGTATCACCCGCAAACTGACAACGCTGGAGCCACCAGTTTGTCATTATCCCTACTAGTGTATCTGATTTAATTTTGCAACAGTGGATTAATTCTTAAAATTGCAGTGCTTTTTGCTCGTTAATGGTCAGTAAATGATTCGGGGCGGGGAGGGGGGTTGGTGGGGGAATGGAATTCATCAGTTTTGCAGTCGTTTTAATTCTTCCAGTTTTAAGTTGTTCTATAAATATGTCTTTATGGATGTAGTTTTACTAGCTTAAAAACATCTAATTGAAAACAGTTGCTTAAATCTCTTTGGATCAAGGAGGCAGTAATAAGCAAAGAGAGTATCTTATCCCTGCAATCCAGAAACGCTTAGTGACTGGTATACTCGGTGCATGTGTAATCAGCTTCTTGTTTCATCTAAAAACCTTAGCTCTTTTGGTGTCATTTAGTCCTTCACCAGCAGCATGGTTTTCCTGGTCTGCAAGATTATCAGCTGGTGAAACAGAATATAAACCAAAAGGGCATAACATAGCGAAGCATTTGCGAAACCCTTCCGTTGCCTCCTGCCGTCCCACTCTGGGGATGGTGTGCTGCAGCATGGCAAAACCAGCCTGATTTGATGCCTGTAAATTAACGTGGTGTTGTACATTATGTAACGTTGTTGTTGTGACTTAACGTTGGCGTCGGGCAGGGCTGATCTCTGCTGTTGTGCGAGGCCCCAGCAGATGAACCCACAGCTCTCGGGGGAGATCAGCCCCTGCCCTTACCCACCGATGCTGCTCCCGAGCCCCAAAGCAGTGGGCTCCAAGGGACACGAGCTGGGCCGTGGATAACTTTGCTGCCTGGAACGGCCAAGCCCCGTGGGATGGGCTTTGGCCGGGGGCTGGTTGCCGGGATTTGGGTTTGGTGCCTTGTCTGCTGTTTGTGTCGTGTCGGGAATGTAGGTGCTTCGCGGCCGATGTAACTGCAGATCCCGTGCATGATGCTGGCGTTGTTTGGAATGCTCTGAACTGTGCTGCTGATATATTTAAACAAAAATTATTGATGACCGCTCTGGCTGTTGGCCTGTTTTTTAAAGGCTCGTGCCCGCGTCCCTCTGGTTTGGAATGTGGTCCCACGGCCCAAAGGGATCCTCGGGAAGGGCTCTACCAAACCTCGGAAGTCTGTAAACGATCCATGGCTCCTTTCCAAGCTGGGGAGCGAGGAAAAGAAAGCCAGTCTGTGCCGGTGGAGGGGGAATGCGAAACCACACGTTTTCCCTCGTGCAAGTGGGAAGTGAAACAGGTTAAACTACGTGATCTTTAGTGATCGTTTGTTTTGAACATCTGTGTTCATTCATCCAGCTGGGACTGTCCACACGGGCACTTGCAACGTCTCGTTAGGAGTCGTGGTTAATGGAGGTGGTAATTTAATAAATTGCAAGCACACATTTCATAAGATTTTCATGTATCTCGTTCCTTATTGCTTAAACAGGCAAACTGTGACTTGGACCTTCACGGGAAGAGTCAGGAAGCTTTGTCATTTTTCTCTTTTAATTTATTTTGTTTTGAAATGTCGGATGATTTCACGCAGCTCCACCAGTCAGAAGGATTAAAGAGCTGTGGTAGCGTTGTGTCTCGGGGCACGGGCAGGTTGGGCGGGCTGCCTTCCCACAGCACCACGGAACACACACTTGTGCACCATCTGACTCCTTGCCCAGGGTTAAAACTCAAAGTTCAACCCCTGAAACTCTTTTTCTGAGGCTTTTTGATAAGCCAGTAGCACTTCATACAAGGCCATTGTTGGAAATCCCTCGCGGTTTGGGGCTTTAAGAAATGCCTGAGTGTGTTCTGCCCCTCTAAAAGCCATCCATTACAAAAAATAATCAGACATCCTTTTTTTTTTCTTGTACATTTGTGTCATTCTGCAAATCAGAAGCATTTTATGCACTGAGGGCAATGTGCTTTGCTTTTGGAATTCCTGAGTTTCACCGAAACCCTGGGGCACAGTTTGTTCAGGAGACCTGAGGTGACCTGCAAATGGGAGCTGCTGTGTCCCTTCGCTGCTTAGCAAGATCATTTTAAAGAGAAATGGAAGTACAGTGTCCAGACATAATATGATAACATTTTAATCCAAAGGGAAAAGCAGTATTTTTGTATTAGCTGACCTCTGATGGACACGTTCTCATAGCTCTCCTCTAAGACGAGCGGTTTCCTCATTTGTAAATGGCCAATCTCAGATGGAAAAAAAAAAAATAAATGAGGTGACTTTCCTGAACCCAAAGAAATTCCTTCTGGAAGCAGGCAGGAGCTGAGGGGTTGCTGTGGAGGCTCTGGATGCTGTGTCCCTGCACAGTGCTGTGGGTGCTGAGCTCTCTGCAGGCTGGGAAGCTGCAGCAGGAGGGAATATCTGTGTCAGAGATGGTTCTGGTGATGGTAATAGGCTGTCCCGTTTGGGAACCTGGCTTTCCGTTCTTCTGGGCTTCAAAGGAAGCCTTTGTTTTTCTCCTAAATCGCTGTGACTGACTGACTGTAAACATGCTGACAGTCTCAAAGCCAGCGAGGAGGAACCTGCTCACTGTCCCCGTGCCCTATTCCCCATGGAAAGCAGGAAATGTGGTGTTGGAGCCTCTGAGCTGCCATCAGGCAGGGCTCCCTCCTTCGGTGGGATCTCTTCTGCTTCAAGGCACCTCCACATTAATTAACCATCGCTACGGGCGTTGTCTTGGAGCTGGATTAGTTGTTTGGCTGTTCCAGCTTTTGGGGACGTGGTGTGGGGATGACCCTCAGCACCACAAAGCCGTGTCTGCCCAGGCCCCTCCGAGGTGCAGAATGAACTTCTTGTCCCAGCTGGGAATTCGGGGGAGTTTGCTTCCATTTGACAGTGTTTCCAGATGCAACTGTCTGCTCCTGGCCGGGCCATTTCCATTCCCTTCGCCTGGGCTTGGGATCTGCCGCTCTGTTTTCGTAGTGGGAAGACAGATGTTATTTCACTGCTCTATCTGGAAGCTTTTTCTCATCCCCCAGTTCAGTTTTAGGAGCTTGTCTTTTGAACCAAGACAAATTCCACTGGAAGTGTTAGAAAGTTAGTTCCATTTCCAGTTATTTTAGTGATTCCTCCTCTCTCTGGCACGGGGGCTTAGAAACGTGTGAAAGCCGGTGGTAAAGTAATTTATGAAGGGCAGATGGAGTTCAAAAGGTTCAAATGTACAAGTTCAGTTCCAGCCTCGTTTGGATCTTCACACCTCACTGTCCCAGCAGAGAAACTGGATACGGAGTTTTTACAGGTTTTACAGTAAAAACTGAGCCCTCCACAACTCTCGGTAACTAATGGGTTTTGCAGGAGTGATTCGCCTACCCTGGATGTCCATTAGCTGGTTCGCTTTTATGTCTTTGCTGGAAACCTAAATGGCTTTTACTTGCACTTTTTTTTTCACTAGTTCTGTGTTTGCAGGAGATGTCTTTTGTATTCCAGTAGCCGGTAGGAAAAAAGTGATGTCCTGAAAAATTGTAGGAGCATTTAATCATAGTCTGTCCTAACTAGAATTTAAACTGTGTGTTGTCAAGAAAGTTTCCATCTGTGGCTGACCAATCCCGAGCTGGATACGTGCAGTTTTAATCTTCTGATTCTTGAATTCATTCTTTTTTGTGTGGCTTTGGTGGTGTTAAAATTTAATCCTCAGCAGCTACATTGTATTGAGTCTGTATTTCCCTCCTTTCCTCGCTTGTCCTACTTTCTTACTGTCAATGGATTTTGAAATATCCTGAAAAATCTGTGTTTTCTGCTGTGGGGGTGATGGATGAAATACCTTTCTACCACATGGGTGGTTTAAGAAAGTTTCCTCTTGTGTTTATTGAGCTGCCAGATACTTGGAAAAATTAATTTTATGTAATATACTGATCCTGTTAGAGGTTCACACCATTGATGGGCAACTCTTAAAAATTGATAGAAAAGAATTTTTCGTTGTTATGTTCATCATTTGTCCCTTACACTGACTTTACCTGTATTATATCACCAGTGAGAATTAACTTTGTGCATCAATATTAAGAGCAAACTGTTATTCTGTGCCCCCAAAATGATACAGAATAAGTAAAAAACCCCAGAAAAGTCAGATTTCTGGAGGTTTCACACGTGGAAGAAAGCGTCTGGCACGGCAGCAGAGGAAGGCTCAAACCCTTCCATGGGGAGGGGAGGGCTGGGGGGGTTCTCCGTGCTGGACAAGCACTGGGAGGGGCTGGGGGGCTCCCCACACAAGAGGTTTCTTTTGGGGTGGAGAATCTGATCTTTGCGAGACCCTTTCTCTGGGCTCTGAGGCTGAGGTCTGCTTTGTGTTGGGAGATTGGCATGAAATCCACAGCATTAAGAGGATAAAGGCTTTTGTCTCCAAAATGTACGCTGGTTTTGGGAAGTGTAAAGGCAGCAGAACAAGAAATGGGTTTAAGTATATAATGGTAAGATTCAACCTTGTAATCCTTTCTCAAGTGAAAACATGGTATGGATCAATTTTATCGATTCGTATCTTTTTTTCTATGTGTTTGAGAGCATTCAGTTTAAAAAAGGAAACCTTCCACGTTTAACTAATGGTTAAAGAATTTAAAAAATTAACCTACTGTCACTAATCAGAGTGGCATCTTCTGGTTCCTCTGTCTGCACCATTTGATTTCTGGGACAAGCACTGGAGACGTTAAAAGTAAAATAACAAAATAAAGTAAAATAAGATGCCATTTCTCCTCTTGCCTTTCTCATTTACATGGCCACTTTAAGGGCCCCCAAAGCCTGTTTGGACTTAAGGACATGCAGCCCATCAGCTCCAAGATGTATGAAATGGTATTTTGGGAACGATTACGCTTGTTAAATAACCTGCAGTATTTGGAGCCTTTCTCCCCTCCCTTGGAATATTGCAAGAAGGTGGATCATAAATAGGAGGAAAAGAAGAGGGCAGGGTGAGGAAGGGAGGAGCTGGAGAGGGTGGGGGAGATGGCCCTGCAGGCACCTGTGCTCAGGTCTCAGCCTCCAGGCCGTGGGACAGGGGGAACAAAGCCGAGAGGAGCTGAAACCAATGAAAGGACCAGAGACCTAGTAAGTAAATTAGAAATTGTATCAGATAAATAGGTGGGAACGAGAGCAGATCCCTGACTAATGCCAGTTGTTGTGGCTGAGCTTCCTCGCTTTGTGTGCTTAAATTGGGTGTTTTCCGACTCCAGAAATGAATATGCAGCAGAAATAAGAGTTGGCGTGGGAACTCGCACGGGGACAAAAGTGATAAAATGGATGGGATGTCTGATGATCTTTGGTGTCAGAGGATCCCAGCTGTTATTTTGTGGCTTACAAGGAACATTTGAGTGGACTGGATACTCTGGGTGTTGAATATTGATATGACTGAGGGGACATTACCTTGGTTTTATTCAGTTGAAGTTCTGGCAAGTAAATAGAGTTGTAATTTGCTTTGTTTCACCATAACATACTGGAATCCTTCTGATTTAGGGGAGCCATCTGTATTTGGAGGTTATTTGAATACTTCGGTATCTATCTATCTGCTTTAACCGAAGGGAGGGCAGGTTTAGGTGGGAATATTGGGAAGAAATTCTTCCCTGGGAGGCCCTGGCACAGGTTGGGCAGAGAAGCTGTGGCTGCCCCAGCCCTGGGAGTGTCCAAGGCCAGGTTGGAGCAACCTGGGCTGGTGGAAGGTGTCCCTGCCCATGGCAGGGGGTGGGACTGGATGGGCTTTAAGGTCCCAACCCGAACCATTCTGGGATTCTGTCTTTCCAAACTGCCCAGCACAGCCAGCCACACTCTCAGCATTCCAAGAACAACCACAGCCTGTGACGTTGTAGGAGTGAGTTTTACTCCTCAAAAAACCCCCTCCCACAAGTGTTTCTCCTGTCCCTTTGAGCTCTGGGAAGGCAGCACCCTCTGACCCTGCAGGCAGCTTTGTGCCCGGCCCGTGTGCTCTGTGGGGCTCGGCTCCCTCACCAACATATATAAAGAATTCAGAATTCTCTTCTCTAAAGCGCCCCATTTTGACAGTCAGTCTGTTGGCCAAACACTGACTCACTGCCATTGAGATGTGAAATCTAGAGCAAACCATGTGCACCACGTCGCCGTGGGATGCATTTTTGGTCTGGGAGCAGCAAAGGTCCTTGGCCATCCCTCCTCCAGCGCTTTTAAGGCACCTCCTGAAGTGCTTTTAAACTGAGCCAGCATCACTTGGATGTGGGTGAGGTGCAGCAATTTGGGAATTGCTCCCAGCTGGTGGAGAAATGATTTCCAAGCGAGCTGGGTGGCTCTTTAACCACTGCTCCCAGTAGAAATAAGCTAAAATATATAGAAATTGTTGCCTTGACAAATAATCTAACGAGCCACTCAAGTTGCTTTATGTATTGAATGTAGTTGCTTGACAGTTATTATTATTTTCTAATGATATTAAGTTATAAATTATTAACAAGTGTTTAATTTCAGTCCAAACAGACCCAACAAAAGGGATTTGTGCGGTTATGAATTGCAGCAAAACACAAAATTGTTGAGCTTTTAGTATACGCAAACTCGGAGACCCTGCTTATTTCTCCCTCTTTCAACAGCCAGTCATGAAACTTTCCTGCCCTTTTCACCTTTAAACTTCATTTGAACTTGGAAAGAAGACTTGTGAATTGTGGAGGGGGGGAAGGAAAGGGAAAAAAAAGGAAAGAAAAGAGAAAAAGGGTGGGAGTTGGGGGGAGAAGCTCTGATTGTGTGTTACCGTAACAGCAATACTGGCACAATAATCCTCCTCTTGTGCACGAGTGTCTGCTACTGCTGCGGGTAATCAGCTCACATGACGTGCCTGGAGGCCACTGCTGGTCTGGGCTCTCTTTCTTTCCTCCTTGGGGCTTTCTATTTTTTATTTTTTATTTTTTTTTGAGCCCGTATTTAAACAAAGGCTGATTATCCAAACAAGAATTTGGACCGCATCAACCGGAGCAGTTAAATTGTAGTTAGTAAAACTTGGCACCTTCGCGGCTCGGAACGCTGCGATTGCAGCTGGGTCCTGGTTTGGTAGGAGCCTGCAAAGCCAGGAAAACAGAGATTTTTATCTTCACAGGGCAGGGCTTAACTCTCTGAAGCCGAGAACTGAGTGCCAAGGATCACAGTCAGTGCCCAGATAAACTATGGAGGGCAGCAAATGGGACAGGGAGCTGGATCCAGGCTCGGGTGGCAGCACTGGGCTGGGTGCTGTGGCACTCACAGTGGGGCTTCGTTTTCCACCTGGACTTCTCCGAGATAAGGAACAAGAATACAGCAGCCAGTTTGTTGTTTGATCTCCCTTATCTTCTTGTTGTCTTTCTGACAGCATTGCTGTGGTTTTATTGGAATTTCTCTTCTTTTTTTTTTTTTGTATTTCCTTTCGCGGTGAAAAAAAAAAAGGTTGTGTCTGTGTAGGATCTGGATGGGCCTTGGAATTGTTGCGATTTTCACCTTTCTCTGGAAAACTGTGCTCGGGATTGGCTTCAAACCCTCGTGGAGCTGCTCCGGGGTGGGCAGGAGGCAGAGGATGTGAGACAGAAGTTGGGTTTCATTTTAACAAACTGCTGCTGACCGTTCCAGACTTGTTTTCCCTTGTCTCCGACAGAGAGGGATTGCCTTTGATTAGTCACTTGCAAAGCCAGACTTTGGCTTTCTGGTTGTGTCATAAGTAGCTCTGGTTGCCAATCAGAAAATAAAAGTGTTTCTTCTAAAATTAAACCAAAAGACCTTATCATTAGCCTAGAACAAATCAATGCCTTTGCATTAATTCCCATGGAATGGGGCCAGTTGCCAGCTTTCCCCGATCCACCTGATGGGGCTTTTTTGTGCATAGGTTTATCTCAGGTTCTTTTCTAAGGAAGTGTTTATTGTTTCCGTTTTCTGAAAACCTTACTGAGGAATAATGATGGGAATTCAAGCAATCAAGACCATCCAGTGTGTTTGCAAGAGCCCACCAGGCTGTACCTGGAGTTTTATCTTGGCTCCGCTTTGCACAGAACAGAAGTTCCCATTCATTAAGAGTTCATTTCCTTTCTCATGGCGCTTCCGCCGTGTCCCTGTGTACTTTTGGGACAAATCCCCTGGCTGATATGTGCCTGCTGCAGTGGGAGCGCAGAGAGCAAGGAGCAGGTCTTTTGGAATGGAAGGGCGTCTCGTTTCCTTGCATCGAACAACTGAGAGGGCCGAGATTTTTCATCAAGATAAACCTGCAGCTTCGTAAGGTGCAACTTCTCCTGGGAGGAATGATCCCAACTGGAAGTAAGAAAGACCTAAGGAAAAACTGCCAGTTAATGTTTACTCTTTTATGACTATTTTAACGGAGTGGCTTTACGCCGTGACCTTTGCAAAGGGGGCTGTTCCGAGGAGGGGTTTGTGGAAGGGCCGCTGTGTGCAGGACCTGCTGGCTCTGCAGTCCAGCACTCGGTGCTTGCCACGGCCATGGCCCGAGGCACAACTTCCCTCTCAGTACCCAGAACTCTGGGCAACTTTGGGGCGCTTCCCATGAAACTCCTGGCTTTTTGTGGAGGCCCTTGAGCCTGCAGGGATGAACGGTGCAGGAGGAGGAGCCCAAACCTGCTTTCTGAGGGCAGATATTGGGCTCTGTCTCCTTTGAGGTTACCTGGCGTGTGCCTGGCAGGCCATCAGGGGTTTCTCCTCCCCGTTGTGGGCAGGGATCAGGTGCTTGCTCCGTGTTCCCCCAGCCCTCTGCTTGTTGCTCGGTTCTCAGCCACCCCCAAGGGGGAGCAGGGATGTCCCCAGGAGTCCCTTCCCTGACAATATTGAATTTCAAGCCACGGTGTTCGGTTTCTGGCCAGAAGAAGGTCCTGTATTTATTCCATCTGCTGTCCTTGCTTGTTGTCTGTATGGAACAGGCTCAGGTCGTGCCACAGTGAGGTGACTGAGGTGACTTTGCTGATTTAAGGGACCCAGGCTGACCACCTGTGTCCACAGAACCTGCAATATCCATCAAAAACATCCTTGGTATTTAAACAGAAAGGCATCCACGAGGCTTTGCAGATGGGATGAGCGTGGGGCTGTTGACAGGGGGAATCTCAGACTTTGGAATGTCTGCCCAGACAGTCTGAATATGCTTTCAGCTGCCAGGGAGGAGTCAACAGGAATGGTCCGTGGATAGAAGGGAGCAACAAGCTCTGTGTGCAAGACAGGTTCAGTCCAGCAGCTTTGCTTTTCAAATATTCCCTGCATCGCTAACGTAGAAACAATCTTGGATCAGACTTTAGGCAGCCAATATTGTGTTCAGAGATTATAAAATACTTCCCTCGAGTGTACAAAAACCAGCTAAGAAGTTGCCTTTTTCTGTGTGTCCTGATTTCTCAGGGCTGGTCAATGCCCACACAGAAACATCTGTAGTCATCTGTGGACAACGGGGGTGCAAAGGGTTTGAGATTTGCTTACAGCAGATTTCTCAGCACAGTCGTAGTTTTGGGTGAGTGGAACAGCAGCCAAGTCTGTTGGTCTGTGTAGGTGGATTGTTTGTTGGTTCAAGCTCAGTAAAGTAGTTTTTGCTTAAAAAGGAGGAGGAAAATTCCATTCAGATGTAGGTATCTCTGATAACTCTGCAACACGGCTTTTTCTCTCACAAGTTGTGTTGGAATGGAGGTTTACATAGATGGCCATAGCCGAAAATAATAATAAGGAAATTCTATTTATGCCACGAGTTAAGAATTCCCATCACTGGCAAACCCTAATTTACTACTTCATCTGATTTCTGATGGGAAAAATCTAATTGCTTTTGTACTGGAAATAAAGTTGATTGAACTCAGAGTTTTTCCAGTGGCTCCAAAGGTTATTTCCCAAGCAGTGCTCTCTTACTGACTGCAGTGGGTTTAATTTATCTGCTTTTCGCAGCAGATGATCGCTCAGTGTTGTTATTTGTAGGGGAAGGGAGCTCTTAATTCTGCTCTGGGTTACATGGATTGGGAGGTGGGACGTTGTTTGTCTTCCAGAACTTCACATGGAATCTCATATTATAGGAGTGATGGCAGAAACTCCCTAGAGATGAAATTGTGTGATAGAGAGAACAGCTAAATATAATTTTTGTGGGGTTCTTTGTTTCATACCGGGCTCTGCAATTTCCTTCTGGAAGAAAACACTTGAGGACTCCTGCTGCCCATAGGAACTGTTCAATCAGTATTAGCATGCAGCTTGTCAGGAGCACAATCCATAGAAATACTTTGAAGGTCCCTGGGCTTTGAATAGAAAATGTCACGAAAAACAGAGATTTATTAGTGCTTTGTAACTTTCTGAAAAAATATACAATTTCTATTTGGTTTAGGAAGCTAAAAATAGAAAATACAACTGGTTTTGCCTCTTGATTTCATAGAATCAGACTGTTTGCTCACACTCGCTCCTTGCAGGGGTTTCAGTTGATTTAGTGACCTCAGTTGGCTGGAGCGGTACCTGTTGGGCAGAGGAGAGCTGCTCACGGGCCAGCAGCTTTATCATTCGCCACAGTGCCCTGACAAACCACCTAACACGGGCACTGTTTTCTGGTGTCACGTCCAGCTCTCCCTGGGTTTGGCAGATCCCACGCTCCTCGGAGCCTTGTGCCGCCGCAGGAAAGCTCTGCTGTGCGGCAACCCCAAGGAGAAAGGCTCAGAGCAAGGGTGCTGGTGTTCTTCAAACTGTGAGCAACCCTTCCAGAGCCCAAAGGGTTATAGCAAAGGTTTCTTTCAGCCTTTGAAAGCTGAGCTGGGTTTTCCCTTTACCAGGACCTTTTCACAGCACTCCGGCAGATTCTGTTGGGTGTTTTCAACCAGCTTTAATGGATCCACGCTCAGAAAGAGTTGCTGTGAGTAATGGGGCTGGAGTTTGTGCACATCAGCACTGAGGAGCAGCACGTGTCTGAAAATGAGTCCAAACTACACAAATGGCCTTGGTCGGGTTCGCTCTGCAAGTGGAGGAATTACTTCATTGGTGGGATTACGTAACTGGAGAAACCAGTTGTTTTGGTAATTATGGGCACCTTTTTGTCTGCCAAGACACTCCCAATGCAGCAGGTTTCAGCTGATCCAATTAGTACTGAAATCGGTGTCATTAACCTATCCCTTAATGAAATGTGTGCAGGCACACTGCTCTCAGTGGCTGGTTTGGGGTTTTTCTCATTATCCTCTTATAGAAAGCACATTTATCTACACAGAATCTATATTTAAAGCATTTTGAATCATAGAATAACTCTGGTTGGAACATACCTCTAAAATCATGGAGTCCAGCAGTTCCCCAGCACTGCCAAGGGCGCCACTAACCCGTGTCCCCATGTGCCACATCCGCATGGCTTTTGAATTCCAGCGGGGACGGGGACTCCACCACTGCCCTGGGTGGCTGTGCCAGGGTTCCAAGGCCCTTCTGGTGAAGGGATTTCCCCAGGATCCCACCTAATCCTCACTCCCTCAGCCCCTCCTGCTGCTCCAGCCCCCTCCCCAGCCCCGTTCCCCTCTGTGCTGAGACTCTCCCTGCCAGGTATTGGGCTGAAACACCGTCTTGAGGAGAACTTCGCTGATTCCTGCGGGCTCTGGTTTCCGTGGCTCTTCACCCCTTGGCCTGAGGTGAGGGATGAGCCTCCAAGGGGGCATGGCTGCTGCCAGGATGGGCTGGCACGTGGGGCAAATACCGTAGCTCTTTATGATAACCGGAGCCATGGTAAACACTTGACAGGTTCCCCCTGGTGTGGCTTGTTCAGGGAGGTTCAGCAGGGAAGAGTCACCCGTGACTGGTGTCGCTGCAGAATTCCAGAAAAGGGCCAGAAGAAAATCCTCCAAGACAAGGAGCTCTCTGGATAAACTCCTGTGTGCAGCACTGTGGAAAATTTTACTCAGCAGTTGCCTTCCCTTGTAGTTGATTAATACAAGATTTCAGCGTTCCCAGTCCATTAATCTTCACAAGCACATCTGCATACTGAAAAATGTTTTTAAAAACAACATAAAAAACAAAATTAATAGGCGCTGATAATTCTGAAGATAAAAAGAACTAAAAGAGCAAGGATAAACTGCAGCTCACTTGCACGATGTGAATCTCACTGCAACGTGAGAGAGGGGCTCTGCCACTTCAGATATTTTCATTGCATAGGAGGAGAACGTTGAAAAGTGATTGTTCTCCAGGCACTGTGGAGTATCCTGGCCTGCACTGGATCAAGTAATAGCATCCTGCAAGTCACAAAGGTATTAGGGAGGTGTTGGAGACAGCACAGGAGGAGCTGGAGGGTGATGTTGGGAGGTTGAGAGTTTAATTACCTGTAAAAGAAACAAAGAGTGAAGGTGTGTAAGAACGAGATTCTGGGAGAGCAGGCTGTGGGATTTAAGGACTGCGCAGCTAAGATTGCTTAGCTAAATCCATTCTTTTCAAGCACATTTGTTGATACAAACAGGATAAAAGTGATGTCAAAAATCCTGATTTATCCTGAAACAGGGTATTTTAAGGGTTCCCTTCGCCTTTTGAATCTGCACTTAATGAACAGTGAAGCCCATGGTTAGTTTTGTGACCCTGGATTTCTCTTTACTTAATCGAGTACTTTTCTAGTGAGGAGATACCTGGAAAGGCTGCCAGGTAACTTGGGGATGCTTTTCCCCTTCATCCCAGAGGTCCCAAAAGACCTTATTGCACAGGGCAGTGTTTGCCTCGAGGGAGGGCACTGAGCACAGTAAACCCCCAAGACTCTGCTCCTCATTTCCAGGGGGGAATTGCTCTGGGAGGAATTTGGGCAGGATCTTACCATGAGCCCACCCTCCCTCAGTGGCGTGGGCTGGCACCTGGCAGTGCCCTCTGGCAGCCATGGTGTGCCGGGGGTGGCCGTGGCATCTCCGGTGCCAAATTCCCGTATCCCTTCCCAAGCACTTCCAGCCGTGACAGGAACGAGGCACGGAGAGCAAACCAAGCAGGGAAGGGCTGAAAATCTGGGGAATTCACTTTAGCCCTTGCTCAGGTCAGATTTTTACCGAAAGTAACTGAATTCTAAGTTCATTTAAAGAACTAATTTTCTAGATCCGAGTGTTTTTATAGTGAGGGGATGTTGTAAAGAAGTTGTTTATAATGGAGTTTGTCTTGGACGTGGAACTTTTTGCCAGCCTAGTATTAGGAATGGTCTGGAAAAGCCTTGCAGTGGTGGTAGCTTAAGGAAGGGGACCAGGGTGGGGGAGAAAACCTAATAAAAATAGCTGAGATCATTCAACAGTTATCAAGAAACAGATACTGCAGTTTTATAACAGAGAGCACTAAAAGTATATGCACTCTTAAAAGGCAATTAAAATGTATACTCCAAAACTATAAAACATTTTCTTTTCATCTGGAACATTGAGGGCAGATTACAACACAT
Source organism: Sclerurus mexicanus (assembly GCA_013396755.1). NCBI lineage: Eukaryota > Metazoa > Chordata > Aves > Passeriformes > Furnariidae > Sclerurus > Sclerurus mexicanus. Next base: position 115,185 of record VWZF01005393.1, on the reverse strand, counting down.
TAATAACGTTTTGTTTACAGTTCAGTTTCTGATGGCTTCCAAATGCAGTCTGTGTAGATTAACCAGAAGGAGTCCAGTTCTCTTTTAAGAGAGCTTGTAAAGGAAAGCAATGTGGTAAGATTGTTATGAAAAGCTGGTGTATTTAGGAAATAGCACTTAGCAGGGTCTCTCTGAATGGCTGCCAGGTCAGGAAGCTGAAGTGCAAGGCTTGGCCCTCGTTCAGGCCCCCCAGTCCCGGCTCCTTGACCACACAGTACGTCAGGAGCACGGCCCGGCGAGCCCGGAGCCCACCGCGCCCCCGCCGCTTGGCACACGCACTTTCACATAACCCAGGGCTCGGGGGGAGGCGGCGGGGAGGGAGGGGGGCACACCGGGGCCGAGGGAACGGGCCGCTTGTTAAAATAGAACTGCATAAATAAGAGGAGCCTGGGAATGGAGAGGCAGCGAGGGCCGCGGGGACCGGCTGGGTGCCGGCGCGGGACGGGACGTGGCACCCGCTCCCGGAGCTCGGGCCCTGCCTGCCCGGGGGTCTGTGCCAGCTGCACCCCCCGTGGGGAGCACGAGGACGTCGTACCAACAGGATCCGTGCTGCGCTGGGTGTGCGGTGGCCAACAGGGAATGGCCTCACGCTGGAAGAGAGTAGTTTAGAGGAGATGCTGGAGAGAAATTCCTCCCCGGGAGGGTGGGCAGGCCCTGGCACAGGGTGCCCAGAGAAGCCGTGGCTGCCCCATCCCTGAAAGCGTCCAAGGCCAGGTTGGACGGGTCTGGGAGCACCCTGGGCCGGTGGAAGCTCTGAGGTCCCTTCCAACCCAACCCATTCTGTGGTTCTGATGCACGGAGCTGTTGTGTGAGGGAAGTGTGGGCAGCTCGGTGGCATGGCCAGGCTGGGAGCCCTGAGGGTGCTGCTCACAAGAGGTGGTGTCTCCTCCAGGTCTCAGGCTGGTGTCACTCAGCTTGTTTCCCCAGGATTCCACGTCTCCATCAGGCATTTGGGTCAGGCGGAAGGTGGGAGTGGAGCGCTGGCCCGTGGGTGAAGTGCCCACCAGGCTTGTTGCTTCTATAGGGCAAGGGGATCCGTGGAGATGAGTTATTTCCTCCATAGAATAATCTTTCTGCTGTTTGTAATCTCAGTGGCGAGGGCAAACAGCACTGGCATGGAGTGAGTTTAGGTCATGATATCGTGGCTGCTGGGACTTTGTCATCGTTGCCTTCTTCTAGGAGAAGGTCCAAATGGGGCACACTGCTCACCCGGCACACAGTGTTCTCCTTCCTATCTCTCCTGTCCCACTTCCCCCTTCTCCCTCTGTGCCAGCTCTGTGGAAACCCCCAGGTGTTGAGAGTAACATCACAGAGAAACCTGATTTCTCTGAACTGCTGCAGTGTATTAATTTTGTATTCAATCAAGGGGATCGTGACTGCTCTCCAATCACTCCTGCGCTAGAGTTGTCCTCTGGCCGTGCTTTGTTTCCCTGATCATTCCTACAGGCTGTTTTCTGTGCTCTCAAACTGCTCTTTTGCCCTTAGAAAGGGATCCCCTGGTTAGAAAAATCTGCTTTTCACAGCCACTGAGTTCACTTCAAAACCATTTTTAAAGAGAAATAGGGAGGGGGGGGATACAGTGCGTGGTTCTGTTTAACACTCGGGTCACTAATAATTCCTGACTTTCCTTGGAAAGAGCCCTGGGTATCAGTAACGTGTTGTGCATTAACATCTCGTGCGTTTGATGGGAAAATCTAATAAATTGTCATTACTCAGAACGGAGTAATTACACACCGAATTCAATGTGTGCATGTGAGGAAGGAACTTCAGCTGGTTCTTGGTTTCAGACAGTGACTCATTAAGCCACCCTAAAGCCTCGGATATGCAGCAGAAGACTCTGAACGTTAACACTTCCATTCTCATCTCCATAAATGAGGATTTGAACACATAATTCCCTGAGATGAGTCTATACCTCTTGATTTTTATTTCTAAATCTATGCTCAACTGGCAGATGTTAGGGAATAGCTTTTAGCATTTTTTCATTTAGATTCTGATTAAAAGATACTGGTTTTTTTTTTTTCTTAAAACCAGCAAAACTAATTATTCATGAGCGCAAAAATCATCATCCCTGACTAAGAGACGTCTCAATCAAGGGTCAGCAGCAGATAATGTGAGGTCTGTAACGACTGTGGCCCAGAATGGTGTTTCTGGATTTCATTATCTGCAGGAACAGAGGAGAGGAGAAAGTTCAGGAGCTGTTCCTGCCTCTGCTCCCGCCCGGCCGTGCTCACATCCCGGGACATGGGTTTGCTCAGAGCTCTGGGGTTCCTCTGCTTCCATCTTCCTGTGCTTCAGGTAGCAGGACATCATTCCCAGGGACTGAAAATCTGAGGAGTGAGAAGAAGCAGGGGAAAAAATCATTTTTAAGCTGATCCAGGGTGACTGAATTCCTTCAGCTGCCTGTGAGCTCAGAGACCTACTACTGGAGTGCCAGTTTTCCTGAGTTTATTATCCATATCCTGCCCACTTCCTCGTTATTTGTCAGCACACCTTCATCAGTGACAGGATGAAAATGTATTCAGATTCCCTGCTGTATTCCTGCTTTGCCTCCTCCTCACGTTGTGCAGCCCCTGGGATGGTGGCCCTGTGGGCAGTCAGGGCAGCGTGGAAGGACCCAGCCTCGTGCCACTGGGCATCGTCCAAAGCCCATGACTCGGGGAGAAAGCAGTGTCTCCGATTTCATTAGCTGGGAGAGCATAATCCAATTATTTTATTTTTAATTTCTCTTTCCTGAGCTGTTTTGCAGATGCTGCTTTTTGGCCCTCTGACAGAAGCCTTTCAGCCTTCCTTATGAAAATCCCAGATTGCAGCCTTCCGTGGGGGCATTCGTGGAGTTATAGAGTTAACCTGAGAAGGCACCAAAAAGGCCTTATTGCACTGTACAAGCTGCCAGCCCCTCGCTAATGTTTTAAAGGTGTGGGTGCTTGTGTTGCTCTCGTGTAGTATCAGTTCTCTGGGATTCTGTAAACAGAGCCCTGTGAACCCTCAGTCCCCGAACCGCGGTGTAAAGGCAAAACTGAAATCGCTCATTTAAGGTCATCTGTTTTTACTGACACACCAAAGGTCCAGGAGAAGGAGAGAGCAAGCATCATATTTCTCAAATACGGAATTTTACAGTGGGAACGTGTTATAAAACATTCTGCCAGTGTTGTTTCCCTTGGGATTTAGAGTGAGAGACATGAAGGCTGACAACTCTCTTCCTGTTGTAGGTCAGAGCTTCAAGGAACTCTGTAATCTTCCCACCAGCTTTACTCTCTCCTGGAACTCACGGTTAAAATTAGATGCTGGCTGAACTTTAGCAGTTCAGTTTGAAAGCTTTTCAGAGGCAAAATAAAACAACTGCAGAGGGGACTTTTCTCACAGTGCCATTTTGAGAACCGCTTGGTACAAACGCCCCTCGCCATCCGCCGGCTCCTCGCGCTGGTGTTGCCATAAATCACGGTTAACAGGAGTGCCAGCTGGGCATCGTGGAAATAACCTCTGGCTGTACTTTGCCTTGCAGCGAGGTATCTTTCTTTAGGAGATTCCGTTGTATTCTCTTTTGATTTGGTTTCTCTGCTTCCCCTCCTGCCCCGCGGCGCACGGGCGGTCTCTGCCCCAGCGGAGCGTCAGAGATCAAACGGAGAGGGGGCAAGGAGAGGCTGGCGAGGCCTTACAGCGCGTGCCAGGAGTTCTGGGGTGCCAGAGCAGCGGGCAGGAGTTGCAGCAGCCCGGGCAGGCCTGGGCACACAGTGCGGCAGGGTGAGGTGTTCTGCTTAGTCTCTGCTGCGGGGTGCTGTGCCCGCCCCGCTCCGAGCCCAGCCTGCCTTGATTACCCCTTTTATTCGGGACTCCAAACAGCTTGTAAATTTTTTTATCATCCCTTCCCAGGTTGTGTGGAGTGGATTGTAGCCTTCCCTTGCATTTTCCCACATCTGTTTTCCAAACTCATTACTTTCATGTTATTAGGTTCATTTAAAGCGCCGTGTTTATTTCCATCCAAGGAGTTTATTTTTTATCTTTTGAATTAATGCGACAACTCCACCGAAGGATGATTTAGTTTAGAAAAACCACCCTCTCTCAGTTTTTCCCGCACATTAATTGTTGCTAGCGCTGACTTTGTCAGCAGGCTGATGCCACCAGCAGCACTGAGGGGCTGCTGCTCTGTGCTCAGAGATGCTGTGCTGGGAATACTATTTGTAATTTCAATTACTGGTAATAATAATACAAATCCTTACTGTAATTTAGGAGGACACTCTCCTGGGGAGAGCTTTTGTCCCCTGCTTGCTTTCACAGCACCTCGCGCCACATTTGCCTAATCCCAGTTGAACCCAAGAGCTTTTCCTTAATACAAATATTAACCTGAGCCCGTGGCCAGTCTGACAACTGTCCGAGGACGCTGAAATGTCTGATTATCACTTGCCAGGCTAATCATCGTGCCTATCTCGCTCTTATCTTGTGTGCTGTTTCTGCCACCTGTAGTTTCCCTTCCCAGTCTTGCAGCAGAGCCTTTGGGGTCTGGCAGCTTTTTGGTCTGTGTTAATAAAATGTCTAAACCATTTGCTCGGGCTGGGAGCATCAGGTGCCCGAGCCATGGGAATAGTAAGCAGTGATCACAAATGCCACACAGTGACACGAGGTGGGGTTAGCAGAGCTCTCCTGTGGTTAATCCAGCTTGGAATTTAAGACAAGGAATGCATGAACACACCATATGCTGTTTATCATTAATTTCCCCTTTTTCTCATTGCAACTGCAGACGCTTCTTGGAGAAGAATTACACTTCTATGAGAAAATTATGGATGTGTGGTTAATCACCTTTAAAAATGCAAATGGCATTTGCTGCAAAATCTACGGAAGGGGTTTTATTCCTGGACCAAATTCCCTGGAGAGGGAATGTGCTCTCACCTGGCACAGTGGCTGTGCTGCCAGCCCTGGGCTTTAGGAGAACCCACCAGCTCCCTGTGGGCTGAATTCCTTTGGAGTCTGGCAGCAGTTCATTACCCCAAAGGTGATTTTGGGTTCTCCAGATCAGTGCTTAAATCACTGGAGATTTACAGCTGTTTGTGCATGAAATGTCCGTCCCAAAGGCATCCTGAAGGGATTCACAGTAAACCTCTGTCTGCTCTCCCTCATCATGTCCTGCATAGACTAATGCAAAGTGGGATAAATGGTGTTTTATCAAAACCTGCAGTTTCCTCCTCGTTGTCCTCAGGTGCATTATTTTTTTTATTCAGGATGAAGGCACTCCACATTTTGGCGTAGAAACATTTGCAATCCATTAGGATCCAGTAACTTGTATTCCAAGTGCAGGAGAAGCCTTTGGCAACTGTAAGCATTTGCTGGTTATTAATGCCAAAGCTGTAAAACTGCAAATGGGAAGTCACTGCACGGGCTCTGAGTGTTGCTGTTGTTTGCATTCCTCATTTGATCCGCATATTAACCACAATTAATGTGCTTGCTGTGTTTCAAGCATATGTTTCTTCTGTCACAGAACGCTGGGTTTTTTTCTTGTGCTTTACTCCAGATTGTTCCTAGCTGGAAAAACTTATACCAAATTCAGGCAGAGGGAAAGAATTGTGATCTGCAGTATCTTAGGGAATATGTTTCTGGGAGTGGGATGGGGATGTCCTGCTGTGCAGTGGCCCTGCTGGGCACTGGTGTGTGAGTGCGTCGTGGCCGCCTGGGAATGTCCAGCTCTGGTTGGGAGGGATTTTTTTTCTTTTTTAAATTTGTCTTTTTCCTCTCTCAGGCACTCCCAGATGGAGATGGTGTTCTTGATTACAAGTGGAATAATAGTAATAATAATAGTTCCCCGTGAATAGTTCCCCGAAGTCACATCCACTGCTTCAGGCTTGGTCCTTCCCTTTTCCTGATAATCCCTCTCTTCTCACCCCACCCCTCTGGGCTGAACTCCCTCATCCCCCCATTTTCTTTTGTAGCCCTGGGGGCTATGGGGGGATTAATTGTACCAATAAACACAACTTTATTTTATAGTTTTATAGCGTGATTAGCTATCAAATACTCTGTGCTAAAACAACATTTGCTGGGCTGTTTCAAGACAAAGTTTTGTTAGGCACAGCGGGCCTTTAATCCCCGGAGGAGTTCAGCTAACTAAATATAATATTAGTTAACATACTTTACTGATGTTAAGAAAATACTTCTGTGCTACCAAGAGATCCTTAGTCATGGTATTCCATTTGCAATAATGGCTCTTTTCCTTTGCATGGAGTTTGTGAACTAGAGAACAATTTGGTTGATTAATTCTGTTCCTTTTTTTTAATGGTGAGAGATCTCTTTTATTGGAAATTCCCATCCGTGTTACGGACAGTGCTTGATCCTGTCATCGTGCTGTTAATGAAGATACCATGGGAAGTTGTGGTTCACATAAGCTTTGGAGAGCTCCCATTTGGGAACGTCACTTCATCCCTCCTGTGCCATTTTTCCACAGATCTAATTCCCCTGCCTTGGTGGGGCAGGGGATACAACTGCCTTGCTCCCTGACAAATCATGGGATCCCAGGATGGTTTGAGTGGGAAGGGACTTTACAGATCACCCAGTCCCACCCGTGCCATGGGCAGGGACACCTTGTACCATTCCAGGTTGCTCCAAGCCCTGTCCAACCTGGCCTTGGACACTTGATGGGGCAGCCACAGCTTCTCTGGGCAACCTGTGCCAGGGCCTGCCCACCCTCCCAGGGAAGGATTTCTCCCCAGTATCCAATCTAAGTACTATTAAACCAATCCAGCACTAGGAATTACTCATCCAGCATCCAGAATATATATTTCCCAAGAACATCAGAGTTAAACTACAGGATAATCTTCCAAGTGGTGACAACCTCACCATGTAAGATGTAAAGTGAAACCAAGTGTGTAGAAAGCAATCCTGTGTGTGTGGGAGGGAGAGGTGAGATGGTCCAACAGGGCTTTGAGATTTCTGAACGCGGAGCTTACACGTGAAACCACACGAGGAAGACTGAACCAAAACCCAAGTAAAGCCCCAAGAAATACTGCAGTGGGACATTGGCTGGAACTCAGGGAGCTTTCTTTCCTCCCGGGAAGCATCAGTTAGGAGCAGGTGGGATGGATTGTGTGTGATCTCAAGGGCTGGTCGCTGCTGAGTGTGGCTCTAAGATTCTTGCATGTTAAGGGCTCTGAGAGTAAAACTATCCCAAATCTTCCAAGTGACCAGTTTGTTGTAGAAGCCGTGACTCAGTGGCGCCTCTCCTTCTGTCCTCGTAGTGTGACCGCCCTTTATGCTGTGTTACAAACTCCCATGTTTTCATCTGCTGTAATCCACATGTATTTAGTCTGTATTTTATTCCACTTTGTAAACACGTTTTTTCCATAGCTGCAAATGTCTCCACAATTATTTGTTTCAATTTGTAAATTGAACAAAAGGCTTTAATAAACAATGTCCCCAGGCAGCCTCTCCTCTTCTGGTCATGAAGAAACACGATTTCCAAACCCAGCCGCCTGTAAACTCGTTAGAAACTCAAAGGGAGAACCTTCACCATTTTGTCTAGCTTGGCCACTTAGAAGTTCGGAGCACTTGTAGGCACGAGTAAACTGTGCAGCTGGATTTGTAAATAAAGTTTGGAATGACAAGCTGGTATTCCAGAGCCTGCTGCTGCTGGTGGCATTGCTCTCACCCAGAACGTGGCACCGTGTGCTGGCAGTAGGACTTGTAGGAGGAGGCTGCGAGGCTCTTTGTTGCTTGGTTCACTGTTCAGACACTCTCTGTAGCTGACCAAAATGCTTGATTTTATACTCTGGGTCTCTGCTTATAATTGCTAAGCTGTAATTAGACAAGTATAAGCTCCATCAAGCAGCTCCTGGCTATGGGTACTGTAAACACAGGAGCTTGGACGTCACGGTGCAGTGGGATGGCCAGGAGATGTGCTGGGAATTCAAACTTCTTGTAGGATCCCAAGCCCACAGCTGTTTCTCTGCATTTTAGCAGTATTTGAGACAGTCTTCCCCTTCCCCGGATCCTGAGCAGTTTGAGCTGAGCAATTCCTGATTCATGTTGTTTAAATCACTTGTATAAAAGTGTACAGTTTCCTTACTCGTGTGTATTGATAACACACACACACCCCCATTCACAGACAGGAATTAAATCTACCAAACGTTGGAGTGGTTACAGAAGAAAGTGAATCTTCTCCTGGTTCATCTCATCTCAGGACCATGAAGGATGTGGTGAAGTTTTGCAGGGAGAAAATTAGAGTGGCCCAAGCCCAACTAGAATTTAAATGTGGCTCCTGCTGTAAAAGACACTAGAAATGTTTCTACAGATACGTCCTCAGCAGAAGGAGGGTGAGGAGAATCTCCATCCTTTATTGTATGCAGGGGACACATCGGTGGGGAAAAGGTGTGGAAGCACAGATGTCATGGGAAAGGTTCTCCACTGCTGATAAATCTGGGGTGTGAACCATCCTCCCGCTCCGCTGCAGAAGTTTATTGTGTCCTTCCTAGCTCACTGCCGGGGATTTCAAAACTGATCTGCAATGGAGAGGTGCTGGGGTTTTGCTGACAGATCACCAGCTGGTTTTCCAACCCCTGAGCCTTTATTGGAAAGAAGTTTTAAATCTCCCTGCTACCTGTAGCAGACACACTGAGCTTCAGCCTGTTTATCTGCCCATCTAATCCTTGGCTTTCCTGGGAGCAGGAGGGCTGGGATCGTTTGTTCTCTTACACTGCTCTTTTTTGCTGTTTTTGTCAGCCTTTGCCTGGGGAAGGATCTGGTGACACGTGGACTCCACTCTCTGGTTCCCTGCTAGGTGATACTGTCTTTCTCCCAAGTGTTCTGCTCCTTTTGTGCAAAATATGGCGTGCGAGGGTTTTTTGTTTTGGCTTTGGCCAGATTCTTCTCCCATTGACTTCATTGTTAGTGCTAATAAAACCATGGGAAATGTTTTGATGGGTAGGAGATTGCAGGGACTTGAGGTTTAAGCTTTGATACCGTATTGGCTGCTGCACACAATCTTTGGTAAACCAAAGATAAAAAGCAAGGCTTGTTTTAGAAAGCCATGGGCTTTTCAGAATGACACTTGGCAAGTTTTGATACTCAACTTTGTCAAGTATTTGTCCACATATCGGTTGTTTTGTGCCTATGTTTACACTCATTTTGCCTCCGGGCTTGTTTTACTGAGCTGGATAAAGTGTTTATTATGTGGCTTGCAAAATATGTTCCTAATGGCATCCTAACCCGTGGTGCCACAGTGACTGGGGGCTGTTGGGATCTCCTGTTGTGCAACAGGGAGTGGGGCAGGTAACCACAACCCAGCCTGCTGGCTGTGCCTCGGGGAGCCTGGGTGGCTGTGGCAGGGCTGGACCTCGCTGGGCTCCCTCGGCAGCCACTGTTTGCTTGGCTTGGCTGCTGGCTGCTGCCAGGGGCGTCTCTCCAGCAGCTCCTGAGGCTCTTCCATACCCAGAGCCTCCCCTCGTCCAAAAACCGGGGCAGATTGCAGCAACTCCACGGGCTGAAATCTGAATCACGGCAGTGTCGAGCTGGCTGGTCGTGATAATTCTCCTGGCAGGGTTCTGGGGGCAGCTGGTGGGTGAAGGTCCTCAGCAAACCAGCAAAGGTCTGCTGACCCTTCAGCCTGGCTTGAAGCTGCTCTGGTTTGGAGCCTGTTTATAGCACTTGTGTGCACACACTAAAATTTCAGCTGAATTAAAGGAGTATTTTGGGATCTGTTTCCATCTCGTGGAAGATGTGGTCCTTCAGTGGTTCCAGGATATCTCCCACATGTCTCTCAGAGTGCTCTGGGTGTTCAGGAACTTCTTCACTTAGAGAGAGCTCCAACTAGAGCTCGTTACCAACTCTTACCTAATGAAGCCTAAAGAATTACCTAAAGAATTTATTCAAAAATACAAATTAGGCCATGATCCTTCCAGAGCCAGAGTGCCTCCTGGAGATTCTCCTGGAAATAAATAACACTGCAAAAGTTGGCTTTCCTTAATGCAATAATATGTAGGAAGGTAGGTCTTGTATTAAATTACTTTATATGTGATAAGATGTGATTATAATAAAGAAGGAGATTTATGATTACTATAAAAAGAAATGTGATTGTATTATAGTTTAAATAAGTTATTTGCATTTCAGATTTATTTTGGAGTAGTGTCTGTAGGCACCAGCTGTGCACTGGGTTCACATGTGCCAGGAACTGTACAAAGAAAACAAGATTATTGTGGCTTTAGGAGCCTTGAGGAAACTTGTGGCTTCCCAGGTTCTGTCACTTCACTGCAGAATAAATACAGAACCTCATCCTTTCACTATTAGCAAGTAAAAATTACTTGGAGGGTGGAGTTAGGAGCTGTTTTGTCATGATCCAGACCTAGTGGGCTCTTCAGCAGGACCCCCTAAGAGGCATCTTGGGACATTCTTTTTCCCTCTGCCTCTGATTTTTTATTTTGTTTTGCTTTTTACAGTTCCATTAAGCTCAGACATTCATCCCACAGCAGGTTCAGCTGAGATCCAGGGCTGTGCAAATAGTGCAGGTGGAGTTGACTTGCACGAGGTGCAAAGTGGGATCACAGGTCTGCCGGGCTGGGCTGATTCACACGCTCTGGTTACAGCAGTTAATTAATTGTGGGTGCCCTGGTAAGACCCGATTACTCCAGGTCAGCTTGTCACGGGCCTGCTGAGCATCAGCACCGGGCCGTGTAAGGCTCCTCTCCCTGCCCCGGTCTCTACTGCACGTGAGGGGTTTAATGCAGAAGCAAATCAAAAGGTGATCTCCTGTCTGTCTCAGGAGTGGAGACCTGAAACGCCCATTTCACATCCCTCTCGGGGAGCACAAGTGTTAAAGGATTAAGTCGTGTAAAAAAGCAGGTGTTTGGAAAAAGAATTTTGGCACCTTCTTTGAGCCTGGTGAAGGGCTGAATCTGGCTCGTGGAGTGACCCTGCTGATCACAGAAGGTTTGGACCCTGCGGGGACACGGCTGTGACCCTGCTAAGCCCTGGTGAGAGCTGGGCAGTGGAACAGAAGCTCCCCAAAGCCGGGCTCTGGAGCAGATCACCAGACCACAGTGCCCACCCTGGGAAGGAGCTGTTGTGGCTGCCAGGGACGCTGCTGGGAGGCTCCCTGGAACAGCCAGCGCGTCCCCCAGCCTCTGTTACCTTTGTGGTGTGATTCCCACGGAGCAGCTGCTCTCCGCTCCCGACCCTTGACTGCGCTCTTCGCTCCAGCCTGCCAAGTTTCCACTCCTTTTGCAGGCACAGAGAGATGGGAGGGAGAGGGCAGGATCGGCTCCAGCACCCCTCCTTCCCTGGAAGTTTCACAGCACTCCCGCGGGAAGGGTGATCCCCCCTGTGCTGCACAGGTGTGTGTGTGTGCAGGGGGTGTGGGCACAACCTGCATCTCCTTCTTACTGTCCCTAGGGTTTGTCTCTCCATGATGTTCTTCCCTTCCATCTCCCTCAGCTCGTGGCTGCCTCTGTGCTGGCTGCAGGGGCACATCAGCCACCAGCACCTTCAGCTGTCAAAGAACAGCATGCAGAGGGTGAGGAGTGCTCCTAACTAACCCCTTCCTTGTGTGGAAACAAACCGTAACCAAAGGCTTTGAACCCCCTCTCCTCCATGGGCTCTATGAGAACAGTTGGCTGTGCAGCGTGGCTGGTGCCCAGCAGGCTCAGATTGCTGGGGTTTTTCCTAAATGGGAAGAAAAGCAGCAGCATGGCACGTGTTTTCTGCAGTCTGGCTGTTCATACACACCCTTCTGAGCACCCGTGGGTACACCAGGGATGCGACATGGAGCGAAACAACCCACAGGAAACCTGTGGGATAAAGTAACCTCCTGTGATCGTCTGAAATCGGAGCTGATTTTTGGTTTAAAGCATCCCTGCCTGAATTGCATCGGATGAAACAAAAGGACTCGAAGGTGAAAATAAAATAAAGGGTTGCCCTTTACAACTCGGGGATTGCAAGTGATTGTTTCTTAGACACAGAATAATGGGTGTTGGCAGCCCCCTCAGTAATAACCCACAGTCAGGGCTCTGCCCCAGCAGCTCTGGCGCTCCCAGCTTGGCCATCCTTCCCTTGTGGAAACACGGGAAAAGTGCCCTGGGAGCAGCGTGTCCACCCAGGAGAGACTTTAGACTTCAAGTTTATCCCTGAGACAACTCCACAGAGGAATTTCAGCCTCACTGGCAAGAGGAGGGGTAAGGAACGAGCTCAATCACTCAAAGGAAAATTCAGCAAACTTTAAAATAATGCATCTTGAGTGCCAATATATTGTATAGGTTGCAATATGCTGGTTAATGAATGTTGAATTAGTAAGTCAATATTTCCATTCCCCAACCTTTTAGGGTAATTTTGCACGAATATAAAAAACTAAAACATCCAACACTTGTTTGTGCAGGGTTCGGTTTTCAAGGGCAGCTTGATTTGGCTGGAAAGTTTCCAGTCCAAGGAGTGGCAGCTCAAAGATGCCACTGTTACCTCCGTGGGTCTGGAAAATGCATGGAGCTTCTGCACGTGTTTTGTGGCTTCTCTGTGTGTTCCTCCAAATGGGAACATCAAAACCTATTAACATTGTGGTGAATTTCAGTTTGATTCTTGTGCTCTTATAAGGAATCCTACTGTGCTGGGATTGTGGGGAAAGGGGAGAGGAGACTGTCGGGGGATACAGACACGGGCATTGGGAAAAGCATTGCTGGACTTTATGGGCACCTGGCTGTAATTCCCATTGGACTCCGAGGGCTCACCTGTGCAGGGGAAGGTGCCTGAGCTGGACTTCACCAGTGTCTTAAGCTTTATTCTTGGCACATCTATTCCTCTCGGCCCAGCTGAACTCCTGGTGGTGATGCAAATCTCCCAGCGCTGAGCTCGTGTTAGACCCAGGTTTAATTTATCCGATGAGGAGCAAAGACTGCTGTGGTTTCACAGTGCACAAGTAACTGGTCATTTCCCTGAAAAAATGATGAATTTGAAATCCATTCAAATGAAGAATTTGTGCCTTGTGACAAGAGCTTAATAGCGTCTTGCATTTGTGTTTGGAAACATATTCTTTGAACTTTTGAGTAACATTCAGCCAATATAAGGCAAACATTCTTCTTCCGCTGGCAATAGGCTGTCTGGTGTCTGTGATTCAGTTATTTAGCTTTAAAATTAACTGTATATATTTGTAAGTTTTTAATTAAGATGTGTTTCTCCTCGGAGCCTTTCAGAGCTTACTCAGAGGAGCATCAAACACGACATAGTTTTGCTCTTTCCTCTCTGCCTATTAGCTTCTCCTGCTCTGCTTATAAATTTCTGATGACAGACATAAACATTTACCTCCGTGGGCATTACTTAACTCTGAGATCACTTTGTTCTATAAATACAAATAAATAGAAGGCCCTTTAATGGGCGCAGGGGAGGCCAGCAGCGAAGTGGTTAAGGGTTTGTGCCGGCGGGCTGGCCAGCAGGAGCTGGCCGTGCGGAGCAGGGGGGACGCCAGCCTGTCTCTAAACTTTTTGGCCCTCCCTGAGTGCAGAGATGAAGGAAGAGCCCTCCATAAATCACTGGAGATTAGAGACCCTGTTCTTGCCGACTCTGCAGGGTTGCACTGCTTAATGTCAAAGCCTCACGTATTACTTTAACAGCGCTCCTTTTCTTTATTAAATCCACTTTGAAATAAAAAAAATGATGATCTTTCCAGTGAGGGGGAGAAGGCCTAAAAGGATTTAGAAAGTATCTGTTATGTTACATTACGGAGACTAATAACTGCACAGGGAGTAGGGAACATTTTTGCACCGTTTCAGAAAGTAAAATGAATAGACTTTACAGAGTTTTCCTCCTTCAAAATATTTATTGCTGTTGATTTTGAGGAACTTTTCGTGGGCTCCTCAGTAAAGGTGGACCGAGCGTGAGCGCCGGCGGGGATTTCCCTCCGGGTTCCCAAAATTAAATTTGCATCTCCGTTTTTGCACGTCCTGCGGCATCTGGGTTTAGATCGCTTTCTTTTAACCTTTGGGTTTGTTCTGGTGGAATTTTATTCTGTCCTTATCTCCATCTGAGTATGAAGAAGACATATTTTAAACAGCTGTGTCTGTGTCAAATGTCAGTGTTTGCTCGTAGCCTCGCTGTCTTGAGGGCACACAGAGGCTTCTGGGCGCTGCATATTTATCTCCTATTATGACCTGATTTTCTTCTGATTTGTGAAAGTCACGTTAAGGAGGATGTACGGGTTTTTTTCTTTGACGTGCAAAGTGGATGTGATTGTTTATATGTAAAACACTGTTGTCTTCCCACATGTATTCAGTTACCTCCTTTAATACGTTGCATCCCAGCTAACAAATACCCCAAGCCAAAGGAATTGCACATATGTATTTTTTCTGCACATAAGTGTTTCAGATCCTCCAGGTCATTTAGTATCCATTAGGACACTAAAGCTCCTTACTGTTTTCTCATTAATACTCAAGTCTGTTACCACGACAAAAACAATTTCTGAGAGACGGGATTCTTTGAGAAACATCCCTGATGAAAGTCCTGGAAATCCCAACAACAAATGTTGTCAAGTCCCATTTCAGCGGAGCGTTTCTGTTTCACTGTGCAGCATTATGCCCCAGGAATGCAGTTTTTCGCTCAGTCTCATGACTTTAAACACAACATTGGCATGAAACCCATTAAGAATAACAGATTTATAAGCTCTCGTTGATGGATTCTGTTCAAATGCAGTAGGATGGAAGGTGAAATATTTTTAGTCTTTAAACGTATTAAAAATAAACTGCGATTATTTTAATTCCCTGCATTTGAAGTCATTTGCTTCTTTGCAGCCATACTCGGGGTGTTTTTCTACCCGTTCGCAGTTCATTTACGGCGCAGTTTTGAAGTTTGGAAATAGTTCACACCTATAAAATGCGGCTTTGCATTTGCCAGGGCAAATGAATATTTTGCAATGCATCTTATCCAAAAGCTGACAAGTAACAGCTTTTTTGCTGGTTTACTCTGACAAACAGCTTGAAGGTATCACCTTTGTAGGCGGCTGCCGCAATGAATTGCAGATATTCATTTATAGCTGTTTGTACTCTGTGTGTTCTTTCATGTGTTCAGGAATATTGCCCAGTTCCAAAGTATGAGCTCTTAAAATAACCAGAGACGGGGGCGGGGTGAAGATATTGTATAAACAGGGCGGATTTTTGGGGCTGGGCGGGTGCAGGTTGGAGGACGCGGGCCCGGCGAGGTTATCGGAGCCCCCAGCAGCCATCCCCGCGCTCAGCCCGGCGGGCCGTGTTTTATTAGGAGAGAACAACTCTATAAAAGGAACAGGAGGTTCAATCATAATAGAGCGGGGTGACATGAAGGCGGCTGACAGCACGGCTTCAGAACCCATTTAAGATCCGAGAGAGGTTGCCACGAGTAATGCGCTGCAGCTGGGCGAGATGGCTTTGGAAAAAGCGGGACCCGCCGTAGCCCTGCGGATTCGCGCTCCGCACGGAAAGGCTTGGGCTGGGCGCTCCTTACCACCCACAGGCAGCGCTGGGAAAGGTTGCCCGGGCTTTGTGTGTGTGTGTGTTCTTCCTTCTCAAAGTGGTTTGGGGAGAAGTGGGAAGCGATGACCAGCTCAGTGGTTTGGGTTGGAAAGAGAGGGAATAAAGCGTTGGCTGCGAGGTGGCGGAGCGCGTCCTGGAGGGGCTTTGCTGCTGGAAGGAAAGGCCTCCAAGAGAGGCTGTTTTAAAAGGGAAGGCACCCCGAGTCTGGGACTTTCTTGCCGTGTGTGAAGAAGTGAAGTGCAACCTAAAAGAAAAAAAAAATCCTATCTTCTTGCCCTTAATTCTTCCTGCTATCAGGCAGTTCAGTAAGCCGCTGGTGGAATATCCAGGGAACGTTCCCCAGGGAAGTGGTGGATTCACCATCCCTGGAAGTGCCGCAATGGGGGTGTTTGGTCCGAGGTTGGACTTGATGCTCTTGGAGGTCTTTTCCACCCTTGCTGACTCCGGGACCGTTGCTGACCGTCGTTCATGTCTCTTCCTTTGATACCCCTGAGCCAAGGCCTGAAAGCTGCAAAACACCTCTAAGTCTAAGGCAAAGACTGGAACATCTGAAAATATAAACTTTGGTGTGCCAAAACTGGTTTGGCTTGGGACTGCTTAAACCCAAGTAGCTGCTGAACTGGAATCCTTTGCAAATAGGAATGCAGTGTGCCTTGGGAACGCTTTTTTAAAATCTCTGCTACTTCATTTGCTCAGCTAGACCGTTACATTTGAATTTTTAAAAGCAATTTGGAAGGAACCCTTTGCCTGCTCTCACATGGCAGTGTGTTCATGTAGCTTTGCTGGGAAGGGACTGGCAGCTCCCTGGGCGGACGTTCCAAGGGACGGGCTTTCCAAGGGCAGCACCAGCAGGGGTGGTGTCTCTATCCAGAGAGAAGGGTGGCCAAATTTCCACTCTGCTCTGATCAGAATCGAAATTAACTTGTATTTCGGCTGGAAGTAGCGTGTCATTTATTGGAGAAAAGGTCATCTTCTCCCTGGTAGAAGGTGCTGCTGATTTAGGAAGGCACAGCTTTATTTTTTCGGTTCTACTCACAGAGGTTGCTATCCCAGAAAAACGCCCTGCTTGACAAGGGGCTCAAAGAGGAGGAACACAATTAAAACAAATATCACTGGGGTTTGTGAGTAATTACAAGGAATTTCTACTTGTTCCCTTCTAAAAGGACAACAGAAATAGCGTGTGAAGGAAATTTTGGAATTAACATGTACATTTGTGTCGGTTCCCAACAGGGGGAAGAAGTAACCAGCACTAAAAAAAATCCCTCAAACAAGCAAATCTCTCATTTTTAATTTCTCTGTATTAGAAGCAGAATCAAAATAGTTACAGTAAGTGTTTGGGATTCCTTTTTTTATTAAAAAATTCCATGCCGATTGTATTTTTTGAAAAAAACAGGAACATAGGTAGGATTAGGAAATCCAGGCTGCCCCTGTCAGCCTCAGCACTGCGTGGAATTGGCTTTAAATTGGACACCTGGTCACACCGACACGGAGACGTGGAAAACCATTCCCAGTGTGGGAAAAGGTGCCCTCCTTCCGTGCCGTCCCTGGCACCCTCTGAGCACCAGGATTTGAACACGGAGTGCAGTTACAAGGGTCACTTCAGGGAAAAACGTGTTCTTCTGTGTTCTTGCTCCTTCTGCCACTTCATTTCTTGGGTTCCCCTCCTCTTGAAATTCCTGGGTTTCCCTTTGGTGCCACTTCCCGCGCCAAAGATTGGTTGAATGGGACTGGCTGATTGAAGAAGCCATTTTTGGGGGATGTCAGAGGCTGAGCATTGTTTGCTGTTGTTGTCTCCCCCCATATTTGTGACTGGAAGGTAACACGACATTCCCTGTGCTGCTTTGGCTCCCAGGGAGCGCAGCACTGCGAGGAGGTCGGGATTATTAGCAAAGCAAGTATCTGTCATCCAGAAAACAAGGCAGCTTAAAGATTATGTCCTAATTTCACACTTACTATGGCATAGCATTACTGGTGCAGAAAATGATGGAGAATAAGCTGCACACTCATTTGCTCATAAACCTACTGGGGGGTAATGTCCTAAAAAGCCACTGAAATTGGATAGCTGGAAAATGAACTCATTTTTTAAGTGGGTCACAACATCTGTGATTATCTCGTCGGGATTACGAGTGCGATCATGCTGTGGCATCACCGACTGCTTCCCGTGGGCTTCGCCCCTCCGTGCCAGGGCCCTGTGGCTGGGTCAGTGCTGGGCTCTCCAGCACAACCCCGGCTTGCCCTCCTCAGTGGCAAGAGGAAATACAGTCTAGAAACGCTCCAGACATCAGCCCTGGTTTAAAACACCGACTTCAATTTTAAATTAGGGATAGATTTGGACTAGCTGTCTCTTAAGGTAATGCCATGCTCTTCTGTGCTTTTGTCTTCCTACTTTCTAGAGATAATTTGCATGTTTCCAAGGCTTGAAAATGATCTAGGAAGTAGCAGGGAAATTATTTTGGAAGCTACATGGAGCTCAGAGTCACTGTGTAGTGCACATGGACCTTCCTGCTCTTCCCATCAGCAAAAGTCCTGCTGAAGGGGGTCCAGTGTATTTGGGAAGGGGACAGAGTAATTTCTGCATGAGCAATGTAGAGAGCAGGCCTGGCAGCAGAGTTTAAAACAAATTCATGACCAAAAGGCCCCCCAGATAATGGTGTTCACATTTCTTGGGAAGGCTTTGTGTTTTCAGGCCAGTTCATGGTGGTGACTTCTATCTCAGGCTTTGGCATCCTTCTGCCTTAGCACTATCTTGCTTTTTCAAGCAGGAGACAACTACCTTTGTCACAGAATCACAGAACCACATATTTGGGTTGGAAGGGACCTTAAAGCTCATCTCATTTCACTCCTTGCCATGGGCAGGGACACCTCCCACTAGCCCAGGTTGCTCCAACCTGGCCTTGGACACTTCCAGGGATGGGGCACCCTGTGCCAGGGCCTGCCCACCCTCACAGGGAGGAATTTTATCCCCCCTTCTCCTTCAGGTTTGTCCTGTACGCAGTGACAAAGCTTGGGAGCCTCCACTGGTGACCCTTTGGAGACCCACAGATGGGCTGCTCTTTAGGGAGGTACACGCTGTGTCTTTATTCTTGGTTGTCAGGCAAAGAACATGCTCTTTTTAGGTCACGTGGATCCTTCTTTCACCTCCCATCAGAGCTGTATCTCTTTCCTCCTCTTGAAACCCCTTCACGAGTGTCTTGGGGCAAACTGCAAAGGGTTGTAGCCTCTTAGTGGTTCTCCCTACCCAGCCTTCTAAAAATGGTGCCTCGCTCTAGACCTCGAGGCACTTTAGGCTGTACATGTGGTGACTTAATCCTTGGAAGATGTGGGAATCCTCAAAACTATGTGCTGGGATTTGGGGTGGAATCTCAATTTCCTTCCTCCCAGATAGGGCAGCATGAGAACAGGCCGGGGTTGCAGGAGCCATCTGTTCCAAACGAGCCGCGATGGCCGGACCCGGAGCCGCTCAACCTCTCCGCTTCTCAGCACAGAGCTGGATCCTGCTCCCTGCTCTCTTTCCCCTGCCAGGAGATGAGGGGGACAGGGGAGACATTAGTCTTGACTCCAGGAGCCTGTGAGATCGGTGTCTTTTCACGCCCTAATGGTAATAGCAGTTTTATGACAAAGACTCCTCTTTGCTGCGGCAACCTGTGGAAGGGGCTGCGCTCCCAGAACGGTGATCTTGAAAGGATTTAGAAACACAATTGAGTGAAATTGAAAAATGTGAACCTCTCGGAGGAAAAGCTGCCTCCTGTTAGACTAGTTCTGTAGAAAGGGGGGAAAAAAGGGACAAGAGCCAAACGCAGCCATCACACATTCCTCTTCTGCTTGAGGCTCTGAGTGGAGGTTGGTTGCCCTCGACAGAGCCCTCAGCTGGGGCAGATCGTGACAAGCTGGAGGAACCACCCCTGGTTTTACCAGGTTGTTTTCCACGGGCTCCCCAAGGCTCTTTCCTGCCCTACAATCCAAGCACCCTTGTTCCTGGGGAGTGCCCACCCCGCACCGTTGTTCACCTAACACCAATCCTCGCTCTGTTTTCCTTCTCCTGGTACCTTGGTTCTGCCCAGGCTCTCACAAATAAAATAGGAAACCGTAAAACACAAAGAAGCAGAGGACAGAGCGGTGCAGAGAGAAGATTGATGCTGGTTTGGGGACAAAGGTGACGTATACAAGGGGCTCTGCGACTCGAAAAGTTCACTTTTCATGTATTTCAGCTTTGAATATAATTAGCTTGTGAGCACTTGGTTGTTTTCGTGCCTAGAACGGGGGGCAGGAAGCGGCAGAGAGCTGAGATACACGGTGAGATTTATGAAGGAACAGCCCCCAGAGCTCTCGGAGGCCGTTCCTAAACGCCAGCCCTATCTAAATCCACAGTGGGCTTGCAGGGGGACCCGGGAGCAGAGAGGCCTCGGCCTGGAGCGTGACAAAGCAATTATTGATCTCCCTGGCAGGGGAGGCGGCGCTCCAAAAGCACGAGGGGCAGCGGAGAAAGGGGTGGGACGCGACACGGAGACGGAAGGAGAGGCCAAGGACAGGTTACCAGAGGAGTGGGCCTGACTCCAAATAGCCCAGATGCAAAATCCCTGGGTTTTGGTAAACTTGGATTAGCATGTAAGAACAAACAGAAGAACACAGCTGGCCTTGCAGCTCCGTCATTGATTAAACAATATCTGCGGGTCTTTGAAGTCCGGGGAAGTTTGGGGAGCGCAGTCCCGCGGTTTATCTGCCAGGGTTGAAGTATTCCATCCTGGCTTTCTGCTTTAGCACCTCTGCAAAGGGGCTTTCTAATGAGCTAAATATATAGAAAGGTGTAGGGGAAACTTGGGATTCGGGCACGGAAAGGATCTATTTAGGGACAGGCTGCAGTCACTGCGGTGGAGGCGGTTCGGATGCCCAGAGCTGCCTGTCCTGTGCAGCACAGCCTTCCTCCTGGCACTGCTTCCGTCGTCCCGCTCGGCATGTTGGCACACAGGCTTTCTTCTGATGAGGAAATTACCTCTCCAAGCCTGATTTGTGTAGAAACACAGGGATTTTTCAATACTGGCAGGAGGGAAACGGAACTAAATCCGGATTTTTAGACTGTTACTGGTGCGTGTGTGACTACAGACTCACAGATGTGGGGCTAGAAGTGAGAACTAGGGGCAGGAGGGGGATGCAGAAGGCAGGAGTTTTATTTGTGCTTCTCCCAGTATTCCTCATGGGACACGGTTGAAGTCACTCTCCCGTCCTACAAAGTGAGAATAAGACTATTTCCATTAAGTTTTGTAAAATGACCATATGGGAGGCAATGAGTGAACTGTTACTGTATCTTGAAAAAATTGTGGGTGTTTATGAATGTTCAAAGGCCGGGATCCATCCCAGATGGGATTCAGCACCTGAGAAAAAGAGCTCGGATTGATTTCATCTTCTCCACTGACTTTTTAAGAAGCTCACAGGAACTGTGTCCATCATTTAGTGCCAGGCAGGGTGAGTCAGGACCTCAGTTCCCCAAACATCACCATGCTGGAGTTTCCATCCTGCTCTGCGCCCTGGGCTGTCTCACTGGCACAGGTTGGTTGTTCTTCAGCTACTGTGGAGTTCTCTCTTGATTCCACATGACCATCAAATAGTAAAATTAACATTCCAAAATGGTTGATTTCAAACTGACTCAAGGGTGAGAATTGTTCTCGTTTCCTGAGGGTTTCTCAAGCCTTTTGTTCCATTCACCATCACCCTCAGACCCTGAGGAGTGAAGCTCCTGCCCTGTCACTCTTTCATGTACTAATGATTTTTCTTTTCCCTGTGATGAACTATCACTAAACCATTCAGTTCGAAGGATCGTGAAGTCACAGAATGGCCTGGGTTGGGAGCGACTTTAAAGCTGATCTTATTCCATCCCCTTTTTCCAGGGCAGGCTGCAGGAAACCTTGGGAGAACACGCCAGCTCCTTCCTTCTCTTACCAAAGAGGGCCTGAGTCCCAAAAATTGAGCCCATTTGCCCTGGTGTCTGTTCCCAGGCTGATTTTCCTTTCTGATTCTGCTCCCACATCTTCCTTCACTGGCATCCTCCTCCTCAGTGTTCCTTACCCACCCTCAGGTATCATTTCCTGAGGTTTGCAGGGGGTTTGCCCCCACTCTTCCAGCAGCTCGCTGTCCATTCATTCAAATCCCTTCTTAGAACTGACATCTTCCAGGAAATTCTCCCTCCTTCCCTGTCACTGATAATCTCTCCTGCATCCTCCTTTATCATTTCTTCTGTGTCCTGGTCTCTGTTTCTCTGTCAGAGTTTCTGCAAGGCGGGGAATGTGTCTGTTCAGATTATTCTTTACCATATATATATATATGTATTTGAAATACATGCTATGAACTATTGGTGGTATAAGGACATGAAAAAGAGCATGTTTAGCCTTTATAAATATTCACCAATACAGCTCTGGTGTTTTATAACACTCTGATTCAAAGAGGAGAAGTCAAACACCAGTTCTGTGTGGCAGGGGGCCCTGTACCTACTGTTCTACATAATAGTAAATATTATGGGAAAAAGCAGCCACTGATGTTTAGGAAATGAAGTAAACTAGAATGAAATTATGTTTGATTCTGTAATTTTCAGCTATGAGACATGTTTAAGAGCTGAGCTGAGTCTGTATTTGGGGTTGGAAATACGCTGTATCTGGCTGTGGGTGCATGTGCATTCTGTTTGTCTATTCCTGTGTGTGCAGTGTGTCCGTGTGCACATGCTGTGCATTAAAGTGCTAAAGTAACATCACCAGATTTTTACTTTGCATGAGTGTCCCATGAAGCAAGAGCTCTCTGGTGTTATACCGCAGTAAAAGTGGTGATAGAAGGCTGGGGTTTAGGCCCGTGAGTAAATGCTTGGTTGCACATAAACACGCGCACGTAGTTGAGAGCAAAGGAGAGATATGTGGGAGATAAAAGAGAACAAATGGACAACTTATAATTACATGTATTTTAGTTCATCTGGTACCCAGATGATCATCCTCGATCCTGACAGGTTTGACAAATCAGTTTATTAGGACTGTAAATGTAACCCAGGGCTGTGCAGTAGGCAAGGGAACACTGATTATTTTTTTTCATATTATATTCGGTCATTTCATTATTGGAGGTAAATACTGCTTGTACTTAGAAACACAACAGCTGGTCTCATGTGAGAAGGCAATCCACAGATTAACTTGCCAAATGTATTACCAGTTCATTTCGCTAGACTGAGAACCTAAGGGTATTTTAATAGTTTTGACCTTGATCAGACAAGAAAACAAATGCTCTCAAGTTGAACCTGTGAGGGAAGCCTTGCCCTGGTCTCTGCTGGGTGAAGTGTGCCCGGCAGCCCTGGCAGGCTGAGAACGAGTGGTTTAGGAAATAAGTGGAGCAAATTGGGTGCTGAAAGGTGTCGTGGTGGTGCTCGGGGTGCTCAGGAGAGGAGCTGCTCTGTGACTGCCTTGCTGCTTCCAGAGCTGCTCACTCACAGGGTTGTTCTGTGCAAATTGGCTCTTGAGTAAGGAGCTGTTTTCACTCATATGTTTGCGTGTCCGATTTGGCTTCAATGTAGACTTTTACATTAAAAAAACCCGATTTTATTCAAACTAAAAGGCCAGGTGTTTGCAGCCTCTTCCCTGGACCCTTCTGCTGCTTGCAGAGCGTGCTGGCTGCAGGCTCCTGCCTGGATTTTGTGCACCTCTGGATGCAAAGTGTGTCCCCAAGAGCAGCCCCAGAGACAGGTGTGTGTGTCCAGCACTGGGAAAGGAGCTGTAGTGGAAATCAAACCACAGTAGACCTTGGGAAGAAGGACTGGGTTTTAACAGACTTTTTTTCCCTGGAAGCTTTTCTTTGCCATGGGAGTGTTCCTCCAAGGAAGGCAGGGCTGGACCATGCACCCTTTCCAGGGCTGGAGGGACCATGTCCCAGCACTCTGGGATGTCCCTTTCCCTGAGCAACCTCTTCTGGCGGGTTTCTCTGTTCCCAGGGAATTCTCACACACAGGCTTGCCCAGCACTGAAAATCAGGCAAGATTAGGCTTTTTCAGAGGGGGAATTTGCTCATGGGGCTCACCCAGGTTCAGTCCCTTTAACTGAGGCCTCCAGCGCCCACGTGGATCCAGACCTGGCTCTCTGCTTTCCTTCAGGAAGAGTTACGAGCCCTGAGGATTTAAGGGTGAGACTTTGGAAAGCTCTTGACATTGGCCTAATTCAGTTTCCTTTGAAGTTTGCTTTGTTGGAAGCCAGACGCCCAGCGCTTCCCAAGCACTGTCCTGGTGCAGGGAACAGAGGATTGAGCCTCCCTGTCCTGCTGGGAGCTGGGGGCTCTCATCTGAGGGGCCACCTGGTAAAACCTTCTCCCTTTCCATTTTTGAATCTCTCCTTCCCTCTGTCTCCTTCTCCATTGCTTCCTTCTGCCAGCAGTGCCACGGCCAGATACAAGGGCCAGCAGGGGAGTGGCAAAACCTGGAGGGCACCAGCCAGTCCTGACAGTGGCTGAAGCATCAACATCCATTTTTTGGCCACCTTTTCTGTCTCATCTCCTAATCAGATCTTTGTCAAAGTCTCGTGGTCACTTATCATTAATTCTCTGTAGGATCTCTTTGAAAGGGTCGAGTTTGGACATGCAGGGCAGCCGAAAGGAAGGGACCTTAAAGATCATTTCATTCCAACGTCCCTGCCATGGGCAGGGACACCTCCCACTAGAGCACGTTATTCAGAGCCATTATTTCCATTCATTATTTCCTTGGGTTTAGAATAACTCAGTATCTAATTTTACTGAATGTTTGGGCTTCAGTTAATAATAAGAAGAGTAGTTTCCTTACTGTTCTATTCTCCAACTGTGTTTAAGTTTTCATAGTAACGCAGATTTGTATTTCTTGAAGAATTTCAGGGTGATTTAAGCATCCATTAATATCCACTTCAACATGTTTTCACCAGTTTTGACGTGTAATTTCCTGAACACACTGCCACTTCCCACCCTCGTATTCTTAAGGCAAACAGTGTTCCACCAACACCGATTTTCTTCCTTGTTCGCTGAATTTTCCCCTTTGATTCTGCTGGTTGGCGATGAAAAAAAAAAAGAGTTGAGTCGCCGTTATCAGCTCCGATCAATAAATCTGAAGGAGAAAAAAGAGGAAACCTCAACTCAGGGGAGTCCCAGTCAGCAAACATTTCCTGATAAAGAGAACGCTCGTATATCTGACGCGTCATCAGCTCCCAGTGTTTGCTTATGCCCCAAGTGCTTGTCGCTACAAGGAGAGACTTGCAGCTACTGGAGCTGGGTTTCCGTGGTCCCTCCGAGAGCTGCCTGGAGGCAGAGCTTTGGTTAGGAACCACCCTGTGCAGTGGGAGCTGCTGTTCCCAAGGAATCTTCCTCAGAAGATGGGTGGCTTTGAGGGACGCTCTCAGAGACCCCCCAAAACCGTGCTCAGCTGATGAAGGAAGGACCACGTGCTCTGTCACCCACGTGGTGGGTGAACTTTGCTGCCACGGTGGGAGAGCTGCAGAACCATTGCTTGGCAGTGGCCGTGGCTCGTGGTTTGCTGGCCCTGGGTTGGTATTTGATGTTAATTAACCAAAACAATCTAAAGGTGAAGCGATGCTGGTAGGAGCAGGGAGAATTAACCTCCCACCGAGGGTGTCGTGCTGCAGTGCTTTTGGTGAGGGCTGTGTCCTGGGTGTGTTTCAGACAGCCCCTCAGTCTCATCAGCTGGAAAATCCTGAAACAAAAGCAGCACATTCCGTGGTGGTTCCTCCACTGAGGAATGTTATCCACACACAAAGTCCTAAGGGGATGCACGGAGTTGCTCAGGTGCCTTGCGTTGGGATTTAAACTATCTTGCTCTGGAAAGAAATGAAAACTCTGTTTATTTTGCAGTGTGTCACTGCCTTTAATTATTCAGCAGACCTCTGGCAACCACCTGATTTGCCCTCTCTTCGCCTTGCTGCTGTAGCAACTGTGGTGATCAGTTGCTGGAGTGACACCGCTGCAGTTTCGTTCCTTTTCCCCCAGGGATGGCCATTCCTTATGGCTGTGGTGTCACTTGAGTATGGTTCCTCTTTCCTCTTAATGACTTGAAGCAGTGGCAGATCTACAGGTTGGTGTCTGCGTGGCGTTCTTTGCAACAGAACTTAAACCCATCTCGGTATCTCTTGAGACTGAATTAATGCTGTTATTTTAGAGGGAGCCTGAGCGTGTCAGAGACAACGTGACCAATAATGTCACACCCCAAGCAGGGGTTGGAGCTATAAATGTGTTCTACAGAGCATGAAGAAGCACTTAGGCCAGGCAGATGGCTGAAGGGCCAGGCTAGGAGTACAAGCTTTGCAAACAGCTCAGTGAAAGGAAGACTAGCACGGCTCTGAATCTTAGCAGAGTTGCTCTGAAGGGTTTACCTGCTTCCATTTCCCTCGTTTTAATTAGGTTTTGTAATTCACAGTAGATTTGGGCTTCACGGTACAAATTAGGTGGAAGTTGAGATCTTCCCTCAGAAGATTGGGGACCCCCAATATACTGATATCCCTAATGTTTGCTCATTATTTTTTCCAGGCAAATAGAGATTTAGCTTTGTTTATCTGTGGGATTAGTCATTGGGATTGGCTTTGAAGCTCTGGGGATTATATCCTGATGTTAGTGCACAACACTTGGGGACATCTTTGCCTTCCTGGCGCCCTCGTCAGCAGTGGAAACGTCGGCAGGAGTGCGGTGGGAGCTGTGGCAGGGGCAGCTGGAGCATCCCGAGGGCTCCACAGGGCGCTGCAGAGGGGCTGTCCTGCCTCCCTGGAGGTTTGGGATCAACCTCTGCTCCACCACTGCCACCCGTGCCAGCCCAGCCCCGGCGAGGACCGCGGGGTCTGTGCCGTCCCCCGGGAGCGAGGGTGACGACCCCAGGGAATTGCTCGTGGCGCAGTAGCCACGGGAGGTGGCCACGCTCGGTCCTGACGGGCTGGGCTGGTGGGAACCGCTGATTTAGAGCTGCAAGTGTCCCGTTCCCCAGACACACCTCATTAGTTTGATGGGCAGGCAGGGCTTTGGTTCTCAGCGCTCGCTGCTCCGTGCCCTTTCTGTCCGCTCCGCTTTCTCCGGGGGCTCCCTCTGATGAAGCTCCACCTCATTAGTTTGGGCTGTTAATTGAGAAAGGGACCGTCCCGTGTGACGGGCCGTGGTGGGACTGTGTGTCCCGGTACCGGGGGGGTGCTGGGGCTGCCCTGGCAGGATGGATGTGCTGCACGGGGGATTTCAGGGAGTGCCTGCACAGGCAGAGGTCTCCTGCCCTCTCTTCAGCTGG
The DNA here is from genome assembly GCA_013396755.1 of Sclerurus mexicanus. Taxonomy (NCBI): domain Eukaryota; kingdom Metazoa; phylum Chordata; class Aves; order Passeriformes; family Furnariidae; genus Sclerurus; species Sclerurus mexicanus. Next base: position 88,434 of record VWZF01005393.1, on the reverse strand, counting down.
GTTTGGCCACCGCGTGCAAATCTGCTCCCCGTGAATTAAAGCAGTGGTCACGTCCTGTGCGAATGTCTCCTTCTGGTGATGTGGTGGATTCCGAGGGAGGGCTCTTTCCGGGAGACTCGGCGTCTTCCCGAGCACCACCTGAGGAATCACTGGATGAAATTCCCAAAGCTGAGGAGCCGCTGGAGCTGTCTGGGCTCAGATCAGGGCTGGGGGCGGAACCTGAGGTGACTGTGAGGATATTGAGAGCTGCACCCTTGAACCACCTGTGCTAGAACTTGATGCAGCAATAAAAGAAATGTAAAGCAGAAATAAGGGTATCTGTGTGCTGATAACACACAAAAACCTGTCTGCATCTTAACATTTTAACGTGGGGGTTTTTAAGTTCAGCGGTTTATTATCCAGTAACATCCCAAAGGGTACTTTCTTATTTTTTTCTTATTATCGTCTTCATTTTTGCATTGGAGTGCTTATTCCTTTTTCCTTATTTGGGTTATAGCATCTGATTTCTTTCTGTCCTTTCCTCTAGGAATAATGAAAACCAAAAATACCCCACAGTAATGAGAACCAATAGTGTACAAAGATTAACGTCACAAACCCATCACTGACCTCAATAACATTTCACAACATTTAGTTTTCATTACAGTGCAATGTTACTGCAGGCTTTTTACATGAACTTCTGAAGAAAAATATATGATAGGGCTTTCCAAAAATACCCACATGTTGGGGAATAAGACTTTTAAATCAAGAGTTTTACACATGCACTGATCACATTTGACGAATCAGATGTATGGTATTAATTACTCTGAATCACAGCAAGCAGACTCAAGCATGAGAAAACAAAGATTTTGTGCTTTGCTGATACAGACACGTGTCGTGCCTTCTTCAAAAGGTGCCTTCTGACTTCTAGTGCCATTTGCTCCCTTCGGATGATGAAAGAACATTCAATTTTTAAATTGTATTTGTAAAAAGTATTGCTTGGCATAGAGCGTAGGAAAGAACATTTAGAACAGGTTGATCTGTAACACCACAAGCAGTCTGTTTTCTATCAATGATTCCTAGCCAGCTTATTAAACAGATTTATACAATGAAAGAATCTAATAACAAAAACATTCACCTCCTTTATTACTTGGCATTATTTATGGCTCTTACTTTTTTTTAGCTACCTTTTTATATATTGGAATCTGCCAACATTGTATTTATGAAGTTTATGTACTAGCAGCATTTGTTGGGCAGGGATTTGGGTTATTTTATGTTGCTTTCCTCCTACACTTATTATTACTAAATCTATAGACAAATGCTTGTAAAGATTTAAAAAAGACACCAAAGAAAGTATTCCGGAGAAACAGAATGCTTGAAAAATTTATTAATTCCGGAGAAATGGCATTTTTAACGTACTTACGTTTTAGATATTCTCCCCAAAATGATAAAAAGTAGTGGTGCTTATGACAGAGCCTATCCTCTGTTCCCCTGGGCCGCCAGTGTGGGATCACAGACGGGGAAGTGTTTGCATACGCTGCAAAATCAAAACTTCCTCCTGTGGCTATTAATTCAGATCCCCAAATATCTGTAATTGCTGTCCAAAGCCCAACTTTGTCTTCCAGAGCTCCTTCCTTCCTTCCCTCCCTCCTTCCTCCCTCTGTCTTGGGGCGGCTGAGCCACAATGGCACGTTTGTGGTGGTCACTGGGAGCCCTTGGGCGTTCTCCTGGTGCCAGCACGGACACGGCCATGGGATAAAATAAAGTGCCCCTTTCCTGTGGGTTGTTCTTCCCGGACAAAGCCAGTTCTGCGGCTGCACAAGCGGCCCCGGGGGCAGAACAACCTGGAGTGGGCACGTCTGTGTTTCTAGAAAGGCCTGGGTGTGTGCACAGTGCCTTTGCCGGCATCAGAAGCGCCTTGAGATGCCTCTTCTGGACTCAGAGAGAGAGAAGATCGCTCTCGACATGGGAGTTCCACCAGCAAAGGCAGGACAGAGCAGGGGGTTTGTCCAGGCTGCAGCACCCGCTGCAAGAGGGAAACTGGGAATCCCTTGGAGATCTGTGCAGCAGCCACAGGGAGCTGCTGGTTCCCCCTTGCAAACAATAGCAGGGAGCTGTTAAAATAAATAAAAAGTGAGAAGGAGGAGCAGGGAAAGGTTTTTATTGGATTCTCTTGGTTGAAAGTGGCAGCCACTGGAAACACGGCGTGCCCCCCTGAGCTGCAGGGGGGTCAAGGAGTCCTTCCCCCCTCCCACCTGAAGCTCTGTTGGTTTATAAATGATCCGTCTGATTCTGGCTCTCGGTTTGCCTTTGTCTCGCCCTCCCAGGAACGTTCCCCCTGAATGCCCAGGCTCCAGCTATTTCAGAAGAAAACCTTTATTTTTTTTTCCACTGAGGTTAACCAAGCCTCCTCCTGTTTTGCAGTGCTCAGCAGTTAAGGCCAAAGTTTACAAGAAAGGTAATTACAGTCTTACTTTTAATTGTAATTAACTAGGAGTAAAGAATCAAAATAATCCAGCTACTCTTGTGCTGAACCAGAGCATTATATATAATGTGACAAAGAGAATGCCTTGCCCTTCAGCCATTAATTTTAGCAGCTCTGTTATTCCTAAATTACATAAACCTCTGGTGTCAGAGAGGAGAGAATATGAATCAGCTCGGAGGTTTCATGGCATACCTTGCCCGTGCTGGTGTCAGAATGTGCAAGGCTTTTGAAGCACTTCGGGTTATGATAAATTAGAAACGTGTAATGAAGAAAATCGGGAACTCCAAATAAAGAGGTCACGAGTGAAAAATGTTGGTAGTGAATTACAGGCATTTCTGGGCTCATAAAGACCAAAACTGGGGCTTTTGAAAGGAGTTTTTCGCTTTTATTGCAGGAGGTGTCGGAGCAGGGTGAGTGTGGCGAGGTTTAGGGGCAGCACTGCCCTGAGGACACATCATTCCCCTCTCCGGGCTAGGAGAGACTCCTTCTCAGGGATAAGTGGATTCATAGTCAACACAGGATGAAGATGGGCCACATTTTAACTCTCTTATTCCCAACTGTGTTCACTGATTACGACCCAGAATCCAATTCTGAACAGTCAGCAAATGCTTCTCTTTCCAAACTCTTTGCTTAACTGGGATTGAACTCCTGGGGTTTCTTACCTGGCGTTTGCCTTTACTGTGGTCACTTCTCGTGGGTACATGGTACCCAGCCAATGCCAAGTATGAGGCTCAGTGGCACCACTGGTGACAAAGAAGGTGATCCAGTCCTTGAAATGTCAGATATCCATGTTTAAAGCCTGGACCAGGGCGGGTTTTCCTTGTGCTGCAGCACTTCCACAGCCAAAACCCCAAGTGCCACGGACCTTGGCAGCATTATTGGGGGGATCTTCATTTAAAGATGAGCTATTCTGGAACAATTTCTCCACTGTATGTGACACAAACAGGCTTTTCTTCCACACCAGACGTGCATGTCTTCTTGCTCCAGCTATTTTTTTCTTGAACAAACATATGCATTGTAGCCAACGCAAGGAAAATCCCGCTCACTATTTATGTTTGAGTTCCCTCTGTCCCATTAACAATATCCCAGTGTACTCCTGGCACTAGAGCATCTTGATCCAGATCCAGCACTGTTTTCCTGGATTCCCCTTTGGAGACTTAAGTGCCACAAAGTAATGGGTCTTATTTAGTGGCCTTCCATCCCAGAGGCTCCGTTTTTTGGGCAGTGGAACAGTTTCCTGTCCCTTCTGTCATTTTTGTTGCTGAGTCGGGAGCGGCTCTTACCGTGAATCTGAACCAAGAGCAGTTTTCAGGAGGAGCAACCCCATGTGGCACTGCACCGACAGGTTTTATGTGCCCACCTGTGACTGTCCCACACATCCAGGAGGACTTCTTTAGTGCTGCTCCTGGGCACCATGCAGGGGTTTGTTATTGGGAGCTCTGTGTGTCTCCCAAATGGCGAAAGCTTTCCATAGGGAAGCGGAATCCTGTTCCTGGTGCCTTTGTTGTAATGTGTAGATGGAGGTCTAGGAATGTGTGTTTGGGGTTGGTGTATGTTTAGTTCCTATATTGGGCATGTGAGTGTGTCCATATTAGGGTTAAATGCCACTGACTGATTTGTTGAGTAATTCCTGTGAGTAATAATAGGGAAAACCAGCAGAATAGAGACTGTTCATCCCACAAAGAGGCTCAAAGGGAAAGAAGCCTTTTAGGGTGAGAAAGGCACTTAAAGGTGACTAGAAGTCAGTTAAAGTGAGAGAAGCTGAAGCTGCAGCACTGCAGGATTGTCACAGCCTGTCCCCTGGCTGGGGTTTAATCCCTGCAAAACGCACTGAGGAGCCCTTGGAAAACACCAGAATGGGAGAGAAGCTGGCACTGGTGGAATAATGAACACAAATGATGGACCTGAGTATGAAGTCTGGCAGTCAGGCACTGCCGGTTAGGATTGCCTGCTCTCTCTCTGGTGTGCTTGGGTACTTTAACTCGCGGGATGGCCCACAGCTAACATTTGAGGGGAGCAGTGTCAGCAAGTCCCCTGGCCTTCTCCTTCCGAGTGCTCCCCACACTGGTGGTGTTGGGCAGCCAAAGCTTTTTCCTCCTTCCTTTCTTTTTTCTTCTTCTCTTTTTTTCCATCTTTTCCTTTTCTGTCTTTTCCTTTTTTGTTGTTCTTTTTTTCTCCTTTCGCTTTCCCTCTATTTTTCTCGTTTTTCTTCCTTTCCTCTTTTCCCACTTTTCCCCTTCTTTTCTCTTCTTCTTATTTTTTCATTATCTTCCTTTTTTCCTTCTTTTCTCCCCCCCCTTATTTTCCCCTTAATTTCCCCTTCCCTCCTTTTATTTTCTTTTTAGTATAAAAGATGGCTACGCACCCTTTCCTATATCAAAGGATATAAATAAATACAGCCTTTTTACCAATTAAAAAAAAATCCTGCAGTGTTATGGACCCTCATTGCATAACATTTATTTTAGTATACATTAATGCAGATTTATTTTGGGATGGAGTCTGGCTGTTTCTCTTAGCTTAGCTCTGGCAGGCTGGATTTCAAAGCCACCCTCAGTTTTGTTTTCTGTCCTGTCGATGTCAGCCATTGATTTATCCAAAAAGTCGTGTTGTTTACAACGGAGACATTAAATCGTGAAACAATTTCCAGCATCTCCTGTGCTCAGATAGGCAAAAGCACTTCCTAACTGTGAATCCAGCTGGTCTAATCTTTAATGACTTTGGTTCAGTGGCCAAATCTACTTCTCTGTGCTGTCCTAATGCACCGTTAGATTAGTTACTGTCGCTCTGCTTGTGGAGGATCATGGTATTTTTCATAAATCATTTTTTTCGTCTTCTTTTACTGTTTAAAGGATAATAGTTCTGTAGCTTTGCAATTGTTTTATGAGGCAGTAATCTTGTTGCTGTGAGGATAAACCGTGAGGCCAAAGGCAGTGCTTATCTCTGGAGAAGCCAGTTATTGCCCAGGAAATCTCTACAAGACATCAATTAGCGCAGGTCCCACCCCTTGGAAATGGCAACAGCGAGGGCTTGTGTCAAAAACAGCCCGAAATGAACCCAAAATGCGGCACCTGGGGGGCTCTTTGGCAGTTAGTTCTTCTGAAGTTGGTTTGACTGTCCAAGGCCAGAATCCTGGTGTGTTACTCAGGGCCACGCTCGTGGGTCACGGAGCATCCACAGGCTCTGGCATCACCTGAGCCATCCAGAACAATCCATCCTCCTAAAACCGTGCGGAGAATTCCTGGCGTTTTACCTCCTCGGTTGTGGCTGTCACTGGGGCTGCGCCAGGAGGGTTCCCCGCAGCAGCAGCCTGGGAGCTCCCTGCCTTTAGCCAGACATTAATACCATTTAATGGCCTTTCTGCAGAGCGGGGAAGGCAGCTCGGAGTGCCGAGCTGGGGTTTCGTGAGCACGGAGGGATCCAGGCACGCTGCTCACCGTGCCGCGCCGCGGGAATGCCGCAGCACCTCGCCGGGAAGCTGCTGCACAGCCCTCCTCGCTGCGCTCTGCCTTTAAGAGGTTTATTCAATTAACCGTTTAAACTTTCATTGTATTTTGCCATTTGGTGAAGGGGATTCTTATGCATTTAATAGTTTTATGCGTTTACCCATTAGCCCTTTAAGTGGGCTGGCCGGGGCTGGCCGTGCCATTTCCCCGCGGCGGAGGGGAGGGCGGTGGGCAGAGCAGACAGTGATCCATGACACGTGTCACGGCCGTTCGCATCTCCCTGACCTCCCCAATCCATCTCTCCGAAGGTTGCTGTCCATTAATCCCGTGGCAGCTGCTGGGGCGGCCGCTCCCGGGGGGCCGGGGCAGGTAGCCAAGGGTTCAGGTAGCTCCCTGCCGCCAGGAGCCCAGGTTGGCAGGGTATTTCCATCAAAACACAAACTTAGAAGAAAATGGCATATGTTCGTTAACCTAAGGACTGCTGATCACTTTAAATACTTTAAATTAATCCAGCTTCGTTTGTTAAAACTAGCATCATCTGCTTAACGACTGAGGGAACGCTGGGTTCTGCCTTCAAAACAGGCTCTGGGCAAGTCTCACCCCGGTGCTCCGGGTTGTCTGAAACTCAATTTACAGCAATATCTGTATTCTCTGTGAGTCCTTATTCCTTTAGAAATCCCTGCCACGCAGCTGTGCCTGCTCCCTTCCCTTCCAGGGCAGGTATCCCTGGCCCTGCTGTGCAGGACTGACACACAACCTGCAGTTAAATTCAAGCACTGGATGTGTGTTAAAATCTGATCCATTTTTATGCTTTATACAGGCAGGGAGTAGTTACTTTTATGCCACTTTTAGAGGTCTTAGTTGTTTATAGATTCTCCAGTAAGGTCAGTGTCAACAGAGATATCAGAGGGTATTCAGCTGCCTTTAAAAAATAATGCAAAATCCAGCAAAACTCCCTTGCACGGAGGATTTCTGCATAACCTCCCTGCTTCTAGTAACAGCCAGTATCAGCATTATACCTGTGTTAAATGGAGCAGATTTAATTGATGTAATTTATGGGAACACGAGTGTTTGACTAAACCGCCGCTGATCTCCTGTGTGTGGAGCAGCAGCTGCCGGGGGAAGGAGGTGGCACCTCAGTGCTTCTGCATCAACAGGCTTGGAAGGCTCTCTGGGGTGTTTTAGCTTCAGAAATAAACCCAGCTGGACCACCCCCTGCCTGCCCAAGCCATGTCCTACCAAGTGAGAAAGGCTTGGGTGTTCCTTCCCAGTCTGGCACTGGCACTACACGAGGCACAGTGCTGGATTGGAGATTAGTCCCTGAGGAAAATGAGGTTCTGCAAGTGTTAGTGGGAATCTCGTGGAAATACTGATCATCTGTAGGCCTGGGGGCTTTGCCTTGTTTCATTTGCCCACTTGGTGTAAAGGGCGATGCAGGGAAACCCTTGAAATGCCCTAACAGTGGAGCAGGTGGCTGATGGCTTATTTGTTATTATTCTTTATTACTATTCTATTATTATTACTACTATTATTACATTTCTATTATTCTTTCACCATAGTTTCCCAAGTGATTTGTTAGACCGCTGTGTTCTGGCAGGTCGAGCTCCTCCAGCCCTGCCGTGCCCAAGGCGGGTGCAGAGGGAGCATCATCGGGTGTGCAGGGGTGCTTGGCCACGGTCACGGCTTGTGGTCACGGCTTGTGGTCCTGGTTCATGGCTCAGAGGGATTTTTCACAAGGGCTTCTAGTGACAGGGCAAGGGGGAACGGCCTTAAGCTGAAGGAGGGCAGGTTTAGGTTGGATATCAGGAAGGACTTCATCCCTGTGAGGGTGGGCAGGCCCTGGCACAGTTTGCCCAGAGATACCCCATCCCTGGAAGTGTCCAAGGCCGGGTTGGACAGGACTTGGCTCAACCCTGTCTAGTGAAAGGTGTCCCTGCTCATGGAACCAGGCGATCCTTCAGGTGCCTTCCAACCCAACCCATCCCGTGTTCTGTGCTTCCATGGCCCGCGTCCAGCACGCAGAGCAGCTCCCGGAGCCCTCGTGGCTCCCCCGGCAGCGGTGCCGTCCCAGGGTTGCTGTGAGGGCTCCTCCACGGCGGATGTTCTCCCCGGCCAAATGGACCACCTGCAAGTTTGTGCTGGTGTTAGCGTTTCCCTCTCCCGCTCTTCGGCTCCAGCTGGCTCTCCCTTTGAAGTCCGTTCCCTCCTGTTAAATGTTAACTCTGATTTCTCTTGGCCAAGGCAACGGATAGCGCGTTCTTCGCCGTCTGTGTGATGATGGCCACAAGCGTGCTGGCTGCCTTCGGCCCGACCTGCTCCTCGCCGTCCTCCAGAAGGAATGGCGAGGCCCGGCTCTGCCACAGGGAATGGGTTTGTCCTGCAGGAAACTCCAGGCTGTGCCTCTCCCTGAGAACTGTCCTTACACGTCACACACCTCATATGTCCAGACCTCTCTTCCGAGACTGGCACGTGCGTAGGGCAGGGGAAAATGGCCAAAAAAATCACATCCGGGGGTAAATCTTGAGCAACCAGGGGGTGTTTGGGGGTTTTTCAGATTCATGCAGGCTAATGTTTTGCTTTTTCCAGCTGTACTAGCATTTTTCTAAACATATTTCAGTGCTTATCCTTGCATTAAGCGCAATAGCAATGGAAGGGGCAGACTTGTGACCATTTGAACTTGAAATCCCCAGAGAGCTTTTTATTCTAATAAAACAGCAAAATATTGGATACATGACACCCCTTACATCAAACTCTATCATATTAAGGAAACCTTAGAACCCTGGTCTGCAGTCTGGCCTGATACATTACAATTCATCTGGGATCAGTATGAGAAATAATTACATCTATTTATTTATTCCACTGTCAGAATGTTGACACTAGTTTTTCATATTGTCTCTGTCACGAAGAATCATAATTAAATAACATGTCAAATGCATTGATCATACATTTATAAATCTGTTTGATATATCACGGGGGCCTTTTGTTATTAGGAGATATCACAAGATTAAACTTAAAGTTTGCCAAGCCGTCTACCTCATTCTACACAGGACTTTTTCCTGCTAATTAACCACAGAATTCTGATGGCTTGTCATTCTGATATTACAAAAAGCAATCTCTTCCTTTTTATTTCAAGCTGGGGATGCCATTTCCCCTCGACCAAAATCTGGCCAGATATATACAATCATATTAGGGTATGGAATGACATGCTTTTCTTGGGTTTTGCCCCCCATTTTTCTGTCCTAATTCCTCTACTTAAGACACGCTGTCTTATCACAAAGAAGATCAGCCAGAGCTCGCCTTGTGCACCAAACAGAGAGCAGGAGCCCTGAGCACCCTCCCTCCTTCCCCTCTCGTTCTGGGGGTGTGGACCCCACCCAGATGGGCTAGCGGATGTTCATCAGTGGCCACGGATCCGTGGACGTCCCTCCAGCTCCTGCACACACTCACACCTCTTGGAAGAACAGATTCTTAGGGAAGTGACGGATACAAGAAAAATCAGTAACCTGTGGTGCTTCAATAGTGCTGTTTCCTCCAAAACAAATATCGTTTCTAAAGAATCATATTCCCTGCACATGTGCTACTTCAGAGGATAAAAAGATGCAAATAAGTAGGCATTTGTTGTCCCTTTTTGATGTGTTTTCTCCCGTTTTCTGTAAGAACATAAGCTAGGAGGGTTTTACTCAGATTTGGTGGCAGAACACATGCATTAAGATTAAGTTTCTTTTTAAAATTTGCATTCTTTGCTTTGTATGTTTCCTAAATGGGGCAAGAGGGTTTCTTAGTATGTCTTAGTATTAAAATCTAAAGTAACAGACCTTCATTCTAATGAGCTTTGTAAATCTGACCTAAAAAGTGTCGCCTGGAGTCTTTGAAATGAGTTTCCTACAACTTCCTCTGATCTGATTGTGTGTTTTAGGGGAGGTTAAATGGGTTAAGATTCTTAGCTGTCCTAAAGCCATTGGAGTGATTCCTTATTAATCTTTTTCACCCCCTAAGACATCATCTACAGATCTAGGCGGATTTAGTACGTAAGATAACACAGCCAGCCCTGCCATAACTATCCCCACAGCTTCTGAAAGGACAAAAGGGTGATAAAAACACGCAGAAACCTCTGCAAAGGTTCGTGGTAACAATACTTTCCAGTCTTCCCCTCGCCCCTATTCAGCCCTTGCTGGCTGCAGAAGGGAAATTTTATCGTCACCGGATAATATCTCTGTAACTTGTGATCTAAATTACAAAGGAGTTTGTTGTGCTCTGTGTCCTGTGGCAAAACTTGTGAGCATAAGATGGGCTCCTCAATTAGCCCTATCCCTGGTGATAACCAAGAGCTCCTTGTTCCTGCAGGAAGGGGCTCTCTGCCTGTGCCAGCGGCTCCTCCTCCCTGGGGCTCCCAAAGGGCTTCTCCTCCCAGCCTGCCCTTTGCTGCTCCCTTCGTAGGGCTGGGCAGAGGGCTCTGCTGGTGGACAGCTGTTCCAGGGCTTTCATTCAGGGAGAAAAATTGCCTTTGCACCAAGAAATTGGTGAATCTCTGGCAGAGGTTGCCCAGAGAAGCTGTGGCAGCCCCGTCCCTGGATGGGGATCCCAACGCCAGCTTGGACAGGGCTTGGAGCAGCCTGGGATAGTGGGAGGTGTCCCTGCCATGGCAGGGGGGTTGGACTAGATCACCTTTAAGGGTTCTTTCCAGTCCAAACTATTCTGTGATTCTAAATAACAACAACAACAACAACAAGAGTATAAAAAGACAGAGGCAGTTGCATTTCTCTGAGTGATTGATGCTTCTGTCTCAGGCTCCTTGGAGATGACAGGGCAGTTCAGGGCCTTTGCCTCTGGTGGGAAGGTCATACAGTAGCATTGTAATACTTTTACCATAAATGCACTCTTTTTCTTTTTTTTTGGAAGAAAAAATTTAGTTATCCTTTGACATCAACCATATATATTTTACATGATTCCTTTTTACCCCGTTCAAGTGTTACATCTACAGGATTTTCAGTGCCACCCTCTTCTGCTTGAGCTTATTTGCTCAGAATCATTTGCTGTGCAAAGAAAACGTGAGCAGGGGATTGTTATAGGGCTGGCCAGGGCATGGCAGCATTTGGGAGCCGTAGGTGTTGTCCAAACAATGCTAATACGATTTCAGGGATCAGCTGCCATTTAATCAACGTCAGGAGATTGTCAATTCTTTCCATGATTTATGGTTGTGAAAATACGGAATGATTTGTAAAATAACAAGGAGCATCCCCTCCAACCCGAAGGGGGTATTTTGAAAACACAGCAAACTGAAACATGAAACTGGTTTGGAAGAATTTTCTCAGGATTTTGAAGTGCTTGCCTTTGAGCATTGAGCTCCCTGTTGACATAAGTGTTCCTTGGTCCTTTGCAGGTGCTACCGTCACCTCCCAGAGCTCTCAGGACCCCATCACAGTCTTTGGGCCTCACAAAAAAACCCCTGAAAACCACTTAAAAATACTGAATGGCTTCTTCAAAGCTGCAGCACCCCGACAAGGAACCCAAGTGGGTGTTTTTCCACGTGTTTTAACGCTTCCTGAAGAGTAAGACACAGCCCACGGGGCCAGGGGTCCCCACAGTTCCTGTCCCACCGGGGTCATTGCTCTGCCCCCTCTTCCAGAACATCCTCACTTGTCTGTTTGACTTCTTCCAGGCTGAGTTCTGAGTTCTGAGCACAGGTCTTAAATTGTGGTGGCTCTGAAGTCTTTAAAGTGCTCTTCTGGCTGGCTGGAGATCCGGATCTTTCAGTGTCAGTGGCCAAATGTGGCAAATCTTTCGCAGAAAGGTGCTCAGAACTGAATAAAAGTCAAATACTGTGTACCTGGAGCAGGAGGTGGGATGCTGTGGGACCCTTCCCAGCTCATCCACAAACTCACCTGGGCCTCAGGCTCTATCATGCAGGCTTTCCACACTGGTTTGTCTGTCTCTGAAAGGAGACTCGTGATTTTATTTTCTTCCTGTGCTGCAGATTATTATAGATCTTTATAAAATGGATTCAGGTCACCAGGCCATCAGCAACTTGTACGTGCTTAAGCTCCTGGGTACTTGTGTGAGGCGCTGGGTCTGGGAGGGGTGGCAGCAGCAGGAGCTCTTCTCACGGGAGGCAGAGCTGTCGCTCTTCCTCTTTAGCAACGTTCAACCCAGAAATCACCAAATGATGTGTGTTTGGAAAGCTGTGAGACCCGGTGATGGCAGGAGATGACAAGCTGCCCCTTTCCTGGCAGCAAACACGGGGGCCGGTGCTGAGCTCTGCCCGCTAAAGTCACCTGCCTCCAGGATTGCCCTTCTGCTCCTTCTGGCACCAGCAAGCCAGGCATTTTTGCCTGCATGCAGACCAGCTTTGAGGTCTACAGAGATGTTCCAACCAGAATCTGGGAGAGCTCAGGAATGTGCCCTTTATTAAAAAAACCCCAGCACCGGAGGCAGTTTAGGTATTTAGCTCCTGAAGCACTTTTTGTATCTCTTAATTACTTATAATCTGACTTTTCTTTCTAATTGAGGCTCCCAGCATCTGTCTAGCTACCAATACTCTTAGCCACTAATTTACATTGCAGTTGGCACCTGACCTTACATGACACACGTAAGACTCTTAGACAGATAATCCTGGCTTCTTCTTGAGACTTATGTCGCCATGGAGGGGTCAGTGGTGTGAGACAGCACAGCCTGAGGTGCGAAGTGCCGCGGCAGCTCACACACTTTACCTAGCTCAGGCTGGCAATCCCTTAACAGGCTGAGCCGGGCTTTTGCACAGCCAGCCCTCCTGCTTTTGTCCCGGGCGAGGCATTTTTCCGCCTGTCACTTGCAGGCCTTAAAGCAGCGTGTCTGCCTTGGTTCATTTGCAGACATCAGTAGGCGCATTTCACACTGAATTCCGCCCCGTGGGGCCGTGTCTAATTGGACAAATTTGAGCAGCAGGCGGGCGAGGCGGGGCGGTGATAGATGGGCACGGGGAGAGGGCTGCGGGCTCGAGCGCACAGCTCCTCTGCTCGCCTGCCTGCCTCCCAAATCCGGGCAGCATCGCTCTGCCAGGTGAGCTCTGACACCCCAGGGCATCACCTTGGTGCTCCGGGGTTCTCCGGGGTGGGCACGTGTCTCTCTGCACATTCGTTCTGCTTTGGAAGTGCTCTGGATCGCGGGATCGTTGAGGTTGGAAAAGACCTCCAAGGTCATCGAGTCCACCTTGTCCCCCAGCCCAGAGCACTGAGTGCCACGTGCAGTCGTTCCTTGGACACCTCCAAGGATGGGGATCCACCACCTCCCTGGGCAGCCCCTTCCAGTGCCCAACCACCCTTTCCTTGAAGAAAACTCTGTGAAGAAGCAGGAGAAGCGTCAGCACCTTCAGAGCGGGACACGGGCACATTCAGTCCAGCTCAAACCCCTGATATTAAAGCCTTGTTCAACTTTAAACTGCACAGCTGCCATCCACGTTAGGGTTTCTTCCAGGGAATTTCCTGCAATATTCCAGCGGCAAGGTGGAGTGGGGAGGCTGTTATTAGCAGAGAGAAAAAGGGAGAAAAAGAATTTCAGGACCTTGGCAATAAAAGTGAGCTGTAGGGCTGTTAGTGGTCATAGATGTTTCTTTTCTATTTTATGTTGCTTAAGCATAATAAATGTCAGATGGCTGGAGTAGCATGTTTTATTAAAATAAGTGAATGTGGAGGTCAGGAGAGCACTGTGGTGGTAGTGTTGTGCACAGGATGGCTCTCTCTGTGTCAGGGGCAGGTTGGGGCTCCATCCCAGGGTACAGGCACTGGTTTTAGAGGGAGAAATACTCTGAAATCCTGTTTCTGTGTGATTGCTCTGGTTTTGGTATCTCTGCTCAGCTCACAAACAAAAGTGCCATCTAATGACAACTACAGAAAGTCTTTTGGAAAGTAAAACTGAAGAATATTACATGGTTTGGTTGGGTTTTGGTTGGTATTTTGGATGCTTTTGTTGAGCGGACTGAAACTTTTAACTGGGCTCTCATGAATCGTGGAAGGGCCACCAGAAGATGATGCTTGTCTGTTGTCCCTTCTCTGTTGGTGGCTTGGTGGCTTTCAAAGGATCTGACCAGAGTTCTGTGCTTCTACTGCAGTTTATATTGATGGACAGGGGTTTAAAGGAGTGGCTGCCCTTCAGCTGTTCCTGTGAGTGGAGCGAGCCGTGGGGCTGCCAGTGCCGAGCAGCATCTCTCACTGCCCCCAAAATGCCAAATGATGGGGTTTTCACGAACAGATCTCTGCCAAGTGGCCTGGAAGTGAGTGCCTTCAACAGATAGTAATTGTTGGGTTTGCTCTGTGATGGATGTCTGTTTATATTTAATGTAGTCACTAGATGAAAATGGAAGTCTTTGGTTAATCAGATATGGGTTTAGAAACCAAAATTAAGTCATTCATGTGGATCTGGTTGAATTTCCTCCTTTCCTTGTGACCTGTTCCTTCAATCCTGCCGCTTAGGGCTGAGGGTTTGCTTTACTTAACTTGCCCCCCATTGAAATGAAAAGCAGATTACTTTAACATATATCATGGGAGCACTGTGGATTTTTCCACCTCCGGGCTACTCCAAACAAGCCCCAGGCCCAGCAGTACTGAAAACTTGTGTGAGGCTGAAAGTGCAAGATTTAGTGCCTTGTAACTTTAATCTGTCTCCGTAATAAATTATTTACGCACAACGTGTCAAAAAGGCAGATGTGGCAGAGCGGCCAAAGTTGCCACCGTGGTGGGGGAAGGCAGGGGAGGTCGTGGTGCTGCCTGGTGGCATCCTGGGAAGGTGGCGGGGACACCAGCTGTGATTCAGGCTCTCCTCTCGGGTCACGTTCCTGCTTTTCCTGTGGGAATGGTGCTGCTTCACATCACGACGGAAGGGAGTCTTCCAGCAGAAGCACATTCAATCCCTTAGAAGTACCACAACGGCTATAAATACTAGAATGTCTTTTAAAACACGCACAGTATTAGACCAGCGGCTACCAGAGCGTGATCAAGAAGGTCGAGGGGAAGAAAAAAGGGTAATAAATATTTAAGGACCAGTTGGGGAAGGGCACATGAGCAGGTGGGGAAGGAGAGTCCTGCTGGGCATCCCATGTCTGACCCTGCACTCCACCACCTGCTTGCTGTGCTGTCCTACAGGAGCGACGGGGCTTCTTCTGCCCTGCCCGTGCCCTTCTCCTCCTCCTGAGAGGTGGGAGGTACGTCCCCCACCCCAGCAGGACAACTGGTGAGGGTGCCAGCCCCGTGCCGACCCCATCCCGAGCCCCTCCGAGCCGCAGCCCCGGCCGTGTGCGTCCGCCAGCGGCAGCACGAGCCGCTTGCGCGGAGGCTCGTAAAAATGAATCGCCGCTCGAGTGCCAGAATTATAATTAAAAAGGTTTTGTCTTTGGGGTTTCGTCTACATACTTTCCCGGTGCTGTCATCTGGCAGGGCCGGGGCGTCTCTCGTGGAACATTTCCTTGAAAGCGCGGCACCTCCCGGCTCCTCCTCACGCTTGCACGTGGGGAGCACCGAGTGTTCCACAGGCGTTGGCGAGCGACGCTCCGCAGCGCAGGGAGCTCCGGAGGGTCTGTGCCCCAGCTGTGCCACGGCTTCGGAGATGAACTGACCCGCTCCAGCCCGGCTCCGGGATGCTGCGGCCGTGCCTCTTGCACAGGGGACATGCAGAGGCTCCGGTGCGTGTTACTTTGCTTCTCTCCCTCCTGTCCAGGGTCCACGCACAAGGGACCTGCGCCGTGCCAGAGCAGCAGCACCTGGGGTTGGGTGTTCGTGCCCGTCCGCGCTCACGCGGCACCACCGCTCCGGCTGCCGTCTGCGCTGCCTCTCCGCTGGTTTCCAGTGGGAAGCTGGCGTCGCGGAGAGACCAGGCCTTCCCCTCTCCCCTCCTCAGGCACTTCTCATTCATTTAGGTATTTAAAAAGCCAAAGGGCTCTCCCGCCGCCCTGTTAAAGAGTGCCAGGTAATCCCTTTATGTAGTTACTGGATTTCCCTGCCAGGGCATCACCACCTGCACGGAGGACGAGCAGGGCAGGTGCCTCCCTGCCAAGGACTCGGTGGCAAGGAATCCCTTGGGCTTCATTTCTTAAAAGAGTGCTTGTGGTAATATTAGAATAAGTAAATAAACAGAACAGATCTTTAAGATCAGTTGCAGAATATACTTTCTATTTTTGGTCAAAACTTTGAAGATCTGGACATTGTCCAACTGTTTCGAAATGAAACCTTAAATTAAATCGATGGCTCGGAGGAGGTTGTTTAATTTTCTTTTAATCTTTAGTACCGAGAGAATTAATCTTCTAGAGAGGGGTTACATTTGAGGGAAGAGCAGTGCATGGGCAATTAGGGCTTTTTGCCCCCTTTGGAGTGGTGAAGTGAAGTTTGGGGTAGTGCAGGCTCAGGTCTTTCAGCTGGGCTAAATTAGCACAGCTCTGCTCGGGCTCCAGCTGTGGGCACATATTACTACTCCATTGCAGCAGATCTCATTTATGACATGTTTTTAAAGCAGATCTGTGAAATGATCCAGCTTTAAAAAAATAACACCAATAAGGGTGTAGTTACATGAGCATCTTATCCCGCAGCAAAGCCAGTTTAAGAGGCTCCCAGCCCTTCCCTGACCCTGCCTTCTCCTTCCAACCCCACGCTTCATTTCCCCTCAACTTTGCTGCTGCGACTTTCTGGTGTTTGTGGGTTCGGGCTGGTTTTTTGTTTTCATCCTCTTTGCATTGTTTCAGTGGTCAGGGGGAGCACGTTTCCTCAGCAGGTGTATGAGCAGACAGAGAGGGCCCAGGGGAAGGGCTGGGGAGGGCACGGCAGCGGCAGCTTTTCAGACTTGGGTGCCAGGATGGGTGTTCTTGCAGCTCCTGCTAAAGCCAAGTGCCACTCAGGGGTTCCTTTGAACAGCCAGGCAGGTGAACAGCTGAGTGGGCACTGCTGGCAGTGCCAGGGATGGTGGGTGGGAGCTCACACCCCACCAGTGATCACAGAATCACAGACTGGTGTGGGTGCGAGGGACCTTTGAAGGCCATCTAGTCCAGCCCCCTGCAGGGAGCAGGGACATCAACCAGACCAGAGCCCTGTCCAGCCTGACACTTCCAGGGATGCGGCATCTCCCCCCTCCCTGGGCAGCCTGTGGTGTTGGCTGAGACTTTGGCTCCTGGAGTCACCCGGGGCGAGGTTCCAGTCAGCTCCTGGGCCACAGCTATCAGTTATTCATCACACTAATGCCTTGTTCCAGCAGCACTGTGCTGTGCCCAGAGCAGCACTGGTGGAAGTGCTGGCATACAGGACAACAGCTCAGGATTTTAAGGGATCTCAGAGTACTTCACTGGACCAGGACATCCAGCCTACCAGCATTCTGCACTATGCAGCAGTGGCATCAAATGCTTGCCTAACCTATTTACTTCAAATGTATCTTGGATATTAGTAACGATGGAGTAATCAGGCAGTGCTTTGAAAAGGTTGCTGCCTGGTGAGTGTCTGACACGGTATTTAATGAGTGCAGGGAGGGGTTTTACCCAACTGCCTTCACTACGTGGAATGTGTTTTCTCCCTGTTTTGGCTGGATGGATCTTGCGGCTGATCTTTTTGAAAATAATTGA
This sequence comes from Sclerurus mexicanus, assembly GCA_013396755.1. Taxonomy (NCBI): domain Eukaryota; kingdom Metazoa; phylum Chordata; class Aves; order Passeriformes; family Furnariidae; genus Sclerurus; species Sclerurus mexicanus. The sequence continues at coordinate 70,961 of VWZF01005393.1, read as the reverse complement.
ATGAACAGTTGCAGAAACAACACAGCATGGTATCTTAGACCTGCACGTGGTACAGATTGGGTGGGAACACAGAGCTTTCCTTCGTGTGTGGTGTTGGTTATCAGTGCTCCCACCATGCAGATAGTGTCCCACATCCTTTCTAAAGGAGCTGAAAAACATGATGACCTCCCCAAAGTGGCAGTTTGGCCTTTGGTGGGGAAGCAGAGCTCCTGTCCCATGGTGTTTGCCAGGGGAGCCCCCCATCACGGTGCTGGCAGCGATGCCCCAGTGTGGCTTTGCTTGTCTGCTGCTCTCTGGGAGCAAGACATATTGCTGCCCTTATTCCTTGATACATTACACAGAGTGGAAACAAAAATCAGATCTAAACACAGTCCATCAATCATTGCTAACCCAGAAGATAGAGCGTGATAGTAAATCTTCCCTTTTTCTCCTCCTTTCTGCTCTCTACACACAGGAGGAGAATTAAGGTGCCTGGGTGCACTTCAGGGTGTAAAACCATCTGTCCGTGCAGTGGTCATGCCTTGGACACTGTACCTGCACATAGCCCTGTGCCTGGGCCGGAGCTGCCTCGCCCTCGGCATCACAGGGTGGTCGCTGGAATGGGCTGGATGCGACCAAAGGGGCTTTGAGGTGAAGTGGAGCAGTTCTGGTTTAGCTGAATCAGGAATAAAGTGCTTAACCGCAGCCCCAGGTGGAGGCAATGCCCAAAATATCCCCCTAAGTACAGATTGGAACTGGTGGCTTTGCCAGTTGGATTTCTTTTAGTAATCATTTTTTGCAGCAGCGCCGATGAACTCGGGGTGGTGAGAGGGGCTTGTTTGTATTTGCTGTTTGTGTCATTTCTTTTTTGATTAACCTTTTGTGTACTACAGCTGTTCAGCGCAGTCCAGAGGCGGTTTGTGAGTTGGGAATTTATGATAAAGTGCTCTAACACAAGGAATTGGAGCTGCATTAAGCTGAGTGTGCACAGGTTATTGCAGCAGCATTCACTGGCTTTCCTTCTTCCTGTAATTCTGTTGGTACCAGCTTTGTGGTCGTAAAATTCATATTAGGACATTAGCAAATGCATAGCCACATTCTCATCATTTAGGCTAATTTTAATCCTTGGGATAAAGTACTTTGTTTTTATCAATTCACAGGCATGGATGTGACAAGCCTGTGTATAACTATCAGTGATACAGAGCAGCAGCTCCCCAAAAGCCATGGGATTTTGGAATCAGCACTAAGAAACTTCTCCATAAATGCCAGGAATAACATTATATTTGAATATTTAACCCTTACCCAGGCAATTTGAGGACTGGAAACCATATGTGCTTTTCATAATGGGAGCCAAGATGACCCTACATAAAGATAAATATAACTACATGAAAGCACTCAGGAAGGATGGTGTTGTGGCTAAGAGCTGGGCAAGGTCTGGGGAGCTCCAGGGTCTAATCCCAGCTCAGCCACAGGCTTCTTGGGTGATCCTGGGCATGTAACTGAACCTCTGCGTGTTTCAGTTTTTCCATTTGTGAATGAGAGATAATAATCCTGCCCCAGGCCACGCCAGGAGGGGAAACACTTTGCTGCGTGGGAGGTGTGGGCTTGGAGATGGTGCTGGTGACCACCAGGATAAGTCTCCCCAGGTGCTCTGCTGAGGGTATGTGCCACACCAGTGCCAGGGGTATTCAGAGTTATACCTCTCCTTCTCCAAAGGCTGCTGGAGTAAACTCCTGCCTTCATCGGGAGTGTCAGAGCGGGGAAGCACACCTGAACTCTGGGAAGTCACATCCTTGGCAAATTTTCCTTGCTTGAACATCATTCAAATTCTAAAGGAATGAGGGGAAAAAAATGAGAAAAGAAAAGGGAAACGTGCAGTAGATGAGCCCATCTGGTTTTGTTTGAGTGCTACCTAAGTAACTTGTGTTTATTGGTTATAGACTGGGGTTTGCTTTATACGCTCCCAGGCCAGGTAGCTCTTGTTCTGCTCGTGACTTGGCACCCACTCCTGCCCTTCGAGGGCCTGCTCACGGGGGGGTAAATCCTGCTCCTCTTGCTGCTCTTTGGAAAGGTGGGACCTTTCAAAGTAACCACCGAGCAGGAGACTTCACTGGCCGCTGAGAATTCCCACTTGCAGCCCGTGTGTCCCCAGGGGTGTGATGTCACCGCCACGGGAGCTGGGGCGATGGGCTGGCAGTGCCAGGGAGGGCCAGCCTGTCCAGCTGGTGGCACCAGGAGGGGTCATGTTGGTGAGATGATGGCTCTGCAAGGAGCAGCCCCTGCTCTGGGAAGCAGGTAAAATCCCACTGGGGTGCCGAGCAGCCGGTGCCGGGCTCGTGCACAAGCCAGGCCACGTCAGGTGCGGGGGGAGAGCGATCACCCATTGTTTGGAAGGAAGAGTTTTGATGTAATTATACCCTTCAGCCATTGCCACACTTTCCTCCCTTTCATCTTCAGGCAGGTCCACACGTTCAGATGTGAAGCTGGAAATGAAACACATCTGGATATCCAAAAATGACAACAGACTTTTATTTGCTATTTTTGGTATACAACAAAAGCTTTGTATCTTGCTAATTGAACATATGGGCTCTCCCTCGCTTTTTTCCCCCTGCTAAACTCCACTTTTCCATGTGTCATCGTACGATTCCAACATTTGATCTGTCGGGTCCATCTCGGCCATGTGTTTGTTGTAATCTGCTACACATGTAGGCTTGTTTTCGTGTGCGTCCTGACCTCCGGTGAGAGCTGCAGTTGTTTCCATCATGGGTAGTGTTGAGGAGTTACACATCCTTTTTATCAGTGTAGCTGGCCACCGGCAGCCCCTCGCAGGGACCCTGCCAAGCCTCTGAGAGCTCCCTGTTCGGGGAAGCCGTATCTGTTTGTGTCGTGACACCAGATGCTGCCTTTCTTCAGGGTAACAGGAGCAGAAGGGAGAACTTCCCAAAAATGGAAGATATCCATGCGAGCAAAATCCAGCCTCTCAGCAGGGGAAGCTGAGGGTCAGCATGAGCTGGAGGGTAAGGAAAGGATGGAGGGGGATGGCTGGGCAGTGGCCACGGGACAGATCCCTGTGGATCGGTGGGATCCCTGGAGAAGTGGAGCTCGCTTGGGCAGGAGGCAGTGTGCCCTCCGGAGAGCAGTCCGTGGGGTAAGGGGAGGGAAGTGCTGGGTGCTGTGGAGGACTGAGCCTCTCAAAGCAGGCGGGCTCAGAAATACCCACTGGGAACTTGGCCCCGCTGCATGGACATTCGTGAGACTCGACTCATTACGAATACAGGACCTCTTGATTAGCGTGAAGGATTCGTCATCAGGACTTTTTTGTGCCTGTGGGGGATCCACTTAGTTATTTCCAACTACAGCTCTAAATTGTTCCCATGCTCCATCGTGCTTTGATTAGCTAAAATCTTGCAGTAACTGGTTGAGGCACTTACCGTAACAAAAAAACAGGTGACAGTGATCAAACCACAGGGGATGGAGTAGGAACTCTCGGGGCTTTGGGGTACGGAGCAGGAGCTCCTGGGGCTTTGGGGTGCAGAGCCTGGAAGTGGTTGGCGCAACCCCTTTACAGGCTCCTGAGCGCTGAAGGACCTGCAGCTTTCACCGTGCTGCATATTTACCCCAGGAGAAACGGCAAATAAACGCCAAAAAGAAGAGGGAACTGCATCTAATTGCCTGCACTCACATGCAGGAGGAGCCCCAGCTTGTGGGTCCCCGTCATGCCCCAGGTGCGCCGATAGTCACCGTCCCTGCAGTAAATATTGGGCCGGTTTCATCACTTTTGGCTTGTGTTTATCAACGCTTAGGCAACGGGGCTTTGGTTGCAGAAGGGAATGAGTCCATCCCTGTCTCACCCCGAGGTGAGGGATGAGGAGCCGTGCGTGGGGTGTCCTGGCTGGAGGTTCTCCTCAGGCTGTGTCGCAACCCACCGACTGCAGCAAAAATCAAATATTTGCGCTTGAAGGCAGAGCTGAGGTAATTCCCACCAGGAGTATGCCATCTCTCACCAGCTGAGAAACATTGTGTGTTAATTGTGCTGTTGTTCTGCTCACTTCTTGACATACACCGCCGAGCAGTTTTGTCTTGAACTCCCTTTTCAGCCAAGACTGTAACCTTAAACAAATCTGAGGTTGCACTCGAGGACTTCCCAATGAACTGAGGAACAAAAACTCTGAATCAGAAGTTGTATTTAGCAAAATGGGCTTACAATTATTATTCATAAATGCACATGTTATGGCTGCAGTTGTTTCACTTCTGTCTTTTACAGCCCTATAAATTGTATACAGAACATAAAGGCTTTGCTTCTTACATAAATGTTTTGCAGCCGCCATAAATTATCTTTCTTGCATTCATAATGAAAAAAAAAATCACTGTTTGATGTTTTATATCCTCTTCCCTAAAATGTAAAATATGGTAGTTGGAGCCAGATTTTATCTCATTTGAAAATAAAAGAAGGTTCATTTCCTACTAATTTTTTTCAGTCTTAGGTTTGGAGTTCCCATGAAGCGTTGCCCAGTCTGCAAAGCAGCGTTACAATAAACTCTGCTTCGGCGGAGGCTTTGTGTTTGCCTTGTACCAGCACTAATAATCATCATCGTGGAGTGAGTTATGAACACGACCTGAGTCTCTTTTATGATTTCTTTTTAATCCCTGCTGTTGGTTATATTTCATCTCTCTGCACGCCCCAATCGCTGGCTGAGGATGGGATTGTTGAACTCCCCTCCGCGCCGGCCCTCGAGGACCCTGCCCCAGCCTTGCTGGCCTGGAAGCAGGCCTTGCTAAACTCCCAGCTCACTGGTTTGCAAAGCAAACTTCAGCCTTGTACTATTTACCTTGGCAAGTGCCCGACCAGATTGATGATCTGTAAAGTGGATTTGTTATTTGGCTGTTTGCTTTGGCAGCTCTTGAAAGCAGTTTGCTGATTACAGTCCCAGATGTCATTGCATACATTACTGTTGGCTATAAGTTCCTTTTAAAGTTTTAATTTCAGCCACAGATACTATTAAGCTTTTTGCACCTTTCTGTCTTTAACTCGTGGATGTTAAACATCAAGAGCAGACAGCCCTGATTTCCTTAAATTCTCCTCTGCCTATCTTTGTGGTCCCCTCCAGGCATGTCTGCAGTGCCAGGGGGAGGGATGCTGCTCCCCCCAGCTCTCTGCTGTGCCCAGCCGTGCCACAGGCACTTGCAAGCCGGTCACGTGAGCGGTTTCCTAACTGCAGATTACCTGGAAAATGGCCATTTTTATAAATTATCGGCTTTACCCTGACCAAATACTGGGGTCAGGAGGGCGGAGATCAGGAGCGATGGCCACTGAGATCACCCCATGCCCTGTTTGTGGGAGGGTTGGCACAGAGGGAGCGTGGTTTCCCTGCCTTATATCCATCTCCTCCAACTCTTATCTCGACTTTTAAAGGCTCTCAAACCCGAGAAGCGATTTGGCAAATCGATAGGCTCAAAATCAATTTGCTTCTGCCATGGGGTAATCCCGAGCTTGGCTCTGGTGCCGGCAGGGCTCTGCTCCGGGCTGCTCCGCTCCCAGCGCTGTGCGTGCCACCCCCGGGATTAGGGCTGAGGAACACCGGGACGGTTCATTTCTGTGCTGCCCCAAAGGGCGTTTGCCATCCTGAAGGTCCACCAAGAGGCACAGGAGAAGCTCAGCCGGGGGTTTGCTGCTCCAGGAGCAGAACCTGGCACAGCCGGGCGTGGGCAAGCGATGCTGGTCCTGGCTTTGAGCCCTTAAACCATCCTTCGTGGCCAGGAGCTCTTTTTTTTTATCGGTGGGGGCACTTCCAGCTTTGAAATATTTCAGTCGAAGAAGTTAATTCACTTTAAGTGAGTTTACTTTCCGAGGGGAGGATATCATTGTAGTATTTTTGGCCACTGCTTGAAAATTCCTCTAACCCTTTACTATAATAAGCAAATTGAGCAGATTAAAGACACATTACGCTGCCAAATGGTTTTTCTACGCAGGGTGACATGTATTTTTTCTGTGGAAAAGGTTGTGGGGGTTTTTGTGAGCTGCTATGCTTTTTTTAGCACTTCCTGTTTTATTGTGTTTGAAGTGTCTTTGTGGTGACCTGTTGGGGTAAGATCCTTCCATATGGAAGTGTTTCTTCAACTTTTAATCATTTTGTTTAAAAAAAAAGAAGGGTTTTAAATCCGATTTGCAGATGTCTCTGGTTTTGCTCGCGGAGGGCGAGTCCAACTCACTGCAGTGCTGGAGGAATGATGAATTGTTCGTACACGACGTGACGGTGACATCCACACCGTTGCACTCTCGGATACCTTCCTTCGAATCTGTGTGAAATATCTGCAGAGAAAACGTTTGTTTGTGTTTCAGTGTGTTTTTCTCTTTGGAAATGGTATTTCCTTCCAAGATTTGGGGGGAAGCCCTGCCTTCCCTGAGCGCCTTGGCAAAGCTCCTGCTGGTTGCAGTGCAGCTGGCGTTTCACCACTGAGAGCAGCGGGCATCTCTGAAGTGAAGGAACATCAGGGCAACGAGCAGGTTCGTGTCTGTTCCTGCAGAAAACCTTGCTGGGGTTTTGCATAGGGTCCAAAAAAGTTGCAGGTTTATTTTTAAGTCTACAAGACATCCCTCTTTCCAGTACGACAGAATGCACTGGACTCGCAGGGCCGTAACCACGACCAGAACGTGGACCAGTGGAGCTGTGTCAGAGCGGCATCCTGTTCCCTATTAGCTCCGACACTAACATCTGAATTTCACATTTCATCTTGTTTAGGTTTGACTGCTCAATCAGTGCTTGCAGCAGACATCCCAGGCCCTCTCTGGAGCCGTCTGGCTCATGGGGGGTGTGAGGGCAGCACTTGGCACGAGCGGGACAGGGGCAGTGCCCGCTCCGGGGCTGGTGGGGCACAGTGTGGTGGCACCGGCCACCTCTGGGCTTTGCATCGTGTCCCCAGCGTTTTCACCCTAAGCAAAGTGGCTTTGACGGCGTTTTTGAGCCCACATGTGAATACCACATGTTGAGGTCTCATGTCTGCAGTTTCGCTCCTAATTAAGTGTAGATGTAAGTACTGGGTATCGTATAAGGTCTTTGGCTCTCTGCAGTTCACCACAAGCATCTAATTCCCACTTCCTTTGTCTTGGGCCTGTTATTTATCCAGGGAGGGTAGGTGGACTCGGTGGTTACAAGTCTGTTGGATTATTATGTCTCTGGAGCTGTCATCCAGTCAAGGGTCCTGCAGAAATTCACACTGAGGGCTCTGGGTAGTTTATTGGGAGTAAAATCCCCTCCTGTGCCGAAGGCTGGCCCTGGGTCTGTGCACCACTTAAGTCTTACTAAGCCCTGCAAATGGGTCTTAAGTGTTATACTGGCCTTCTCCGTGTGGAGGTGAACTGCATTCTGCACGAGCAGTGAGATCTCCAGTTCAGCATAGGCTGGGTTTGTCTCCACTGCTGTGAGAATTAGGAAATTAGGATGGGGTCTTTAAAGCTGCCTAAAACTTTTGTCGCTCAGCCTGCAAAGCCAAGGCCTTGCAGCTTTCTGACCTAACAACAGCATGGTCTGGAAAAAGACAGCTCTTTGGTGTAGGTGGGTGCAGCAGTCGTGTGGTTTGGATTTCCAGGGTGTTCCAGAGCCCTGTTGTTACTCCAGGGGGTCTTCTGTAATCAGCAATATGCACGGACTTGCTGCTGAGACCTCAGGGCGTTCCCGGGTGCTTATTTTTGGAAAACTGGAGTCAAGTAGCTCTGTTGTCTCACGTCTGTGAGGCAGGTCGAGAAACTGAGGCATAAGATGGGCTCAGATGTGAAGTTGGAGACTTATTTTACTGCGTCCATTTGCTCTGCTTTCCACGGTCTTCAGCGCGTGTCGGAAACATTTCCAGCAGGAAAACCCTTGCAGCCTTATTCACATCTACCCAAAGAAGGCCATACTGATGAAACCTTCCCAGGGGTGCTTTCCCTTGTCCCACCTGATGAAGTGACATGTTCAGGTGTGGGCCTGGGTTTGGGTGTTTGGGTCTGACCCACAAAGCTGACGTGGAGAAGATGGAATTATGCACGTGAAGGTCATTATCTCCTCCAGACAGTCTTTCCACTGCACCCTGGCAGGGCTTCAGGGGCGCTGGGGACAAGGTGCCTTCAGCTCAGTGGCAACTCTCCAGTTTAAATATTTCACCAAAACACCTCCAACGTATCCCACTTCCCCAGGAGTTCCCGAGCGGTGTCCAACTAGATGAAAATTAGCCAGTGTCTTGCTTTGCAGAGCTGCAAAGGTCAAATGTCTTGGAGAAACAAGGTGCTAAGATGCTAATTCTCTCCTTGGAATGAAAGGCAGTTCTCTGCTCGATTAAGCAGAAAATGCAGGTGGCATTAAACACCTCGATTTTTGCCTCCTGTTTGGAACGCAATTAAATAAAATCCGCAGGAAGGATAACCAGCTTCCAGTGCAGTCCCACATCCCATCCTAACAGCAGGCAGGAGGCAAACAGCCCGGGGAGCTGCAAGTGGCCTGGGCTGGTGCCCGCCCCGTCAGTCCCCAACGTGGGACACACAGGAAGCTCGCCCTGAACTTCTGTTCTCACACTTCTCCTCTTGGAATCTTTTTTTCCACTTTTTGGAGATTTGTGAAACATGTGCTCTGGAGGGTTCCCAATTTTTTTTTTTTTCTTCACAGCAAGAAAGGAATTGCTCTCTGCGTTGTAAAAACCCTCACGGAAAAGCGCCGTCCTTTCTAACGGACCTGCCTGGAGCAGCTCAACAATTCCCATTTCTCATCACTTCACAGTGTATTTTATAGGGTATAAAAATGGTGTTAGGATCCGTGTTCCCAAACCTTGCCTCAGCTAGCAGGAACATCAATAAACATGGCTTGATAGACACCAGAGCTGCCCCGCCGCCCCCCCGGCACTTTGAATGTGCCCTGACGTACCTTTGGAATCTATTCCCCATTTAGGGAACTCCTCCTGCCCCTCTTGAGCTTCTAACGTATCAAAGGTAATAGTAGTGTGTAGGAAAAGTGACTTCTCCCAGGGCACGTTCCCAATCTGGTCACTCAGAAATATTTCCATTCCTTCATCACATGTCCCACTTTTTTTTTTTTTAATCCTTCCTTCATTTAAATTAATCTGCAGATTGGGAGGTCAGTGTTACCTGGATCTGGCCAAAGATTTTTACTTCATTTCCCCCCCTTTCCTTTTGCTTCCTGCTCTCTAAAATTATTGTTGTTATTCCTTCAGTTCACAGCTGAGATGATGGGTTGATGTTTGAACAGTTACATGCTCCGTTCCAGGAAATTCTGTCTTTGTTCCAAGGCTTCCAGCGCAGGGGCTCCTTTCACCTTGATCTTTCAGCACAACACTAAAACATTTGGCAAGTTCTTTGTCACATTTTCTGCTGCTGTCCAGGGCTTTTGAGAGATTCCCCTTGGACAACTTCCACCTTTGAGCTTGCCCACTGGAGGAAATACTTCCCGTCGAATTTACACAGCCACATCACCACGAGGGGTGCACCCCTCTTGTATCTCCACCAGCTTCCTCACCTCCTTGGATTTGCTGCTCTCTGCTTTTAAAGTTTTCCCTCCTGAAGCTCTGAGCCGATGGGAAGGTGGTTGGGCTGCAGAGCTGGAACAGGAGGTGATCCAGTGGGCTCCCAGATCCTCAGCGTGCTCCCCGAAGGGCACGGGTGGCTCAGCCAGCTGCAGAAAGCAGTTCCCTCTGCAAAACATCAGCGGTTTCACCCGTAAGTCTAGTCTGGAAAAGGTGTGGGAGCAGCTTCTACCTGAGTTCTGGGAGTCTCGCTGCTAATCAGCTTTCTTTTCCGTGCAGGGTTCCCCAGAAAGTTGTGATTAGCCCCACTTGTGAGAGTTCAGCGCAGCTTAATTCCACTGTAAAACTGTCAGCGGTGATTTTCTTGTTTAAAGACAGATTTTGGTTCTTGTGCAGAACTACTTCTTGCTAAATTCCTTCTCAACCAAACACTCTTGTCATTTCTCAGCCATTAAAGACAATAAACTCCATCTTTGGGTTTTTACATGCTGAACTTAGTTTATAATGATAGATACTTGTTTATAACACACTGAAGATTTTTGTTAGCTTTCTGGCTTTAAAATTGGAATCTTCTCTTTTGATTCGTAGTTATTAGGAGCAGGTTTATCCTTTCAAATATGTACAAGCCGTGATTTAAGTGGAATATTTATTGTCCACAAGAATGGCAGACTGCAGCTCTCAGAATCCATCTTGCCTTGGCAAGCAGCGTCGTTACGATCATCAAACCACTCACGTGGGCTGGAGCTGGTTTCACAGGAGGGTTTAGGTGTTGCAGCCCAGAAGGTCCCAGCACCTGGTTTGCAATGCTTTGGTCCCTCTCTCCTCTCTGTAACAGGGCAGCTCCAGCCCCAGGTGTTGATCCCACTTTTCCTGGGGTTCTTAAGCCAGCTGGTGCCACGAAATGCACTTTGAAGGTGCTGTAGGGCTGAATCGGGTCGTTCTGGGCAAGCAGGCAACAAGAAACACCCTCTTGAACCATCCTGGAAGTCCTGGGAAGGGACTACAGTGCTGGGAAAACAGGGGTGGTTCTTCCCAGCACAGGGATTTGGGGCATCATGATTTGGACTTCCAGACACTGAAGTAGCGGGTGACTCCTGGTGGAACGGTCCATCCCAAATAACATTATTGCATCATAAATCAGTGAGAAGCGTGTCCTCGCCATCAGTGCTCCAAAATGGGGTTTACTGAAGGAAGAAAAAAGAACACTGACTATAAGAATCCTGTTCTTGTGCTTCCAGCTTAGGGCACAGTGCCTTTCACGAGTTAGCAGAATTATCGGACTTCCCTCTTAACTGCGTCTTATTTTGCATTTGCTTGGGCTGATGCACCCGCTTTTGTCCTCTTCTTGTAGGAAGCAAGTGAGAAAAGTAAGCAAGGTTTCCATTTTAATTTGCCCCCGTAAGGATGATGCCTTCCAGGCACACCCTTGCAGTCACCTTCAGTGGCTCCTGCAGCAGGAGGTCGGAGCGCCGCCGGCGAGTGGAAAAACGGAGCTGTTACTCAAGGCAGTCGAAGTCCTTGCGTGACTGTTTCCTTTGCAAGTAGTTCCTGCTCGTTCCTGCAAGCTTTGCTGTTGGCTGTGAAGGGAGAGCCGTCGCTGCCTAATTCCTCCTTGCACTTGGAGTTGTTCCTGCACGTCTCCGGGTGCCAACGTGAGGCTCGTGGAAGGGTAAAGCCGCTGCCCTTTGAGTGCAGTCCCTGCCGAGGATGAGAGGGAGATGAGTTAAATGACCGAGAGCCTTAGGCTAGGACGTGCCAGCCGCAATCATTTTTTCACTCCATCATCTCACCTTGCGACGTCGCTCTGCCTTATGCAGCCACCAGATGCCTGATGGATAATACAAGTGACAAGGGCAAAACCTCCTCCGTGGATGCAGAGGCAAACTTCAGACAGAGAGGACAGGGCTGCTGGCTCCTGACCAGCTGGGTCCTGCCTGGCTGGAGCGAAATCCCTGCCTTGGATGGGGTTTGGGAGGAGAGCAGACCTTGGTGCTGTGAGTCCCCGAGTGCTCTGGCCCCGCTCCAGCAGCACACTTAAGCACACACTTAACTTTCAGCATATATATACTCCCCTTGAAGTCACTGTGGCTCTTTACATGCTTAAAAGTAAGTATATGCTTAAGCTGGCTTGGGACCAGAGATTTCAGTGCTTTGTAGGTCCAGTCCTTGCTGGAGCTCAGATAACTCGCTCTGCAACTTGGCACGTGCTTTTAATGAATTCAGAATCGGGCCAAAAAAATTTATCTTCCCGGACTTGGAAGGCTCACAAGGAAACAAGTTGAAGGTTTTGTTGAATTTTTATTATTTTCTAAACATAAAATTTCACATTTCTCTGTAGTCCCTAAAGAAACACATTTTCCTAGTGTTCTTGGAGGGATCTAGAGGCTTGGAGGGAGCAATTTCCAGAACGCCTGGAGCTGATGGGATAGTACCTGGGATGTGCTGCCTGGCCAAGGCAGGGTGTGATGGCTCTGGAGGTCCATCCGTGTTTCCATACCTGGTAGGAAGATGTGGCGCTGCCCTGGTGTCCTCAGGCAGAAGATTTCCTTCTGGGCAGCCCTGGCACAGGCTTGCCCAGTGACCTTGGGTGAGCCACGAAACCTTGGCGTTCCAGCTGTCCCCTGGTGTAAGCAGTAAAACTGTCAGTGCTGGGAATTTGTTTTGTCAGTTTGGTCCTTTAGGTGTGTTTTGCAGCCTCTCCTCCGCTCCCTGATCTTGGTCACTCCATTAGGAAGCTGCTGGGTCTCCAAACCAGTTCCTGATGTTAATGGTGCTGTATCCTCAGGGCAGCTTCTCTACCACCCCAGACACAAACATTTCCATCACTCTCCTTCCCTGTGAGGGTGGGCAGGCCCTGGCACAGGTTGCCCAGAGAAGCCGTGGCTGCCCCTGGATCCCTGGGAGTGTCCAAGGCCAGGTTGGACGGGGCTTGGAGCAACCTGGGCTGGTGGGAGGTGTCCCTGCCCGTGGCAGGGGGGGGCACAAGATGGTCTGTGAGGTGCCTTCCAACCCAAACCATTCCATGACTCTGCCTCGTGCTGCAGGCAGTGGTAGGAGTCGGGTGCTGCCATCCAGCAGGAAAAGTCCCCCTGGAGAGCCCTTCCCAAACACCCAGAGAGCGCCTGGTGCTTGCAAGTGAGGTTTATTTATCCCATGTCCAAGTAGTTATTAGACAGTAGCTTGGAACAGGCGCTCACATTATCTCATAGTGAGGTAAGACAAATAAATTACAAGCTGGAGGCCCCGAGTGGGATTAGTGATGCACCTTAGGAAAATATTTTGGTTTCTGTTTATATGTCAGCTGGGTTGTGAAATGTTTCATCTGGGAAAGGTGATATGAGACCAGAGAAACATTTGCTCTTATAACGCAAAAAAATATTTCGGTTTCTTTCTTAATGGGTTGTTAGTGACAGAAACCAAATCTCATGTTTCCGGAGCGTCGCTGCTCAGCTGCTCCCCTGCAGATGCTGTGCCACGAGCCTTCTCCTGGCTGGCAGGAAACCGCCCCTTCTCTGCCCTCGTTCGTGACCATTTCTCTGCCTGCAAATTCCTTAGAAACGCCCAAAGCAGAGTCCGTGTGTCTGACAGGCTGCGCCTGCTGCGTGGAGGGCATTGAGGGTCCTGGGGCAGGGTTTGGACCCTGAGCCCCTCCGTCCCTGCTGTGCAGCTCCGTCCAGCTGGGTTTGGGATAAGGAAGCCTTCCCCTGTCCCTTGCAGCAGGTTCGAAAGCCGGTTTCCCAAGCATTCAGCTGCAGATGAACTGTACCCACAGTGAACTTGGCCTTTCCAAGCATTACGCTCTCTGTTTCAATTACACAAGAAAGAGTCTCCTGTTACAATTTGAGTGATATATTAGTACATAGCCCAGTTCCAATGTTTTTTCAACACTTAGGATTTTTTTTAATTCAAATGAAACAATCAGAATTAAATTCCTTGGCTCAGACAGTTACCACTAACTCCCAAGCAATGTGACAAATCCACGCTTGTGTCTTGAAGTGTAACATAAGATCTCAGTCATCCCGAAAACCCTGATGAGTTGTCAGATCTTTCCTTACTTGTGGGTAAATATGAGCCTTTTATAATCCATTATGTGTCCTTTGTACATGTGTGTATATATATGCATTTGCACATGCCACGAGATTGATAATAAGCAAGATAAATCTTGCTGTTTTCTTAAGGGGAAGTCATATATTATTCCAGGCCCTGCAGTGGAATTGGCATTTCTACCTCACTAAGGCAGGGCGCGCCTGCAAACCTCTTCCCAAGAGCTCAGAAATGACTTGGCACCTCAACAAATAGGCAAATAAGGATCGTTCTGCAGTGTCACAGAAACACCAGATGGATCCTTCCTGCGTCTTACACGGCTTTCCCCACAGCATCCTAAAATCGCAGCTTGTATTCGGCTGGGAAGTCAAACAAAATAAAGACCCGGCTGAAAAAGCCTCCACTGAGATTGAATGGAATTCACTGTGTGTTTAAATTTCCTAGGCATTGTTGAAAATCTCAATAATCATCTTATTGTAAGCTTAGCTAAGTCGTAGATCTTCAGAGAGTGGGAAATTTTACTAGGAGGGGGAAAAAAACCCCGTTACTGGATTTTCTAATTTTAACCAGGACTGAGAATTATAAGTATGCGAATACCACAAGAAAACATTTCCAACCTTGCAAAAACTAAAGAAGTGCTGAGGATCTCTCGTGAATCCTTTTTTAATGAAATTTCCAGACCTGGAGGTTGAAAGAACATCAGGTGAAACTTTTCTGCTGTGCAGAGTCGTACCTGGTAACTCACACCCAGCCGGGCTCGTGCAGAGCCCTCTGTCCTTCAGGACACTCTGCTTTATGCCAGGATTAAATATAAAGAAACATTAATCTCGGAGGGAGTTTGGGGCTGATTGTAGCATTCCTGATTTTTTCCAGGCGTTCAGATTCTGCAAAGCGTTAAAATATGCACGAATCTTGCTGTTGGAGCTGGGGGGGCGTGGTGGAAATTTTTCTCGGAAATTAATTTTGTTACGAGGGGATATTTTGTTTTTAGAATCATAATAGCATCCAGTTATACTGTAGTTTCCGTCTCCTTTTGCCATTAGACAGCTAAAGAAATGGAATCCAGTACTGGGAAAATGTGCTTATCTGATTTTTCAGTGCACCGTGCTCCTTAGGCAGCGGAGGGGTTGCACCTTCTCAGTGGGTACCTGCAGCCCCCACCTGTGCCCACCTGTGCCCACCCGTGCCCAGCCCATCCGTTACTCTTTAAGGCAAGATGACAAAGTCCTGCCTGTGCTTCTGGTACCCCAAAGCCACCGTGCTTTTCCCGTGCTTTATCTTTTAAGTCCTGCTTTGGAGGGATGTCACGTCCTGCCTCCAGCTTTGGCACCATCCCATCCCCGCCGTGTCCTGTCGCTGCCCTCCCCTCCTCCAGGAGGGCTGGGGGAGCTCTCGGCACCTCTCGGGGGGCTTCGTTCAGCTTTTCTGCTCGCGGGGCTCGCGGTGGTGCTGTGGCAGCTCTGGGGTCCCTCCCTTGGTGGCCAGGTGCATTGCCAGCAGGAACGTGCGCTTGGATGGCATCCGACAGAGGGGCTGGGAGCATTCGAGGCGAGGGCAGAGTTTAATAAATACACTTAATCATTTCTGTTCTGACCTCAGCCCAGACTCGCACTCAAGACGCAGAAAGCGGGGAGCTGGAAACGCGCTTTGTCGAGGCTCCTTTGGCAAAGCAGGGCAGGCCCGCTCTGAGGAAAGGCAGAGCCTTCAGAGAGGAGAGTAAAAGGTCAGGACTAATCCAAAAGGACAAGCAGTGTATGTCTGTGTGTATATTGGGTTTCACATATGAAATCCAGTCATGATAAATCTGATGGCTTTAGAAACATCTACTTTGATTAATGAAAACATAGTTCCCATAGACCATGGGTTTCATACTTCAAAGTTCCCCTGGATTTAGGACCTTAGGTTTTGCTTATTCATATAACATGCAGGAAACTATTTTTAAATGAATAAGGGAGTTCAAAAAAAAGAAAAAAGAAGGCAAACGTTTCAACATCGGTGGTACAGATAGACTGGATAATAAGGAGTAAAATTAACAAACAGCAGACATTTTATTATGCATTTTACAATAATGTTTACATTCTTCCCTCTATATTTGTTTTTCCTTGAAAAGATTTATGTATTTATAAAAATATCTCGCTGCTCCGGCTCTGAAAACTGCAGCCTTGCTCGCGTTTGAAAGCCTTCAGGACGGCTGTGACGGCTGGCTAGGCTCCTAATCACCCCAAGTGCCTCTCCTGAGCCCCTGGTTAACCCCTTGTGCGGGAGGAGAGGGGAGCTGACGTGTCCCCAAGGACCCGCCGGCCTCGCACCACGGCATCACCGTGGTCCTGGACGTTGCCGTCCTTGCCTTGGCCACTGTCCTGTGTCCGTGGCCGCGTGGGACACGGGCAGTGGTTGGGCAACCTCCTTCTGGCCCGTGCCCTTCATCCCACGGACACGGGGGCTCCTCCTCCCCGCAGCCGCCCGTTTGCTCCGAGCTGCTTTAGAAACGCTGACAGAGGAACAAACAGTGGTTTTGTTTACAAGTGTGTCCTTTTGGGCAGGGCCGAGGAACCTCTCCGGGCTCGCTTAGCCAAGGGTTCAAAGGGATTTGGAAGTGTTGGTTGCCTGTGGGGCTGGGTACCCCGGCTGAAGGCTCCAGTAATTAAGTGCACTCACAGGATGCAGAGCTGGTGAGTAATGTCCTGTTTATAACAGAACCGCGAGCGGCTCTGGAAGAGAAGAAACTCGGTGGGAGGGAGGATGACAGCGAGCAGAGTCACTCCAAAGGCGATAGTTAACACTCACACCTTGGGGGAGCGGTACAGGGAGATGGGCTGGAGCACTCTGTCTGTCCCCAAGGAGGCTGGGCTTGCAGCAGGGCAGGGGACCAGCAGCACGTGCCACCAGCACGGGCACGAGGTCAGCACCGGAGCCGGGGCAGGTCGGGGGGACGCAGCTTCCCCCGCTCTCAGATGAGGCGTTTGCAGAGATCCCGCTTTGTGGCGTTCCCCCTGGAGTCACAAAGTCGTGGCGTGGAGGGGAACTGGCAGGGCCTGTAGGAAAGTTCCTCCTCTCTTGTTTGAACGGGGTATGTTGCAGTTTGACTCGCTGCCTTGGGCAGGGAGTTTCCGTGCCGCCGGTCCCTCGCGCGCCCACGGGGTTCTCGCCGCTGGCCAAGGTGTTTCTGGGCAGCTCCATCCTGCTCCCGCTGTGCCCCGGTGCCAAGTGGGTTGGGACTCCCCTCAGATTCCGAAGGGGCCAGGAGAGGCAGGGGAGGTGATGGGCAACTCCTGCCGTCCCTCCGAACCTCTCGGTGGCACTGCAGGGTGGGACATCGCACCAGGTCAAACCCCGTCCCGCTGATCAGGACGCATCTTCTGCCACTTAAAATTGGCAGGTGATTCCTCCCCCTGTGGACTCTGCTGGTTTTTCTCACACTTACGTTGCAGTGTGCAAGGTGAGGCTCAAAACTGTCAAGCCCTTTAATAGAACCATTACTGTATTTTTGGAGAACGTCCTCTTCTTGATTTACTGTTCCTTAGAAGACAGGAAATGGAGCTACTTGATTTCATATTTTAAACAAAGCCATCCAGAGGTTTAATGAAAAAAATTTCCCCTGGCTTTCGAATTAAAGGGCTATGGTGAAAGATTTAACTTAGCTCTTTTGACTTAGAAAAATAACACACTAGAAGCATTAAAACGTTTTGTAAAAATTCCTTTTACACTAGATTCTTTGCAGAGAAGAAGTTTCTCTGGTTTTCTCGCTCTTGGTTGGTGGGGCTGTGAAATGAAAGGACATTTCCAAGGTTTAGGGTGGGTTTTCTTTCTTCCTCCTGCAGAATTTATTTTGCTTTTATATTAAAAGCCTTGAAACAATTGCAATGCTAAATCCTGTGTGTCTAAGCAAGGTAATTTGGTCTGAGTAATAACAGAAGCCTTTGCCATTAATAAAATGCAAGAAACATTGAGCAGAAAGATGGGGACCTGATTCTGCTCCATCATCAGTGGTGGGAAGGAAGGGCAGTGCTCCTTGGGAGGCAAATGTCCATGGAAGGAGAGAAGTGGGAGGTTGTTTTCAGCCAAAAATTAAAGTTTTAATAGGAAAATCCTGTGTGTGGAGCAGAATTAGCTCGGGGTGTTTGGGGCAGTGTAAACCTAAACTGGGATTGCAAAACAAAGCACTTTTGACCCAGGTGGCCAAGCCAGGGGTCCTTCTTGTTCCATTTGGGTTGATCTGGGGTTTTTTATTTGTAGTACTGTGGATCTGGGATGATGCTTGGACATCAGACAGAGGAGGCTGGTGGTCTTCACTCCCGCCCAGTTTCATCTGCAGGAAATAAGGGGAGAAGAGAGTGTTCTGCTGGCTTGAAAACACCGTACAATAGGATGAAATATTGACATAATTTTAAGTCAGTGGGGTTTTTTTTCAGTGATTTAATGAGGTTTCACCAGGATTTCACTAGTAATAGCTTGACTCAGTACCTAATTTGCTCATTCTTGAGCTGTTCCTAAATGAATTGCTCCTTGTAGGTGGAACCTGTTCCCCTGCCAAAGCTGTATCTGGCCGGGGAACAGAGGGAAGTCTGGGCTTCGCACGTCAGGGTCTGAATTGGTGGCTGTCAGTAGGGTTTCAGTGGTCTGTCAGTGGCAGCACGGGGCACAGCCTGCCTTCCCTCAGCCCTCAGTAATCCCTGGAATCAGCAGGAGCTTTCCCAGCCCCGCTGGTCCCGCAGTCGCAGTCTGGCGGCGGGTTTGGGGGATTTTGGGAGCGGGACGCTCCGCTCGGGTTTATTTGTAAACCTCCCGCTGGCCGGCGATGGGGAATTTGATACCTTATCAAGTGAGATTCTGGGATTGAAAAGGGGAGAGCAATGCAGCCAGAAGGAGAGATTACAATTTAATAAATAGCAGAGATAGGGGGAGCTGCTATCAGTGCAAGTTTAATGCCATTAACCCGTGTGCCGTCGGGAATGGAGTACGGAGGGCAAAGCACCCAAAGGCTCCTGGGAGCAGCCAGCCCCTCACTGTGTCACACACTTCACAGAAGAGTTTTCCAAGGTGTAAAAATACCCAGGACTTCATTCTGCCTTGAAAAAACTATTTCACTCTGATAGATGTGCTGCCTGCTGATGCAGCGGCAGGACCGACAGGAAGGTCTATGGCAATTGGTCTTGTTTTCACATCAGAGAGGGACAGAGCCAGGGATTTGCAGCAGGAAAGGACTTGCCTGCTCAAGCAAGGTCCCATTTCCTACCCCAACCCTTGGTCACACTCGGCATGCTCAGCTTTACCCTGCACTCATTTTGTCCCTCAGTGTATTGACACAAGGAGGAGTTTGTGGGTTCCACTGCAGCGCAGAGCAGATGCTGGTGCACAGAGCTCTGCTGTTACTCACAGGCACGGGGTGCAGTGGTGGAGTGGTGGCTGCTGAATCGCAGCTGGATGTCTGGACGGCAGTGGGGTTGCCAGATGTGCGCTGCTAACACGGGGAAGGAGTGAAAAGGGAGGGAAGATAAAACTAGAGCTTCCCCAGCCTTCCCCTTTTTTTACAAGAAAGCTTTCGGTGCAGTTAATCCCTCTAACCTGCATTTGCATTAACACTTGCAACCTCACACGTTGCTGCTAAGAAGTTTTGGCAGCTCCTGGCCCTGATTGCAGAGGTAACGCTGCACTTGTCTCCTCTGCTCTCCCTCAAGCATCTCAGGAGCCAGAGCCCGGCGCTCCATGAGGTTTCTCCCTGTACACATAAGCAGGCATCTTGGCAGAGCTTCAAAAGCCATTTGCCTTATTATTCATATGTCTGCTTATAGGAGCAGAAATGCTCCCATTTCTCACTTTCGGAATAAGGGCAGACACCAGGAAAGAGGAGATTTCTCATCTCTGGCACAGCCCTGCAAACCTGTGGGAGCTCATCCTGCCCCTGCTGCTTCCCTGGGATTTGGGAAGCGGGTTTAAAAGCCCCCCCATCGATCTCCAGGTACATGAAGAGCCTTCTCAAAACCAGCTGAAATCCGTGGGGTCTTGGAGTATGTGCAGAGTTGTGGTCTCGGGCGTGTGTGAAACTCTAGAAGGAAGAGTTGGAAAAAAAAAAAGCTTCAAAAAAAAGACCAAATTTTGCTTTTCTTCCTGCCGTCAGGAGAGCTGACATCATGAAAATGCTGCGGAGATTTAAACATCATCAAAATTACTTCGCCTCCTCCCTGCATTTTCTCAAACAAGCTTCAAGAACCCTTGCTTTAAAACAAATTAGTGGACTGGAGCAGCCTTATAAGTCCACAGAGCCATTAAAAGTTGAAATATTTGGTCATTCCTCCTCTTGGTTTAAACTGGGATTCATCCAGAGTTCAAGTGCACGTATCACATAAGAGCCACGGTCCCATTTTGCCGAGGTCCATTTCAGCGTTGATGGTTTTCTAGTGCCAGGAATCCACTCTGCAGCCAGGCCAGCAGATAAATCAAAGCCGTGCGCGCCGATGAAATTCAGGAGCCAGGAGTCACCATTGCAGCCCATATAAATCCCCGCATGCCAGCCCCGGTGCTTTTGTCCGTGCCATTAGAGCCGGGAATTATCTGGCCCTCTTTGCTGATGTATGGATTAACTGGCTGCCCGAGTGTTTAGGGACGGTTATCAGCCGGCGCTCGGGGCGCTATCAGAGGAAGGGACGCCTGCCGCGGGGCTTGGTCTCTCACCCTTTCTATTACCACCTGTCAGTGGCAGGGGGTGTGCTGTGAAGCTGTACAGTCACAGGCTACAAGTGTAGATAGTTTCTGACGGCTGATCAAAGGGGAAAACCAAAGGCCTGATAACGGGGACGTGTTTCATGTACTTTTAACTTTGAGAAACATTGGCATTTGCGTTTTTTCCCCTCGGTAGGCTGGCAGAAACCAGGCGCGGTAAACGCTGCGTATTCAGTTACCTAATAGTGGAGTAAATGGTATGTGCTTGAAGCAACAAAGCGTAACTGTAATCTTGTTCCAAGTGGGAATGATTTAAGTAAGCCTTTGCAGAAGACTTGCTGTATAATAAAGGAGAATAATTTTAATTTGTACTTTGAAGTGATCTTGGATTCGGAATCTAATCTTTGCATTGGGCAGAACATCATACCCTGCTGTGAATGAGGTAATAAGTGCAAGGCAGGGGATTATTTGCAGCATCTTCCGTAGGTACGTGCGCTCCGTCACAAGAACCAGCATCTTCAGGAGCGTGCTGCTGCTGAAAGACTCTCTGCTGGAGCACGTTTGGCCTAGAACTTCACAGGGCAGGAGCAGGGAAAACCCGCAGATACCCCAGCCTGAGGGCAGGGCCCGCTTTCTTCCCTCAGCAGACACACTTCAGACACGAGGCAGCTCTGCCACGCTGGTGCAGTTCTCTGTTTAAGAGCAAGAAAGGGATTTCAGCTAAAATTTCTGCCCGTTGGCAAAGGCAGAATGACTTGACCCTTTCCACTGTGTGAGACAAGGAGGGGGACAAGGATCTCAACAGCAGCCCAGTGAAAGACAAGTCAACTTTAAAGATAATTTCTAGTTATCTAACATATGCTTAAAAACATGTGTATTTTTTTTAACATTACACGTGATTCACAGTTGTGTTCGTACGCTGCTTTGGTGACTGTCACCAGGGTGAAACCAGACCTGGGGCCGTGTTTCCAATTTAACCTTTTTGCTGACGTCAACTCGGGCGAAGCTGGTGGGCGCCCGGGGCTCCACCCGATCCCGCCGTGCCGGGAGCGCCAGCGCTCCAACTAATCACCCTCTCCCAACCTCGGGACGCGGAACGCCGCGGACGGAGGTCGGTGGCGGCGCGTCCCGGCCGCGTCCCACGTGTTTGTTTGTTTGTGTGTGTGTGCGTGTGTGCCGCAGGTGCCTTCGACCGGAGCGTGACGCTGCTGGAGGTGTGCGGGAGCTGGCCCGAGACCTTCGGTCTGCGCCACATGTCCTCCGTGGAGCACGGCGAGGAGGGGCTCCGCGAGCGCCTGGCCGACGCCATGTGCGAGTCGCCCAGCAGGGACATGGTGGGATCAGGAACAGGTACAAAGAAGAGGTGTGATCAGAGATCACGTACATCTCACCCAATGGTGATTTTTTATTTTAATTTTTTTTTTTATTTCAATTTTTTATTTTTTTTAAAAAAGTTTTGCCTTTCCTCTCTGCGCTTTCTCTCTCTTTCTCTCTCCCTCTCTCTCTCTCTAGTTAAGTTTTGTGGCAGTCTGAGTCGTTCGTGTAAAGAAATCAGTGGTGGGTCACGGAAACAGAGCCCGAGAAGTCGCAAGTAACTTGAAGAAAAATACTGGCACTTGAAGCCCTTTATGATAAGGGCTCTCCTCCCTCTCCTGCCAGCCCAGGAGCACCCGGGGCTCTGTGCGGATTGCTGCCCTTGCCCGCCCTGCTCCAAACAATGTCGTAATCACACACACCCTCTTTTTGTGTCCTGGATAGAGGCACTGCGAAGCGCTGGTTCTGTAATCCAAATTAATCCATCTTCATCAGTGTCCATTATATTGATAAATTATATCATCTGTTTAAGTAAATGGAATGGCACGTCAGAGACTGTGCTGTCAGAAGGGGCCCAGTGGCAGGAGATGCTCAGGAATTAAAGCGCAGTTATTGCGGTTTTATTGTCTCCATTAATTTCGACTTGTTCCAAAAAACACCTCTGGTAAAAACACCCAACAGCAGTGGTGGCTCCTGACATCAGCTGCCAGCTGACTTCTGGCAACTCGCCTGGGGAGGAAAAAGAGAAGGAACTCTGGCAGAAAGGTGTGGGAATGGCAGCCTCTGGAGCTTTCAGGAAGGCTGTGTGGGACAGCAGTTGTGTCTTCCTTTTGCTGTTGCCCTCACGTATTGCTGAGGGTCTTGTGCTGCTCTGAGCTCTTCCAGCTCCTCGAGAAGACTCAGGGTCTTTCCCATCAGGGCTCCTCCCCTGCTTTGCAGGTGGGTCACCTCTGAGCACATACAGCAGGTACCAAACTGCATCTGCCTCCCACAGTCTGCAGGAGGAGGAGGATTCAGAGCAGAACTGAAGCCCTTGTGACCCAACTGGTCCCCTTTCCAACTGCCTCTCCTCTGATTGCCACCTTGAGAAAGATGAAGTCAAAGGATGGTTTAAGATTTGTTATTAACAGAAGGAGTTGGTTGAACATTAAGTGTGGGTCTGTGACAGATGTGGTGCAAATCCTCACCAGCTTGTGGCCTTGGGTGAGGCATTTCCCGTGTCCATGACCCCAGAGCTCCATCACTGCAGTGAGGGACTTCAGTCAGCTCATGTCTGTGAAGGGCTGGGGAGGTGGAAAAACCAGGCTGTGACAATAGAGAAAGGCACACATTTCATCACTTATTGACCCATACTGTGGTCAGCGTGGACTTTGGGAGGGGATCCACTGCTGATAATGGGTCAGCCCCACCCCGGGCTGCGTAGGGTAGGGAAAGGTGAGGGGAATACCTTCTCTGAAAGCTGGAGCCTTCCAGACATGCCAAGTTAAGGTGACTGACTGCCCTGGAGACTTGACAGTGTATTATACTGTAAACCAAGAACTTGCTCAGAGGCAGAGCTCTGTGTTTTGCTTCCATTTCCCCCAAGCCCAGCTGATGGCAGTGAGAGCCAACTTCTTTGGCATGAGATGAGGCTCACACTGCAGCAGGTGGAGAGACAGAAAGGAGCTGTTTGTAGAGATGCCATCCCTGAGCTAAAATTCATCCAAAGAGGTTCCTCCCTCCTTTTACTCCAGACACATAAATCTTCCTAGTGAGTGTGAGGCAGGTGCCAGCTCAGAGCAGCAAATGTACGTGGCAATAATGAGTAACATGAGCACTGACCCAACTCACCCCATCCCACCACCCTCCTCCCGCTGTCATTAACAGTCTGTGTTTTCCCGCCTGTCGTGGGATTCTCTCTACCTCTAACACACTTTATTCTCAGGATCTGGGCATGTGGTGACTCAGAGCAGCAGAGCAAACCTAGTGATAAGGCGGTGAACTCCCGTGCCCTTTCCACTTCCATCCCCTGACAGCCCTTGAGCTGTTCCTCCTACCAGACAGACATAAAAAGTTCTCTCCTGCTCAGATGGCACCTGGAGAGCTGCACTTGCCCGGGGAGTCGACTGGCAAAGGCTGCCAGCACCATTCCTGAGGCTGGGAGCACAGGGAAGGGCTCATCCAGTAAATGGGGAAAGATAAGCGTGGAGCTGCGTTACCGTCCCTTCAAAGAAGAGCTGTCTTTGTTGGCTCTTAACAAGCAGGGGAGTTTTCACTTCCCCCAAACCACTGACATCGTAACCAACCTTGGCTGAACTGACTTGCCTTTGCAAACATTCAGTTTTCTTCCTTGGGTTCTCTGCTGCCCACTCACTGCACTGAAGGGACAGCAAAGAGCTCAGCAGGAAAGGACACTGCAGGTTTGTTTGTTCGGAGTTGATTTTTGTATTGGTTTATATTTATACTTTTATATTGGTGCTGCTTCCAAAACCGGTGGTTATGTTTGTGCATTGCACTCAGAATTGTGGAAGTTACAACCTTTCTTCCAATAATCCTAAAATGGCTTATTTTAACTTATTCATGCCTTTATGTTATGTATGCTATAACCCCTGTTTGTGCTCCTTGGATTCTCTTCAGTCCTTAAATAGATTTTGCAGAGATTTAACAAAACTTGCAAAGTCTTACTCGGACTGCAATGTGAATGAATGAACGTTTCTGACTCGGAATGTGAAGACATGAGCCTGTGCAGTGCTGGAGTCCACTGTGTGGACAAAAAATGGGCAGTGGGATGGACAGTGGGACTTCGTCAAGTGCTTAACTGGTCCTGACACGCACTTAATGGCAAGAGATAAATAGATTCTTTTAATGCCTTAACTGTTAGGGCATAGCTGACACGTAGATTTATTTAGGAATCAGGGCTGATACGGTGCAGGGTGAGGAGGAAGTGTGTGCTCGTGGTGCACAGAGCGCTCTGGGGGGAGATATTCACAGGGCCTCGGTTCCATACCTGCCCCCTTGCATTGCAGAGCAGCAATGGCAACGCTGACCCCGGGGCCTGGCTGCTGGCAGAGGCAGAACTGACCCAAAGATAGGTCATACCAGAACCATCACACTGGAGGATGCTAAAGCCATGGGGAATCATCTGGCACTTGCAAGCAAGGGGAGTTAGAGGGGTCTTTTCCACCTCCGACTCCGACTGGTTGCCAAGGGCTGCCGGACAGGGAACGGGATAGGAGGAGAACCAGCTCTGGAAAATGACCCCCCCAAAACTCTACTTTCCTTGTGACCCAAATGATAACTGCAGTCATCCAGCTAGTTGGCTTGATTGGGAAACCAGCTTTTTTCCTTGTTATCCAATTATCCAGATGACCCGTGTCTATCTTAAGTGGAGTCTGCTGTACATAAGCTGTCAGCCCAGATACACATTGAATTCCAAAGAGGGCGTAAATTGGCAAAGATGCAAAAAGATGTTTTTGCTGTTTCTGTCAAACTCTCACTGAAAAAAAAAAGAAATTATGAAGGCCTACTCGCAAATGTTAGTGGTCAGTGCCCTCTTTTGCTTGCAAAGCTTTGTTTTCAAGTAGCTACAATATTTACATTTGCAGTGCAGTTTCTGAGTGTGTGCTGGAACTTCACAGTGCGTTCCCAAAAATAAAAAAAGAAGATTTATGTGATTTATGAAACTTTGCTTCCAGGAGACCAATATCTCTGACAGGATCCCATTTAAACTGGACATGTAGAAACTGCCAGCCCAGGCGAGAAATCTCTCCCTCCAGAAATGCTATTTAGTAATCACTGAATCCTCTGATTCACCTATTCCTCCAACAAGTACATTTCCCAAGCTTTCCAATGTATTTTGATAATTTCTAGGCTTAATATTTAAAATCAGTCTGTCACAGGGGACCGAGCCATTACAGTCTGAGCAACAGGATGTTTTTGGAGTTTTTTTAGTACTTATTTCTTCCAAAACTCCAAGTCTGTGGGAAGCCCGTGGCACAGCGGTGAGTGGCACCTCTGGCCCTCGGAGGAAACCGGCTGGATTCCTTCCAAATTTCATGAACAAACTCATAATGCGATGAAGGAAGCTCGTATGTTGAAGCAAACTCTTTAACCTGATTAATGGGATGTAAGTAAGTGGAGCTAATTAGACATGCTGTTAGGGAATAGCCTGTAGGAAACCTGGGATTGGCGTTCCTGGCACTTGGGGTCCTGGTCCCCAGCCAGAGCCCTGTGCTCACACCAGCCTGAGCCTAACATGGGTCTGGACACCTTTGAGATTTGCAGGGGGGTGATTTGGAAATCTTCCTGTGAAGTTTGGGGGTTGGAGAAGGGAAGTGAGAGGTTTCCTGGTGTGCCTGGCTGAGGGGAGAAGCACAGGGAGGAGAGCCAGCCCGTGGCTCCTGTGCCAGGAGCATCCTCCCTGGGCTTTGGTTCCAAAGGAGAAGATACCTGTGGTCACAGGCTGTGTTCAAAGGTCAGCACCCACCTGGGCATAGATGTACCTTTAGTTTCAGGAATAGGGTTAGTCCTTTATTGAGTAGAGTTTCCACTGGTACCTTCCCCTCCCTCTCTCCCTCCTTTCCTTCTTTCCTTCCTCTTCCTTTTAATTTTTCCAAGTTTATTTTCCCCTTCTCTCTCCTAACCTCGTCCTAATCCTAACTCAGACATGGGCTGTGGGAACACAGGGCAGTGGGTTTTGCCTCCAAAGAGCATTCCTGCCAGGAGATTTCTGCACGGGTTCAGCACAAAACCAGCTTGGGCAGCTAACACACCGGTGGATCAAATAACATCGATGCTAAAAGCAGCCTTTGAACTTTCAGAATATTCATCCCAGGGTCAGAGATTAAATTACCCCCTCCAATAAGTCTTAAGAGCTCAGTGCAGTTCTTCCTGCTAAAGGTTTATTTGGATGGGCCTCGTTTAAAAGAGAGGAAAATTGAGGCTCTTTGGGAGCCACTGGTTTTGGAGTGCTGGAGAAGAGGAGCGTTGGCCTTGCACATGTTTTGGGACACTGAGCACTTCAGCCTGGCATTTTTAATTTACCAGTCATTTCCCAGGTCTCCAAATTCCACCTTGCCACCAGCCCTGGCAGTGTTTAGTGGAAGTTCTTGCAGGTCATTCATTTTTTAAGGGGGAGGGGGTTTGGGTGCTGATATCACGAATGTTTCTGGTGTGAGTTTAAGTCCATTCATGTTTGTAGAAAAATTCCAAAGGGAGCACTGATGCCACGAGACAACTCTGACTTTCTGCCATTTGATAACAAGTTGATCAACTGCGTTTACTTATTCTCAGCTGTGGTGTGGGGAGATTCCTTTTCTTTTTCTTCTTACTAAATCAAGGCATTTTTTTTAAGAAATATTTTATTTTTGATACAGACACAGCCGGTGAAGTAGCAGTAAAAAACATCACCACAAAGAGGCACATGGCTTTGAAATGTTTTGGTATGTAACATAACTCTATTGTTATCAGGTCTTAACTTTTGCACAAAGAGTATTTTTTCCTTGTCCTAAAAGCAAACCCTCTCTCAGCTTCCCAAGGGCTACATGCGTAACGTGGCCATGGGGGGACAAACCAAAAAATATCAAAGTGTCTCAAGTCATTTCACAAATAACATTGTTCTGTTTCTCTCCTCAAACGAACAAGAGTTTCTTTGATTTTTTTTTTTAAGTCAAATTTAGGATTCTGCTGTTCAGAGCAGAGAGGTCACAAGGCCCTAATGTATTTAGCATTGACTGCCCTCTCTTGTAGTGCGTCTATTAGTCAGTAATTTGATTTGTACCTATTCATTTGCAGTCCCTGCAGGAGCTCTGAGCTGGCCCCAAGTATAATTGGTGCTGTCTCTATTTTTACATCATTAGATTAGCCCCGACTCCTGGCCACTTGTTGTCTGCGCTTGTCTGTCCATTTATACAACCTAATGTAACACAAAATTCATTACTGATCACATTACTTTCAACTCTGAAGCCAGCTTTGTGATAAACATTTTGTTAACCCCTTCCTGCCAGCGCGCAGACCTGGGGCATAAATGCACTCTCCCTTTGCAGAAAAATCAATATCATAATAAAGCAAAGTGCAGTCACATTTCTGGGTTTGTCATTCCTCCCGCAGAAAGAAATGGGGAGGAACGTATAGGGGATGACTAAATGGTGTCTGCATCCAGGCACCTCAGCTGCTCGGCATGGAATGAGCTCAGCAGTGTCCTTTCTGCTGCAATATAAAGAAGTGACACGAGATAGGGCCAGCACTCCATTTAAAACTTAATTTCTTACTCATTGTTCTGCAAGTGTTTTAGCTCTTCTGGTCAGGCTGTAATCAGGTTATGACATTATTGGAACTGGACATTTTTCTCCCAGTGCTTGGTCTCAAAGTAGTGAACAGAGACACAGTTCCCTCTCTCCTTAGAGATTTGTTATTGTGTCGGGGTTTGTTTTGGTTTGCTTTGGGTGGCTGTTTTTCCTCCTAATGATTAAGCAAATTAACTGCAGCACTTGAGAATTTCGCAGGAAAATGTCGAGCTCTGTCCTGCGTGGCTTGGCTTTGCTCAGTGTGACTGTGTGCTGAGTCCCTCCTAAAGCATGAAGCTGTTTGCAGCGCTCAGGCTTCTGCTCTTAATTCCAGGGGGAGCAGGAGGAGAGCCGTGGTAGGTATTCCCTGGGGGCTGAGCATCCTGCCCCTGAGCTGATGCCTCCTGTGCGAGGAGATGGATTTTGGTGCGTGCAAAAACTCTGTTGATTTTTAACAGGTTTTCTAAATTCATCTTCTGTTTGTGCAGCTTGGTTTGGAAATCTGTTATTTGGAGTTTTCTAAATATTTAGAAATATTTCTCAGTGTTTATTAAATCTTCCCTTTAAAAGTCTGAGGCCTGAAGTCTGCCCCACACCGAGTGGTCCCACACTGAGCAGGGGGCAGGAGACTGCAGGATTTTTCCATCTCTAATTTCTATAATTACCTTGTCATTCCTTTTAGGATTCTTTGCATGGTGTTTTTATGTAGAATACAACTTATGGCAAGCATATCTCTCTTAGTAAGTATGAGAGCCCTTGTCCCCCAGCATTTGAACCAGAACTGGTATTTTTACAGCTGTTTTGTGAGCCAAAACTTGCTGCAGCTGCTGAGGTGGTGGCAGAAAAAAGACAAGACAGTTCCTGTCCTTCTTCCCAAGCCCAGCAGCCCCAGAGAGCTGTTCGGTATTTGCTGGGGTTTGGGGTGTGCAGCACAGGCTATCACAAGGCTCTCATAAGCTGTGCATTGCCCCCTCCAGGGGAGATGGGAGAGGAGGCTGTGGAATGGAAACCCGTTTGTGCAATAAGTTGTTAAGCGGTCAGACTGTTAGATGAACCCTTCTTGGGGAGGTGGGACGAAGTGTGAGGCACCAAACAGCAGAGCACACACTAACACAGCAAAGCCCCCAGCAGCAAATGGAAGGTCAAGAGCCAAAACAATGCCCGTGGCGTGAGCCAACCCTCTGGCCCTGCAGCTTCCAGTGCCCGCAGCCTCTCTCCCACCACGGGATCTGCTCCTCCTGCCTTGGCATCAGCAGGCACAGGCCCTTTGGGGAGCTCCCACAGTGCCACCTCTGCCGTCTCCAGGTCCTTCTCCAGGTCCTTCTCCCACCCTTTGGGTGCTGTATCGTTTCCTGTTGTTGTGCCGCAGTTTGCAGCCCTGCCCTCACCTCTCATCGCCTCTTTCTCTAACAGAGCATCAGACAAATAATCACCTGATTTTTTCCCATAACCCTGCCTTGCTACACGTGGCGGAGCCTGAGAATATCAGGCCTTGAGTGATGGTGATGTTGGCTGGCTGAGGCTCGTGGGGTGTCTTAGGGGATCTGCTGAGGCAGAAGGAGAGGGATAGAGAAAAGGAGAAACAAACGCCACGGGGGTTTTGGCTGGGGGAGGATCTCACTGCTCCGTGGGGATGGAGACTCCCTGGAGCATCCCTGTGGGCCCAGATGCAGTGGCTGCCCCTGGAGGGAGCAGGGTTGTGGCCAGGTCCCTGGCAGTGCTGGGAACGCTTAGTTCTCCTTCAAGTATATATCCTAATTTGTGGTATGAAAAGATTAGCTTTCCTTCCATTCCTAGCCTGCTGTCTCCCCACCATGGATAATACATAAAACAGTAGACTTTTATTCATTAACATTTATGGGAAAATGTTAATATTAAACTGTAAGTGAAAAGCCCCATCTTATTGAATTCTTCTGCTGTGTTATTGGGAGCCTAATTTCATTTTGCATTTAAATAAAAACCAGATGACGTTCAGGACGGTCAGGCAAGCATTCTGTAAGTGAGAATTTATCTTGCGATCTGGGTAAACAATGTCTCATCATTTAACAGTTATTATAAATAATGGGTTTTTAAGCACTTTGCTGGGAGTTCATATTGGCTCCACACGGGTTGCACTGAGGGAGAGAGAATTTCAGTGACATCTTCCAGGCATCCGGTGAGGAGGAATCATATCCTGAGCTCGCTTCTCAAGCTGCTGCAGTTTTCATCCTCCTCTGGTTATTATTGCTCAATATTGTGTGACCAAAACTACTGACAGGAAGGAAAAATGACAAATTGGTTGCAAGTATTTTGGGAATGAATAAACCGTGTATGCTGCTGCCCCCCCCACAAAAGGGAAAGGTGTTTGGGCCCCTGCAGAGGCTCGTGCAGGTGCTTCAACCTCCAAAGGGCCATTCTTTCTGTGAAAATGGGGCTGCGTAGAAGTTGTGCCTTCACAGAGAATGAAAAAGGTGTTGAGGCAAAACATGCAGACAGAAAAGATCCTAAAGCAGCTGTTTTTTTCTGTGTTTCTGCTGGTGCCCTCTGAAATGACATCACTGGTGGTTACGTGCTTGGGAAGTTAGGGAAAGAGTGAAAACTCCCCAAAATGGAAATTGCTTTCCCCCACTCCTGCTGGTGCTATTCTGCATTTCATTCCTGTCTCTTCAGATTAGGTGCTGGTGCCTTGGTTCTCTGCCTTTGCTCTGTGTTCCTTAGACATCAGGATCTTGGGGATTCCTCCGAGGCATTTCCTATCACAGGCAGGGAGCAGCTTCCCCACGGTCTGTCCCGCATCCTGGGGAGGAAGGAATCGGTTTTCCATGCAGACAGAAACAGGTGGTAAGGGGATGACTTTTGGAAGCAGCTGTCCACTGGTACTGGATTTGGGAGGGCCTGCTGTGGCTGGTGGTGTGCCACCTCTGGACACGTCAGGAGCCACCCACCCTGTAACGTGGCTGTTCAGGACATAAACTGCTTCCTGCCTTTTTCTGCGTGAGGCACTTTGTCCCATTTTCCAGAGAAACCCCCACAGCTAAAGTACCATCTTCTTTTATTTATTTATTTCCGGTAGTTATTTGTTATCCCCTTGGTCAGTGACTTGCTCAGTAACTGCCCAACACACGAACTCTGTGTTTACACCAGAAGCTGATGGTGTTGTGAAAGACAAAGGGTCACTATCACTCCTCTGACTGTTTCCAAATTCGTTTTTCTGGGAAGGCTGTAGGCAGGAAGGTGCTGGCAGGGTCAGCAGGCAGGACCTGCCCTGTTGCCTGTTCCAAGCTCCAGCTTGGTGACTTGGCATGGGAGCAGGGAGCCAGGAGTGGCTGGGGATGGAGAGCAGAGGCAGAGCCCTGGCTGGGGTGAGCGGGATGGGACAGTGGCAGTCCCTAACCAGATCTGGTGGTCTGTCCTGCACAGGGGTGCTCAGAATGGTGCTGTGCTGGGCTTCTCCCAAGGCAGAGCACAGCATCCCCGTGGAGCAGCTATTCCCATTGTCTCTGAGGCCACCTTGTCACGTAGAAATTACTTTTGGGAGCCTTAGTGAAGAGACAAATCAACCTCACAGCATTCTGCAGCCATGGAGGGAGGTGAATTGTACAGGCACAGATCCCTAACCTGAGATTTGGGGGTGCTTTTTTGCCTCCACTCAGGGCCACTTTAACCAAACCCCTAAAAAAAAGCCCTTTTTATTATATTATGCCAGGATTATGTTGTCCCTCTGGTTTATCTTTTGGAAATGTGGCTGGTCACCCACCAAATGTGAGCAGAGAGCCTGCAGAGGAGCACATCCCGAGGAGCAGGTTGTTCTGTGAACTGCACTGCCCGATGCCCAAGCGCAGAGCAGGATCTGCCCAGCCTGGCATGATTTAAATCCCCTTTTCCATGGGATGCGACCAGAGGAATGCCTTGGTTTGCCAGTAGCTCTGCCAGGTTTCACACAGGGTTACCTTCCACCACTGCTCCTCCACCAGCTGCAGCTCAGCCACACATTTGTAAGAGTGTAACTACAAAGATGAAGTATAATAGAATCAATACTCGGAACAATTTTTAAAATATGACTTCTAAAAAAGCAAAAACGTCGAATTTACTATTTCCAGCTGCCTTCTGGTTTCAGGAGCACAAATGGGAACTGCTGTGTTGAACAGCTCCATTAACAAAGGGCCAAATTAAGCTTCAGATGTCATTTTTATCAAGGCTCTTTCATATTTATGTCTAACATCTGAATTTGGAGCTGTATAAATAAGAGAGAGTGTATTAAGAGCCTCGAGCAATCCTGCAAGAGAGTGAGCCCACGAGGTTGGCCTCTTGTTTTTCCAGGCTGGGTTAATCCTCAGTCGAGGTAGAGCCGTGATTTTAAGGGGAGCTCCGAGTGCTTCATAAAATTAGGGCTGCGTGTAGAAAACTGGTCTGCTTGAAGCAGCCACCTCAACATAACGTCTCAAATAATTGACTGAATAGACTAAATCAGTTGCATTAGGATTATTTGGATGGGTTTGGAGCTTCTCAGTGACACTAAACTAGCTCTGGGGAAAAGAGGAGGAGAGCTCTGGTCCTGCTCTCCACCTGAGCTCTCCCGACTTGAGAGCCTTGAACTGCTTAGATGAGCACACAGGGCTGAGGCTGTGGTGACATCATTTCGTGAGCTTCCTCAAAATTCTTCTGATTTGGACCAGCTGAGCATCTGCTCCCCCCCAGACTTTTAACTTTTGCTTTGAATCAAACCCAAATTCCAGTCGGGTCCAGCTTCCTCCTCAGCATCACTCTGCGCCGGGGGAGCAGCCCAGGGCCTCTGGCTGGCCCAAAAGGCCGCTTTGCATCAGAAGTACTGGAACTTGTGCCAGAATTACTTTGCTTTGTAATATTATACTTTTAAAATGAGCTTGGCGATGCGTTTGTGTCAGGAGCACAGAATGCACGTAGGCGAGATACGCTGAGCGCAGGAGTTGTCCTCTTCTGGGTTGCCTTGCCTTCCTACCTGAGGGTTTTTAAGGAGGCAAATGACTGAGGGGCCGTCACAGAGAGGAAAATGTTGGGTCTTAGATGTGAAAGAAACTGAAATTTGGAGGGTCACGTCTGAAATCCCCCGTGCAGCGCGTGGGTGAGCACTGCCCAGACCCTGTGGTCATCCCCAGGTCTGTGGGTTTGACCTCCAGGCAGCTTTTCCTTACGCAGCTCTTTTGCTGGGACTGTTTGGCCAAGCCCAAGGAGGAGGAGGAGGGACCCCCAGCACCCCCAGGTGCCATCACACTCCTGTGTGGGGGCTTTGCTGCAGCCTCCTGTGGGACAGGACCCCCGGTCCCATGACCTCGAGGGCTCCAGCTCTGGAGGGAAGGGGGATGCTCAGATCCACACGTGGGGTCCACACCTGCTCTGGACAGAAGCCTGGTGTTTCAGGAACGGGAGAATTGCCTCCAGGACTTCTGAGCAGAGTCCAGTGGGTGCAGGACACGGAGCTGGTAGGTGTCATAAACATGCATTTTCCTTTGAATTTGTAATTTCCTTTGCGGAGTTGAGGCTGACGGAGGGGTCAGTGTTGAGCAATCCGAGGCACTCCCATAGCCCTGGGAACGAGAGACCAAACCCAGGAATTTTAATACAGTGTTTTCTCTGCGAATGCTTTTGGTCTGATATACACAGATGTGCTGCTTGCGTAACTGAAGATGCAAGATAGTTCTGCCTAAGTCCGCTGAAAGGTTGTCTACACGCTGGTTTGCACGGGAAAGCATGTGGCACATATAGAATGGCTGACAGGAATTCATGGCAGCAACATGGGGAGACCTTCAGGATGGGCTGGGAGAGAATTCCTTTAAACCCAAACGGCCATAGCTGCATATTCATCTAAAAAACTCTTCTGGAAGTGTCGTACAGGGCTTGCATGATGTGCTGGGCTGCAGAAATCATTTTCTGCGAGCATTTGGCTGTTGTAGCTTTTGAAATTTCACATTCTGACTAAAATCAGCAGCTCATCCTTCTAAGTGCNAGGGCTTGCATGATGTGCTGGGCTACAGAAATCATTTTCTGCAAGCATTTGGCTGTTGTAGCATTTATGTAGGAAAACATCCTAAACCTCCTTACAAAAATATACAGCTCTAGGAAAATTGAGATTATTTTTAAAAGCACTGGAGTCATTGTGAAAGTGCCTATCGTGAAGAATATGCTCCCTCTAAATGCCAGTCCTTTATCTGGTGCACTTTTAACCTTCCATAAAATGCTCAGAGTCAGGTCTGGTGAGATGCCAGAGTCTTGGGTCTCCTTCTCTATGGGCTTGACTCATATGGAGCTTTTTAAGAGTCTCATTTTAAAGGGGTAAACAAGCTGCTTGCCTTTGGTAGACAAAATTCTTCAGAAGTTCATGCATGAAAATGCTCTGTCCTTATCTCACCAACCTCTTCGTGCCTGAAGCAGACCCAGACATTTCTGTAAGTTCAGGTGTCCCCCCCACTTTGTACGTGTTAAGTTGTTTGGCATCTCCGCAGTGAAATCAGGCACCAGAAGTGAGATCTGGGCTCTCAGAGGGGCTCAGATGTTCAGAAGGCTCGGTCTTGGTTCCCCTGGTTCTCTCCTGCCTCCTGCACCTCCTCTTCTCCTTGCTGGGTCCTGCCACCTTTGTTCCAAGACGCCAGGTTTCATCTCCGAGTGCATGGCACGAGGCAGCTCCGTGTGGATTCAGCATCAGAGTTATTGTAAGGTGGTTTGACAGTCACTAATATTTTACATAGGCCGCTGAATCCTGATTTCACAGGAGTTGTTGAGCCAGTGTTTCCAGTCTTCTCTGTTTGCAGATTTGATGGAGGCGCTTTGGTGGCGTCTCAACTTCTTTCAGCTTGCAGGAATTGATTTTCAACATTCAAATGCTGTAGTTATAATTTTCTATTTTTTTTTAATTTGCCCTCTCAATCAGAGTTTAAAATCTCTTTTCTCAAACTGCTGGCTTAAAAAGAAGGGAAAAGAAGCATTTCTTAGGAGCAGGTCTATCACAGCCCCCCAAAGCATCCCAGGAAATTGGTCCTCCCAGCTGCCTGTGCTGGAGTGCAGGCAAACAGGCCCAAGGCTTAGGGCAGGGAGCAGCTTTGCTTGGCTTCTAAACATCATCATAATAATGTGAACTTGTAGGTATAGTAATATATAAAACTGGGAACTGACTTCCTGCCAGTGCTCCCTTTGGAAAATACACTTGCCCAGAAATTTCAGCCATCTCGAATTAAAAGGAACGTGGAAAAATTAAGAGCTTTAATGAGCACTCGGTGCTTTCGTTTCACTGCAATTTAATATTAACGATTTTTGTTCATCCAAATACCCAAAAGTGCAGGTTCCCCCAGGGGTGTGGTGGCCCCCTCTGCCCTCCCCAGGGCCGGAGCTGCCGGAGGGGCTGGAGCCAGTTCCGCAGGTCCTGGCTCCAAGCGGCCGCCAAGGGTGTTGGACATGGGTTATAATTAGAGCTCCCTCGTTAGCATAATTGCATTTGGTAAAAAGCAAAAGCAAAAAAAAAACCGAGCAGAGAATACTCAAGAAAAACCTCCAACTGCAGCAGCAGCAATGCAATCTCCAGGCATCCCAGTGTTCGTGCATCCTGGTTGGGTTTCCGACTCGGCGTCGGCTTGTGAGCCATTCTGCACCTTGGATGGCACCGTGAGCATCCCGGGCACCAGGCATGGAGCTCGTGGTGAATGTTCACACAGAAGTAGTGCCAAAAGCATTCAGCAGGGTTTGGGATGTTGCCTAAATGCAGAAAGGTGGGGATCTTCCATACACGAGTGCGTGTGGGTGACCAGGGCGGTGTGAGCTCCTCCAGGGCAGCACATCCCGCTCCCTTGGGCAGCAGTCAGGAAAATTAAAATGTTTAACCAGCCCATTCACTGGGGAGCCTTGTGTAAATTACAAACAGTTTAAGAGATCCTCAAGACTTCCATTGTGTTAATACAAATTGCCTTTTAGCGTCCCCTTTATATAGGACCCTTTTGAGTGAGAATCCAGATGGCAGAAGCTACATAATTATTATTCATTACAGTTAATAAGTAACACTCAGAACGCCCCAGTCAGTTCTGCAAGTCCCCCGTGATGGGCATTGTGTAAATGTAAGGGTGAAAAAGTAGTCCTTGTTGCAGAATATGTCAGGATTTCAGCTAAGGACAAGGAGAGGTGAAGGGCCCTTACGTGTGCCTGCCCCAGATCAGGGGCCAGGCTGTCATTCCCAGAGCTCTCTCTGCGGGGAGTCTCCTCGCTTCTCCTCCAAAGGAAGGGAATTGTCTTTCCTTTTAAAATGAGGCTCGAGTTGTGGCCTTTTAGCCGTTTATGGAGAAGGGCTCGTGGCTGGGGAGAGGTGGGTTTAGTGAGCAGCACCCTGTTCCTGGCCCCCGCCGCTGGTAAATGCCCGTCTTGCACCCCAGTGTCGGGAAGGGGCTGAGCCCGCGCCGGTGTCCGTGGCCCCTCAGCGCACGGCAGAGCCCGGGAGGTTCCCCAGAACAATTGCCATGAGTGACAGAAATGAAGTGGAGGAGATTCGAGCTGTGCTGGCCATTACCCCACTTCCTGCATTCCTACTTGTTAATTGTCTAATTCCTAACGAGTCTTGCGGCATCTGATGGACTTCGTGATGCGTGCTCACTCCGACGCTTCCTTCCCTCCCCTCCCCGGCCTCATCCCTCACCAGAGACCTTGTTCCTTTAAAAACGCCATCCTTAAAAATCAGAAACGCTCAGCCCAGCCAAAGGAAAAGGGAACTTGACATTAGTTGAGCTTGAAAGGCTCGGTGCTGTGAAAAGTGACTGACGTGTGAAAAGAGGCTACAATTAGTTCTTTCCCCGAGCACTCTCCCATTCAGCGCAGGGTCACTCCTTCAGCGAGCTGCGGCTTTGAGGGTAATGTGTTGTGACAGTTTGAGATGATGAAGAATAATTCTTGTATTCAGAGTTGCTGCCGCTTCCCCGCTGCCCCGACACATCAGGCTGCTGTCATTGTATCAGTTATCCCGGCCACGGAGCCTGGGCAGCCCCTCCATAGGTAGGAGGAACGGGTCAGCTCTTCCAGCAAGTGATTTGGGAGGGTGTTCTGAAACAGGGCTTTACAGGGGAAAGCAAGCAGAGGGAAAGGGAAAACCATTAGAAGAAATAATGCACTGGAGAGGAGATTTTGAGTAGGCATAAAGGAGATACCAGGGCTTCGAGAGGACCACTACAGGAGGGCGTGGATAAGAAAGGCAGCATAATTTATGATTGTTCCGGGCACAAGAGGGCTGTATAGATTTTCTACGGGCATCGAATTAATGCGCCCCATGAAATGGTTTCACATTTAAGCCTGGCAGGGCTTTGTACCTTCCTGGATTTGATGGGGTGCTTTGACAGTCCCTGGAGATTTCTGAATTTGAGGGTGCAGCCGCCTCGCTGCACAGGGGATGGCACTGCCCACCCCGACCTGCAGACCCCGGGCTGTCCGCAGAGCAGCTCCCCCTCCTCCTCCTGCCCTCCACCTTGGCAGCCAGCTCAGGGAGAACAACAAGGGACAGGCCAGGCCAGCCTGGCCACAGCGTGGCTGTGGGGAAGATGAGCACAAAGAAGTGTTTCCTGGGCCGTTTCATTTTCAGACTCCCATGGAACATCAGCTGTGCCCGTGCCGGGAAGCGATGCCAAGCAGGGCACACCAACCTCTGCTTGCAGCTCCTTCCGTGCCCCACGGAGTGTTCCCACAGCCCGGAGCGTGGTGGGTGCTGCGGGATGGTTCCCCCGGGGTGGGTGGGGGACCCCGGCTGGCCTCTGGCTGTGCCCCCTTCCTTGCCCACACCGGCAGCCACGAGCGGTTCCGCTGCCACCACGGTGGAAGGCGCGTGTGCCCTGAAAATCCCCCTTGCTCTGGGACCCTGGGTGATGCCAGCAGTGCCCATTACTGTTACTGTCAAAAGCGCAGGCGGGGCTGTTCCCAGCTCCCCTGAAGTGACTTTCTCCTCATGGCTTCAGCAGATGTTCCAGCTCCTTCGTCTTTTTTTTTCTTTCTTTTTTTCAGGGCAGTCAGGACTTTGTGAGCCGTTTCCTCCGGGGACATGGGCAGGTTTTAGTATTTACGTTTCCAGTATTAGCATTTATTTGTATTTGTGTTTGTTTTTCACGGGCTTCTGAAAGCCTGAGGGAGCCATTTATGGGGCCAAAATAATGCAAGTGCTGGTCTTCTCACAGTATTTCATTTCCTTGATGGTGGAAATGCTACGAGAAGAGCAGGTCTCATGTTATTTTGACCCCATAAATAGCTCCCAGAGGCCCCTTTCTTCCTTCTCCCACCCACTCCCCCCCAAATCAAATATTTAGGTTTCTGCAAAGCCTGACTTCTCTGCCCGGGTTATCTTGCTTCAGCAGAAGCAAATTGCAGTTATTACAAAATAGCCAGAGAGTCTATAAGGCCGAATGGGTTTTATATGATGCACAATTTGTTGGCTACTGTACAAGTTCATTAAAGTGTATCATAAGAGGTTGTTTTACTGGTACATTTAAGGAAGTTAATACATCTCGACAGTATATGCATGGGGGAATGCAGATACAATAACCCTCAGACATGCTGGGGCCAAGGCCATTCCTGGCGTAACTCCACCAGAGTAAACGAAATCACTTGCTGGGCAGCCGTGTCCTGCCCTGCTGGCAGAGCCCTGATGCTGCTGCTCTGGGCTCTGCTGCCACTCAGCCCATCCTTCCGTGGGGGATCCTTGGGGTTCCTTCTGTTCCGGCATCTTCCGCAAGCGCGTTCCCGGCACAGAGGAACGTCGATGGTCTGACTGGTTATGTGACAGGACTCATTTGGGTCTGGGAAGTATTTCAGCTCCTTTCAGCTGTGCCACGAGGCTTGGCTGGCCCACGCTGGGCTGGTGGGAGGGCAGTGCTGCCAGCACTGCCTGTGTGTAGGGACTGGCCTCTCCTGGTGCCCACAGCCCCACCGTGCCGTGGTGGCTCTTCTGCACTTTTTGGGTCTGTCCAGGCATTGGGTCTATCAGAAATCATCCTCTGGTTTTTAATCTGTAACAGGAGTGTTGTCCCCATGTCCCCAGTCTTGTCTGAGCTTCCCGTAGGAATGGCATCAATATTCCTCTGCCGTGCCCTGGTCTGCTGGAAAGGCTGGGGGAAAGAATAATACTATGCATTGGGATTTTCGATTTCATTTTTCAATAACGACACAGACTAATTCAGGGCAACGCAGGCACATGTGCCTGGTGGTGCAGGGGGTCAGACGTGCAGGCAGGCAGTCCCTGGTGACCATGTAAAGGCTAATTGCCCCCTTGGCGTGACCCAGCCGTGCTGGAGCGCCGGGCGAGGGTGAGGGCAAGAGCCCAATTTCCTGATCACGGCGGTGTCTCTGCGGCAGCGCTCGGCACTTTCGCAGGGCTGCCTTGGCTATCAAAATACACCGCTCGTCTGCCTGGCCGGGTAATTAGTTCCAGAGTTCCCAGTGCCGGGCTGTTCGAGAGCGCCCGGGCTCGTGTTCTGTGGGCAGTGTGTGCTTGTGCCATCCACAGCCCCTGGGATGGCAGCTCGGATGTGGGCTTTAGCCTGACACCCTCTGAACCCCGAGGGGCCTGGAAGTCATCCCCTCCGGCTCCTCCTGAGCCTCTGCACCTTCCACACCCTCTGTTTTGTCCCTGCCTGTCACAAGCTGTCCGGATTTCCTGCCTGGCAGCAGCAAGGGGAGCTCAGGGTGGCCACGCTCGGAGCTGTGGGGCACAGCCAGCACGGGACCCCCTCCAGGCCCTGCGCCCACAGGCTCTGTCTCCCTGGTGTTTGATCCAGGCGCTTTCCCTGGCTGGCATCAGCCTCTGCAGTGCCACCCCCTGGCAGGCCCCCGCAGAGGTGACAAGTGCTGCCAGCTGCAGGAGTCCTGCAGACCCCAAAAGAGCCCAAATTGCCCCCCATCCCACCCCACACAAGGCAGGGATGGGCAGGGCACGGCCCCGAGGGGCAGAAACAGCCACGCGGGAGCCCCGGGGAAACAAATGCTCCTCGCTCTGGCCCTCTCCCTGGTTTAGCCACGGTTACTGGAAACACATCTGCCTGAAAATCAATTATAGCTTGAAAAGAGAGCAGAGTCACCCCTCGAGGAGCCGTGCCGCTGTTTGGGGGAGCCCAGCGCCCCGAGCTCTGACGTGGGATGTTTAAGCAAAGCCAGCTGTGTGCTGAGGGAGATAAAAGCCCCAAATCAGACAGGATAAGCACAGCATTAGTGTGGGATACGCCACTCAGTTCTGATTTAAATTACTGTTTTTACTTCCTGAACTCAGGGGAGAGCGAGGATGTGAGGAAAATGAAGAGGTTTAGACGTGGACATTCCTTCACCAAATCCTGGCAGGACACGGTGGTGAATGTGGCTGAGGTCGCCATCACCTCTGCTTGCAGCATGACCAGCTCCCTGTGCTTTGTGTTCCTCGTACCTCAGGCAGATCATCTCCCGTGCAGGTTACCTGCGGGGTGAAGGATGAAATCCCACAGCCCTCACTGCTAGCTGTGGGCACACCTGGCTGCCAGCCCCGTGGTGCCCACGTGGGCAGGGCAGTGTCCAAGGGTACTGTGGTGGGCAAGTGGGATGCTCTGTGGTTTAGGGAAGAGCTGACTTCTTACTTTGCCCTGCACTTTGTTTATAGATCTGTCCTTACCACGTAGTCCCACCACAGCAAAAAGACTGTTGAGGTGTTTACAGGTCAAATATCCCAGGTGAGGCAGTGGAAGCTGTGGAGGTGCAGGAATATTTTGTGGAGAGCAGAGCAGGCACTGCGCCTCCAGCTCCTGTGGCTCCTTCCCACCTCAGCCAAGCAAAATTCAGCTGCAGGGACAGGGAAAGCTGCCTGTCTCCTCCAGGAGTTCACCCCTCTGCCTGACATAGAACCTTAGAGTGGATAGCATTGAAAGGGGCCTCGGGACCATCTTGTTCCACCCCCTGCCATGGGCAGGGACACCTTTCACCAGCCCAGGTTGCTCCAACCTGGCCTTGGACACTCCCAGGGACGCGGCAGCCACAGCTTCTCTGGGCACCCTGTGCCAGGGCCTGCCCACCCTCCCAGGGAAGGATTTCTTCTGTATATCCAATCTAAACTACTCTCTTTCAATTTAAAGCCATTCCTCCTTGTCCTGGTACCCCATGCCTTGTCAGAAGTCTCCCTCCAGCTCTTTGGTAGCCCCTTCAGGTGCTCTTTCCCCCTTGGCAGCAGAGGAGTTTGAAGCTCCTGTCCCCAGACAGAAGTCACACTTGGGGCCGTGTGTCACAACTGGCCAGGGTATTTCTTGTCCCCTGTCATGGTGCTCTGCCTAATGTCCCCCTGCCTGCCACTGCTGAGTGCTGCTGTGGGGGGACATGCCCAGGGTGCCACTGCACGTGGCCACCAGGGCCACCGCTGGGCTCAGGTGGCTCACAGGGAGGCCACGGCTGGGGACGATGCTCTGCACACACAAAAATCCTCCTGTTTCTAGAGCAGGGAGCTGGAAAAGCTTTGGGAGGTCAGAGAAGGGAGATGTCTGCGTGTGTGTGAGCAGGAGAGGGAGAGCCACAGCCAGGCTGCTTCTCTTTTGCTTTGAGGCACAGCTCAGGAAAGGGCATGTTTTCTCTTGGACTCGGAAAAGCAGAGTCTTTATGTCCGTTTGGGCAGGATAAAGGGTTGTGGAAAGCCCCCGGTGCTGCCAAGGTGGAGAATGGCAGTGGTTATGCGCTCTGGTACACGCCAACAGTGAGCAGTGCTGCTGCCAGTCCCCCTCCCACATTGCTGGGAGGGAACGTGTCCCATCTTCTCGCGCTCGTACCCTGCTCAGGTCAGCCAGGAGCATCCCCACTATCAAGTCGTGAGTCAGCCACCCCAGGGAAGGGACTGCCCTGCCGGGCAGCAGGAAATGCCTCCCTCCAGCTCCTCTTAGGCTCAGGTGAGCTGTGAGCCCAGCAGCGGAGCAGAACCAGGAGCTGCACCCGCTGGGAGCGATTCCCAAAGCACCCCGGGAAAGAGGGATGATGAGCAAATGCCAGAGCAACGCTACGGCAGAGAGATCTGCCAGTGAGGCATCTGTCTGGCGGCGCCCTGGGTTTATCCCGAGCACTAACGGGCCCCGCTCTCTGTTCCCTTGCAGAGCTTCAGCGAGAGGGAAGCATAGAGACGCTGAGTAACAGCTCTGGCTCCACCAGCGGCAGCATCCCACGCAACTTCGACGGCTACCGGTCCCCCCTCCCGACCAACGAGAACCAGCCCCTCAGCCTGTTCCCCACGGGATTCCCCTAAGTCAGCCGACCCTCCAAGAAGAGACCCAGACCGGGCAAGGAGCTGTGCCCGTCGCCTGGCAGCTCCCGGCGCGCGGGGTGGCTCTCGTTACCCCGGGGAATACCCCGCAACCTCCCCGACACACGCAGCCTCGACTCTGTGTCCCTGTGCAATA
Organism: Sclerurus mexicanus; assembly: GCA_013396755.1. Lineage (NCBI taxonomy): Eukaryota > Metazoa > Chordata > Aves > Passeriformes > Furnariidae > Sclerurus > Sclerurus mexicanus. Next base: position 28,828 of record VWZF01005393.1, on the reverse strand, counting down.
CGAAGAGGCTCCGGCCTCGACGCTGACAGCCCTGCGGCTCCTTTTCTCGCCGTCTTCAGGAAGAGGTTGGGTGAGGGCAAATAACTTCCAAGCCATTTTGGGTCGAAGCGTGTGGTTTCACAACCATTCTCTGCTTGTGTTTTCATGCTGAGAGGTGAATCTCCGTAACTCAGAGGAGCTCTCGCCGTTTGTGAAAGTGCCGAGCATTAATGGGTGAACTGGAGAGACTGGAAACTGGAGGACTTTCTGTGGACAGGGCTGACAATGTTACTCCTCCCTCGTCGCGTCTCCTTGCTGCCCTTCTTCCCCTCTGACACTCATCAACGCCAGGAGTATTACAAATGGAAATGTTTCTTTTTGTTCTTTGGAGGAATTCTCTCTATTGCTCCGGTTTTCTTCTAGTCATGTATTTTAGAAATGTACTTAATTGACTAACTGCAGTCACAAATTTCTCATATTTGGTTATAAAAGTTGTTCGTTGGAACTCAGATCTCTGTCCAGAATTGCATGTGTCATTGAATAAATCTAAGTTAAACAAGAAACTGCTTAAATGGCAATGTTCATGGAGTGTTACTGGGCTGACTGTGGGCTTTTTGTTTCTCCCTGGACCAACTCTGTGCTTATTTACTAACCTGAGGGCTTTAATTGAAGCCATCAGTGGTTGTTAGGCAGCCAGTCTAGCCTCCCCTCTTCCTCGTCCCCGTATGCAAGGACAGGGTTTTTAAAACCAAGATATTTAGGTGGTGCCTTGGCACCTCTGAAAACCAACACCCATCTCTTGGGATGTCTGAGCCCAGCTCCAGCTCCTTGCCTTGGCTGGGGCCTTGCCCCTTCATCCCACTCATCTCAGTGGGACAAGGAGCAGGTGCTGGAGCAGCCACCTCCGTCCCTTCTGTGCCGGGGTCAGGTCTGAGGGGCTGTGTGACAGCCCGAGCCCCTGTGCCCTGCTGGACGTGCACAGCCAGAGCAGCACCACGTAACTGCTGATCGCACGGTCCTGGGCTCACACATCATAACCACACGAATTCCTCCATCTCAGCCAACTTGTGTCGAGAAGCACAGCGAGGTGGGACTGTCAGCCTCTGAAATTCCCTTCCCACTGCTTGTTTTTAATAGAAGCCGTTTGAGTCATGGCAAGGAGAGGAAACTATCTAAACCCACAATCCTTCTTGCACTCTTACGGCTTAAACCAGCCACACCAAGGGATGCAGAACCCACCACCCTCTTCCTACTCCATCCCCAAACACCAAATACCCAGTTCAGTCTTGGGCTTGAATTTTTTTTTTTGTTTGTTTTTAACTGTTAACACAGCCACTCAGAGGGTTTTGTTTTCTTCAGGCTTGGAAACCGCTAATAAAAACGGAGAGTTTACAGCAATAATTTCAGTTTCTTGTTTGGTTTTCAGTCAGTCATTTCTCAAGCAAAAAAAAAAAGACAAAAAGCCAAGCAACTTCCTTGGGATGAAATCAGAGGAGAGTATGCCTGTAAGTAAGTACTTGCAGCTCTGCTGGCTATATGTGCTGTAATGCTATGTTCCTTTTTGTCTGTAAAATAATGGCTTGAAGCAAGGGGCTGAGGGCAGGGCTGGCACAAATGGGACCGCAGGGTCAAGTCAGTCCACACCAGTCAGGGTTTTTTAACACAGTTCAAGCCAAGGTCAGCTCCAAAAGTTCAAACAAAATCCAGATTAACACATACAGAAGGGATTGTGTTGTCACCGTGATGCTTGTTTCCTTCCAGGCTTTCCAAGGAGCAGGGGTAGGGGACAAAGTTCTCGCAGAGGAAGGAAGGAGGCTCTTCTCCCTCCTGCCTGGGACAGCTTGGCTGGTTCTTACTGAGCACACAAAGCAGGATAGCACATAACACAGAGTGGTGTCATTGCAAATGTATTTGTTGTTGGCAGGCATTAAATCACTTTTTATAAGTGCTGCAATATGGCCATGTGGAAATTCCCAGTCTGCAAGAAGCTCCTTTGAATCAGGATGTTTTGTTTAAAGGAGGGGGGGGAATTCAAAAAAACCCTACAAACTGGGGCTGTACAAAAATATTTTCAGTCTGGTTCATTGAAAAGAATGTCCTAAATTCCCTGCTGTTGATAGCCCCGTAGCCAAACTGTTAAGAAAGCCTAGAGCTTTAAAAGAAAAAAAAAAAACCATTGCTATGAGGCAGTTAATTTAACTTTAATTTGATACTTTCAGAGATGACCCAGCAGAATAACCACCGAGTTCCAGCTCTTCTGTGAGCCAGAGAAAACTGAGTGTGTTGCAACGATGACTGTATAGTGTCTGATTCATTGATAACTCTGTAGTGTCTGATAGAACAGCAACTCCGTGGTGTCTGACTCGTCAATAACTCCACAGTCTGATTTAATGATAACTCTATAAGGTCTGATTTCATCAGCAACTATAAGGTTTGATTCAACAATATAGGGTCTGATCTAATGATAATTCTGTAAGGTTTGGTTCAACACATCCCTGCACCTTGTTCCTCACTCACAGCACACACCTGCTCCCCCCCATGGCCCTGCCTTTAGCCTGCACACAAAAGCCCCCCTTTCAGCTGGGTGCCACATACTTCTGTGCCACACCACCTTCCCTCCTCCGTCACCTCAGCAGCCACAGGATAACTCTTTCAGGCACCAGGAGGGAATATTTTTGCTCCTTGATGATGTGTGGAAGCTGCTCCTAAGGGATGCGTGCCCCCAGCTTTTAACACGGCCAGGTTTTCAGTCAGGGGAACTGATCCAAACCCCACTTAAAGTAACCAGAGGCTCGTGGGCTTTGCAGGATTTCAGACGAGTGGCTCCTGCTGCTGTGGAAATTCTCCAGGTGAGTTTCTGAAATGTCGAGTTTTCAAGCACTGGGTCTGGCAGGCTGTCACAGGCAGCCCAGCAAGAATGCTGTGCCATGATATAAACCAAAGAGCCCGAAAGACACACGGGCTGGCAGGTTTTTAAACTGTTTCCAGTAGTAGTAAGCAGCAGGCTCCTGCTGAGTTCAAAAGGCAAAACGTCTCATTTAAAGCGGGGCGGACTGTATATCACTCTGAGCATAAAGTGGGGCTCTTCTATTAAAAGTTGAGTTCAGATTTCATGAATTAGCATGAAATATTGCTTTCTTATCCTGCCCTGCTTTCTGTAATAAACACACGCGTGTCGTGGGCTTAAATCATGGGAGGGGGATGTTTGGCCGTTTGAAAAGAAGCCGGGGAGTCAAAGGTTCTCCAAACGCGACAGCTCGGAGTTCAAATGAAACCAAAGCTCCGCCGCAGTGCAGGGGCCGGGTATCACCAGCGGGGCTGGTGTCTCCCAGAGCCTCGCAGAGCACCTGGGGCTCGGTTCTGGGTCGCTTTGCTGGTGGTGCAGAGCCCAGATGGAGCGTGGGGCTGTGCCCACGCAGACCCCGTCGTGCCACCACCGAGGGGACGGACACTGCTTGTCCCCATCCTGCCACCACCGAGGGGACGGACACTGGTTGTCCCGCCCTGAGCAGCTTTCCCCAGCCCCAGAACAATGTTTGCTGGCAACGAGGCCTGGAAAAGGCGAAGGCAGAGGACTGACTGAGGGCAAAATTCTGCCAAGATCCCCATCCTCCTTCCTCAGCAGAGAGCCCAGAGCGGTTTTGCTATGAAGCGCCGCTGTGGAAGAAACCCTGAACGCTGCTCCCCCTCCTCTCTGGCCGCCCCAGCGAGGGGGTGAATCCACCGGGGCGTCCGTCGTGGTTTTCCGAGCATCCAAACCACGTCTGCGCCACGTCTCTACGTTTATTTTCTCGCTCCTTTGCTCCGGCTTGTTGCTGTGCAGGGTAGGAAAGTTTGCGCCATTTCCTGTTGTCTTTCCCTTATGCTCCTGAGATATTGTAAAAATGTTCGGTATCCTCCAGTAGGTTGTAATCACTTCACCCTAATGTTTCACAGCTGCTAAGTGTAACTTTAAACCCCACCATTGGAGTGCTTACAATTAGCGAGTCAATGGGGCTGAGATCGGGTCTTTGTGATTGCAAAAAAAAAAAAAAAAGAGAGAAAATGAAACTTTTTTTTTTTTATCCCGAGTTTTAATTGGATAAAAAGGGAACAAAAGTTGCAGAGACAAGGGGGTTTTTAATGCAATAAATGGTTAGTGGCTTATGTGCTAGGAAAAAAATAATTGAATCCACTGCTTGGCCTGTTCCACAGATGGAAAAGGCACCGGGACGAGCATGTGGCTGTGGAGGCAGCGCCTGTCCCAGGGACTGCAGGAGCGCCAGTCCCAGCTCGTGGCTCCACACGTGTGCCAGCAGAGCTGGTGAGAACAGAATTGGGAAGAGACAAGAGGCTTCAGCTGTGCCCCTCACCTGTCCCTGCCTGGCACAGCGTCCAGCCCTGCCAGCACCCCCCTCACTGGGGTGTAAAACTGGGGCACAGGGGCTGTTCCATCTCACACAGTGAGACTGGATTAAAATTAGAAATGAGAATATTAAATTTATTGAATGTGGCTGTTCCGTAACATTAATTGAATACAAACGCAAGCTGAGGGCTCGGACTGAAGGTTCCTCCCAGCCCAACAGGGTGAAACCTCCTCTAGCTGATGTCACTGGGTTTGTTCCCTGCCTCCTGCACGTGCTGGGAGCAGGTTACAATTAGACCAGAAAATGCCTTTACCCCGGTGAAAGCAAAGGGCAGGACACAGCGGGATACAAGTCCCTGGAGCTGGACCAGGGACGTGGCAGGGCCGCTCCCTCCCCGTCCCACGCCGTGCCTGGCTGCACCCTCATTCCTTCAGCTCTGCCCACGAGCAGGGTCAGCGCTGGAACTGGTGTTTCCCACCGTAGGATCACCCTTGGGGACGTGCCACATGTCCCCCCAGCCTTTGGGATACACGGCCATTCCTGGCTGTGCCTGGGCATTGTCACTGTCCCATCAGTTGCCACCCCATCCCTCGCTGGGCTCAGATGTAATTCGAGGCTGTACATCTGTCAATGAGTTCCCAGGCTGAATTTTTGCCTTTCTTGGGAATTTCTGCTGCAGGAAGTTACACAGAAATACTGACAGCGGGGTCAGGGGCTCGCAGCCTTCCCTGTCCCGTGTGCCTCCTTCCCTCCACCGCGTCCCTGGGCACGGGCACGGCGCAGCAGGGATGCTGCTCCCTGGCAGCCCTCCCTCCGCGGGAAGCATTCCTGCCACCTGATCAGAAATACTAATTAATAGCAAAGCCCTGGTCTAGATCAAGGAGGAGGCTCTGAATTTTCTTGGGAACTTCGCTGTCTGAAAGGTATCTGAAATATTCTCTAGCACTCGGCCTATCGCAGGGTCAATTACACGGTGAGCAGTCATACGAAGTTAATTTCTAATTTAATACAATGTTAAAAGGTTGTCAGGTTAAAATCTAATCTATAAACGAGACATGAACCGTCTCTTTAAAACGAGTGTCGTGAACCGGTCCTGGCTCAAACCACAGACTGCTGCTGCTTTTATAGGGTGTAATTACTGCCCAGTGAGTATTTACAGCATTATTACAGAACATTAATAAAAGGTGGGTGCCAGTGCCCGAGTGGCAGCCCGGTGCCAGCTGGGCACTAGTCCCACTCCCACCCGGCCCCTTCTCTGGGGAGGTGAGAAGTGCTGGCTCGTGGGGCTGTGGGAAGCAGGATGGCCAAAGAACCCATGGTGTTTTCACCGAAATACGCCTCAGGAGCAGGGGGACGGGGACCCCCCGGGTGTGTTTTGGGGCGAGCACGGTGTCTCTGCATCCCCCGCGAGGAGCACTCTCTGGCCCAGCACCACAGCCTGTCACCAGCCCCTGGGACGAGCCGTACCTGACAATCCAGGTGGAAACAGCCTGAACGGCCTGGGGAGAGGACTTTGGCAAGGGTCTGCTTTGGGCTGGAGCTTGTGAGCTGCGCTCAGACCAGCAGCTTCGTTCAAGCAGAAAACCAGAGACAGCACCTGCCTCCCACCCCGCTCACACCCACTCCCCACTCCCTCTGGGGGGCACGGACACGTCCCGCTGCCTCTGCTCCCACGCGAGGGGGTCCGTGTTGCAGCCACCTCTCAAGGGACATTGAGTTTTGCTCTTTTTGCTGTTGAAAGGGGAAAGTCCAGCTGTCATGTGGGAGTGATGCCATTGTCCTACCCGGGTGACTGACCGGACCATGAGACTCCTGGTAGTCCACGGTGTCTGTGGGAGCTGGGCAGGGTCAGGTCTGTCCTTGCCAGGCTCAGCCAAAAGACACCAAGTGCCACACTGCTGTAGGTCACGTGGTTGGCTTTGATACCGTGTGGGTTTATTTTCCAGGAGGAATCTCACTGGCTCCAAACGTTCGAAACAGGTATGGTCACGTCTGATCTCTCCTCTGAAGCCCAGCAAGGTGGGGGTTTCCTAAAGAAGACCAAGATTTTGATGGGAGCAGGTGACCCCCACCAGAGCGAAGGCTGGAGGGGAACGTGGGACAACATAATGTCATGTAATGTAATGTAGTGTAATACTGGTGCTAAAATGGAGGGGATGATGTGCTGGAATGACCCATCCCGTGAAGCTGCGAGGGATGCGTGGGTTCTGTTGCGGCCCTCTAAACTGGCCAGGACTCTTTCCTTTCCCTTCCCTGGGTCTTCTGGTGGATTCTGCTGGCTCTCTGTAATTGAGAAAAGCTGCTGCTGAACATCTGCACGGGCACTGTCCGCTCCGAGCGGCCGCGGGGCTTTGATGTGCCTGTGATTCACGGCTTGGCTGGGGCCGCCCCGCAGATGCTGCCCCTGGGTGGTGCGGGACAAGATGGGTCGGGACAGGATGGGATGGGATGCCAGGAGGTGAGACAGCACCTGCCACATCTGTGCAAACAGCAGTCCCCCCACGTGAAGCCCCCTGTGCCTCCTCTCCGAGGCGCACAGCGTGACCTCTCCCGCTTCCGTCTGCAGAGGAAGGGAGCTGGAGAGGCCCGGGGAGGTCAGCTCAGGCGCTTCCCTCCATCCCAGCAGCACCTGAAGGGCAGAGCCATGGGGTTGCCCACGCACTGGTCACCTCCCCGGTGCGAAGGAGCAGCTGAGGGGAGCGAGCAGAGCCCCAGGCGGGCAGAGCCACAAGGCCAGGCTTTGCAGCGCCGGCACAGTGTGGCCCGGGGAGCACAATCTGTGGCCTTAATCCCGCCGTGTCCTGTGCACTCTCAAATCCCCTTCACTTCAATGAGCGCTTGTGGTGTCAGGCCTGCGCCGGGCGAGACGGCACGCGGGGACGGCGGGGAGGATTTGCTCAAGAGGCACTGTTTTTAAGGTGAGATTTGAAGGATGGAAGACAGATGGCAACTGGAGAGGACAAACGGATCAAGTGAAGGGTTTGTTTTCAGCGTGGAGGGGAAAACACAGGGGGGAATTACTGCTGGCCACAAAATGGGGGCTATTAATACCTGCAGCCTCTCGAGCTTTGCACTTAGCCCGGCGAGCCGGGACCCTCACGGGCACCACGGCAGGGGCAGGAGTGTGTTTTTCTCTGCGGAGATGAATTGATCCCAGCGTCGCGCTGAGTGTACCCAGACAAAGCTGGGAGAAGGGTTATTAGCCAGCCGGCGGCCCTGCCATTGTCCCCGCTATCTTTTCTTCCTTTCAGCCTCCCTCCCCGTGGCCCAGGTCTCAAAGACCATGTGTCAAGAGATTAGTGACCTGCGTGAAGGGCAATTGCTTGCTTTGTGCCGGCAGCCCGGCGTCGGGGCTGTTATTTACTTGTTATTTGGTGCTGCCTCCGTTGAGGTATCCATGGAAAACACGCCTGGAGAGCAACCTGACGGCACTGCAGAGCTCATAGAGGTGACGAGCTGGGAGAAGAGAGGCTTGAGGGTGGCAGGTCTCAGCGTGCTCACTCTGTGCCCATGCCAGGACCCCAAAACCCCCAGGATGATCAGCACAAGAGCCCAGGGCCTACGGAGCAGTGAGGAAAAAGCTGGGCAATGAGAAAATTCAGTGCAATGCAGAGGTGCCCAGGAATGGGGCCGGATCCAGGGCCGTGATGGGGCATTGCCCCACAGCAGTTTGAGTTTGCAGACTGCTTTCAAGAATTGAAAGATGGGAAGAGCCTGTCCTACCTTCAGAGCCCTGCTCCACCTCTCCGTGCCTCTGGCAGAAAAGGGCTCGGAGGAGCGCTGGGTTTTAGAGGAAATGTGAATAAAGATGATGAGAGCTGGCCCTTCCATACAGCACTGGTACACATCAGACTGGTTCATGATGGAACACCCAGCAAAGGCACAGGTGCAATGAAAAGTGTTATTCCTGCCCAGGACCAGCTCCTGATTTATTCTGACTGTTTTTGTTCTCTCAGCAGTGAAATGCTCTCTCCTACAAACACAAGATGGTGATTTTCTGCAATCCTAAAAGTCAAACCTAGACCAAAACCACAACTCACGTGACGTGGGAAGAGCGGCGTCAGATCCTGCTTTAGATGTGATTCCAGACGTGTTCCCAGATCCTGTCTGAAGAAGACAGGCCAAGATGTGAGACCCCATCAGCACTGCCCACCCAGGGCTGGTTCACTCACCCCTCCTTTGATCCTGGAACTTCTGCCAAACTCCCAAAGAGAGAGAAAAGGGGTTCTGGGGACACAGAGGAACTGGGGACCAGGAGGGCTGAATGACCCTCATAAAAAATGGGTGCTGCCCTGCACCTTTCCCCCTTCCTGGTGGACTGCACCCACCAGGCACAGTTTGAAAAATAAAACTAACGAGGGAGAGAAACCATGGGTCAGGACTCAGCCCGGGACATGCCCTGTCCTCGGGGATTTTGCTGTCCCTGTACAGGTGGGGTCCCTGCCCAGAAGGGGATTTTGGGGGCAGCAGCCCCACCTGCCTCTGGGGAGGTTGCACTTGTGTGGAGCCCTTGGTGATTTATTCCTTTCACTCCCTGCCCCGCCGCTCTTCCGTAGAACCACCGTTTCTGTCGCTTTTCCCAGTTTTTTCCTGGAACGTCGGGGGCTGCGGGAGTCGGGCGGCCTCGTCCCAGCTGCTCCGGGCTCTGTGCAGCGGGACGCCCCCGAATCCCGGCTGTTAATCCCGCAGAGGAAGCGGCCGGGAGGCCCAACAGCATCATTTTATCGAACAACGCCATTACTGAAGCTCTTTGATTAAAGAGACGAGCCGGCCGCGGAGCGCAGCCCGGGCTCGCCCCTCCGAGAAGGGCTTCGCTCGGGGAACCCGGGCGGACAGCGGGACCCCGATTACCGATGGACGCCGATCCAGACTCCGAGGGGGAACCGAGGGACCCGGGAGGGGGGTCGGCCCCGACCCCGGGTGTCGGTATGGGGCGCCCCGACGGAGCGGGGGGATCTGCCGCCCCGTTTCGCCGCGGAACCGAGCCGCGGTCACGCGTGGCGGCGGGCGGGGTGTGCTCGCCCCCAGCCCCATCCCATGACGGCGATGAGGCGGCGATAATGCCATTAGCCCGGGGATTACGCGCCCGCGCCGGGATGTGACACACTTTCTCAAATGGAAGTTTTTTAAACAGAGGGATTTACATGATCCCCCACCGCGGCCCTCCATCCCCATGCCCGTACCCATCCCCATCCTCGGCGTGTTCCAGGAGGGTCCCCCCGCTCTGGGACGGCCCGGACTGGGGCTCCCGTCTCCTTTTAAGGCAGCGGGCTCGGGGCGGGCTCGGCGCCCCGACGTGGGGAAGCCGGGCAGCCCCGGGGGCGCGGGGCTGGAGGCGGATCGTTCGACCCTCACGCAGGGAAAGCGCTCCGCAATTTAAAAAAGAATAATAATTTAAAACTCAATTAAGCGGAGGGCTGAGCGGGCTCCCGGCTCAAAGCAGCGCGGAGTAACGGGGAAGCGGAGGACGCTTGTGTCCCTCCCGGCCGGGCCGGGGTCACTCGTCGCCCGCCCTGACAAACAGGCTGGGAAATGTGTTTATAAATTGTTCAAACTCTGGATAAACTTCAGCGGCGTTTGTGTCTGCGTCTCCCCGCCTGTTGTTATTTTCCAGAAATGTGGATTACTGGAAATATTTTCTTTAAAGCTGGAAAGAAATCTAAACAGTCTGAGGGCAGGGGGAGCTCGGAGGGGGGCAACCCGGGGGCTGCGGCGCTGGCGGGGCTCCGCGGGGTTCCCTGCGCACGGCAAGGCGCGGAGCTCCGCGGCCGCGCAGCGGGAGGAAGAGGAGGGAGGGAGGAGGGCGGCGGTGCCGAGGCTGGTGCCGGGTCGAGCATCTCTCTCGGCTGCTGTCGATAAAAGGGCACCAGGCGGGCCCCGGTGCCCGGCGGCCCCTCCCCGTCCCCTCCGATGGGCACCGGAGCACCGGCGGGGGCAGAGTCGTTTTCCCGGGATCTCCCCGGAGTGTGGGAATTCCAACCCGCCCTGTCCTGGGTGGGTGAGAGCAAACGAGGACAGTTTCATCACACGTGGGGTGCTTTTCCTCTCCAGGTGGAGCGGGAAAGAGGGGCCGAGGAAGCTGCTGGGGCATCCCTCGCCTGCCCCACGGCCCAGCTCCGGCGGGCGAGCCAAGTCGGCCCGGGGGGCACAGCCCGGGACTGGAGAGGGACCCTGAGTCCCGCAGGGACCCCGTACCCTTCGGGACGAAGGGAGCTCCCCACCCCGCACCTGCGGCTTCGCTCCGGGAGTCTCTGACGTCCCCAGGTCTGTTCTTCACCCGGGGAAGCATCGCGGAGCTGTGGCACCGTCCCCCTCCCTCCACCGTACGGCCTGTTTTCACCCCACTTGGGAAGGTGCGAGCAGCTGGGCCGCCCTCCCCAAGCGCCCGGGGGTGTCCCCTTGCCGTGGCATCAGTGCCGGGAATGGGGGGCCCGACGGAAAACGACTTCACCTGGAGCCCCTTCCGCGGCCGGTGCGCCCCGTCAGGGGGGAGCGCTGCCCGGGGCGCGGGGCCGCCGCAGCCCGGTGGAGCCGGGAGGAGGGGAAGGCGGAGGCCCGGCTGCTTGTGAGAATTGTTATTTTTCATCAATCACCCGCAATTTGTGTAAGTGCCCCGGACAGGACACCAGCCGTCCTGCTGGCTGGGGTCACGGAGACAACACAGCGATGGAGAAGAGCAAATTGCATTTGCTCACCAGCTCACAGATCCAAATTACGGCCCTCGCATGGCGCGGGGAAGGGAGCGAAAGGTCCATGTGACATGAGGGAAATATGAAGGACTTTGACAGGTCTTAAACGGCCTGGCGCCAAGGCCTAAGTCTACCGGCTAAAAATAGAAAAGGGATGATGAGTGGAGATGGGCAGAGATGAAAGGGGAAGAGCGAGCGGGGCGGGTGGGGCGCGGAGGCGGCCCGACAGGACAGTTTCCCATGGCGGGACCGGGACGGATCCCCAGGACGGATCCCCGGGACAAATCCGGGAGACGGCCCGGCCGCCGGCCGCCCAGCCTGGGGACCGCTCCTGGGGCGGCTCCGGGGGCCGGGCACGGTGACCCCGAGCGCTGTAGCGCCGTGGGGCAGGTTGGAAAGCCCTCCGTGGAAGGGGACACCTCTGGATCCCTGTCCCCCGGGCACAGCTGCGCTCGCGGCGGCAGCCGAGGCCGTCGGCTCCTCTCCCAGCCCGCTGCTGGGGCACCGACGGGGCGATGCGCGGGTTTGACCGGCCCGGCCCGTCCTTGGGTGCGGGTTCCCGGGCCGTGTGCGCGCCCGCCGTGACCGGGGGCTGCGAGGGACCCTTCAGCCCTCCATCCCCATGATCCCGTCGACAGGCGCCACTGCGTAAGGTCGGGGAGACGAGGATGCTCCGAATCGGTTTTATTCTGCAGCGGGGCGGGGGGCGCGGGCGGGTGCGGGGCAGTGGCCCCGAGGGGACGCGACCTTTCCTCCAGGGGACACGGCTGCCTCCAGGCCCACACGGGGGGCCCGAGGAGCAGCAGGCGAGGTGTCCGCGGGAGAACCGCCCCGGCGTGGGGGGACTCGCCGCGGGGCAATGAAAAGCTCCGCTTTTGCTTCGTGAGGGGGAAATTTAAAAAAAAAAAAAAAATACAAGCAAGCCCCACTTTTGCCAAAGCTGCCGTCAGCAGTTTTCCGCGGCGTCAAGGAAGCAAAGTCCAAATCGGGTCTAAATTTCAGTCCCCGCTGCCCGTTCAATGGTCAGCGGGACCCCCCCCCGGCCCTGCCGCCTGGGGCAGCCCTAGGGGGGTACGAGCCGTGCCCGCCCCTCGGGCGCGCTGCGGGCAGAGGTGAACCTGCCGCGGGACGCGGGCAGGTGGTGATGGGCCCAGAGGAGAGCCTGGGGCTCCGCGTGGCGCCGGGCGGGGGCCGCTATGGGCAGGATGAAGTGGGGCAGAGAGATAAAGAGGAGGAGTGGGGATAGGGAGGGGGCATCGGGAGGTCCCTGCGTCCCACCCGGCGCGGGCAGCAGCGACACGCGGCAGCGAGGGCTCCGAGGTGCTGCGGCCGATCCTCGCTGCGCACTCGCGGAGCGGGAGGGCCGGGGCGCGGGGGGGCCAGGCCGNGGGCCGGGGCGGGGGGGGGCCAGGCCGGGGGCCAGAGGAGTGGGCCGGCTGTCGCCCCCCCCGTCCCGCCTGGCCGCAGCGGAGGCGGCGGGGGCAGGAGCCTTGGAAGGATGGCAGGGCGCTTTTTGAAGATTTGGGGGTAAATATGAAGTGACAAGAGACGGGTCTTTATTGTGAGGGCTCAGCCGCCTGGCGCCAGGGCCCTCTTCAGCCACCGCGGCCCTCAGTTAATCAGCGCAGATCTCCAAACCGGCCTCTCCGA